>JAJEOU010000373.1:53475661-53608514 GCA_021534815.1 Acrocephalus arundinaceus | reverse complement strand
TCCTTGGGGGGATTGGGGGGTCCTGGGGGGATTTGGGGGGTCCTGGGGGGGATGGGGGGGCATGGGGGGCCGGGGGGGTCCTGAGAGGGAGATTGGGGGGATTGGGGGTCGTGGGGAGGGCCGGGGGGTCCTGGGGGGATTTGGGGTTTCCAGAGGGGACTGGGGGGTCACACAAAGCATTGGGGGGGCTGGGGACCCCCCCATACCCACCCCGTGTGTGCCCCCCCCGCAGCACGTGCACCCCCGAGGGTCCCGAGTGCCGGGACAGCCCCTGCGCGCCCGGTACGGGGGGGCCGGGGGGGTTTGGGGGGTCCTTGGAGTGATTGGGGGTCCTGGGGGCCATTGGGGGGTGCTGGGGAGGTTCGGGGGGATTTGGGGGGTTTGAGGAGGGCAGGGGGATTTGGGGGGTCCTGGGGGGATTGGAGGGTTCGGGGGTGCCGGGGGGGATTGGAGGGTCCTGGGGAAGACCGGGGGGTTTGGGGGGATTTGGGGGGATCCTGGGGGGGCCGGGGAGAGATTTGGGGGGTCCTGAGGAAGGCACGAGGGAATTGGGGGATCCTGGGGGGTCCTGGGGGGAATTGGGGGCATTGTGGGGTGCTGGGGAGGGCAGGGGGGAATTGGGGGGTCCTGGAGGGACAGAGGGGGATTGGAGATTTCGGGGGGAGCCGGGGGGAATTGCGGGGGTCTTGAGGGGGCCGGGGGGGGGGTCTGGGGGGTCCTGGGAGAGATTGGGGGATCCTGGGGGTCCATTGGGGGGTCCTGGGGAGGTTCGGGGAATTGGGGAGGTCCAGGGGGAGCCGGGGAGGAGATTGGGGGTGCTGGGGGGGGGGATTTGGGGTCTTGGGGGTCCTGGGAGAGATTGGGGGGTCCGGGGGGGCCATTGGGGGGTGCTGGGGAGGTTCGGGGGGGGGATTGGGGGTGCTGGGGGGATTTGGGGGGTTTGAGGAGGGCAGGGGGGATTTGGGGATCCTGGGGTTGGGGGGGCATTGGGGGGTTTGGGAGGGCGGGGGGGTCACACAAAGCATTGGGGGGTCCTGGGAGGGCAGGGGGGGATTTCGGGGAGTCGGGGGGGGATTGGGGAGGATTGGGGGGTCCTGGGGGGATTGGGGGGTTCTGGAGAGGGTGGGGGGAATTGGGGGATCCTGGGGGGTCCTGGGAGAGATTGGGGGGTCCTGGGGGGGCTGGGAGGTCTTGGGGGTCCTGGGGGGGATTTGGGGGTCCGGGGGGGGCTGGGGAGGGTTTGGGGGTCTTGGGGGGCCGGGGAGGATTGGGGGGTCCTGGGGGGGCCATTGGGGGGTGCTGGGAGGGCCTGGGGGGTCCTGGGGGGTCCTGGGGGGCATTGGGGGTGCTGGGGAGGTTCGGGGGGGGATGGAGAAGTCCAGGGGGAGGGGTGGGGATTGGGGGTGCTGGGGGGGATTTGGGGGGGGTTGAGGAGGGCAGGGGGGATTTCGGGGGTCCTGGGGGGATTGGGGGGTTTGGGGAGGGCCGGGGGGGGATTTGGGGGATTCTGAGGAAGGCAGGGGGGAATTGGGGGATCCTGGGGGTCCTGGGGGGGCCGGGGGCATTTGAGGGGTCCTGGAGGGAATTGGGGGCATTGGGGGGTGCTGGAGAGGGCAGGGGGGGAATTTGGGGTCCTGGCAGAGCTCGGGGATAATTGGGGGGGTCCTGGGGGGGCCGGGAGGGGATTGGGGGGTCCGGAGGGAGGATTGGGGGGTCTTGGGGGGGTTGGGGGGGAATTGGGGGGTGCTGGGGGGTCCTGGGGCATTGGGGGGGCCAGAGGGAGAATTGGGGGGTCCTGGGGGGGGATTGGGGGGTTCTGGGGTGGCAGGGGGGTCACACAAAGCATTGGGGGGTCCTGGGGGGGCCAGGGAGTATTGGGGGGTCCTGGGGAGGTCAGGGGGGGATTGGGGGGTCCTGGGGGTCCTGGGGAGGGTCGGGGGCCATTGGGGGGTCCTGGGGCATTGGGGGGGCCAGAGGGAGAATTGGGGGGTCCTGGGGGGGGATTGGGGGGTTTTGGGGTGGCAGGGGGGTCACACAAAGCATTGGGGGTTCTGGGGGGGCCGGGTGGGACTGGGGGGTGCTGGGGGGGTCCCGCTGACCCCGGTGCCCCCCCTGACCCGTGCCCCCCCCCAGCACCCTGTGACTGGAGCCCCTGGGGTCCCTGGGGTCCCTGCGGGGGGGATCCCTGCCTGGGGGGGTCCCGCCTGCGCCACCGGCACCCCCGGAACCCCGAGAGCCCCGGGGGGGCCTGCGGGGGGGTCCGCACCGAGAGCCAGAGCTGCGCCTCCAGCGCCTGCCCCGGTAACGGCCCCGAGCCCCGGGGAGCCCCCCCGCACCCGTGGGACCCCCCCCGCACCCCGGGGAGCCCCCCGAGCCCTTGGGACCCCCCCGAGCCTTTTGGGACCCCCCCTGACCCTTGGGAACCCCCCTGACCCTTGGGACCACCCCGCACCCGTGGGACCCCCCTGAGCCCTTGGGACCCCCCCGAGCCTTTGGGACCCCCCCTGAGCCCTTGGGACTCCCCCGAGCACTGGGGACCCCCCCGCACCCGTGGGACCCCCCTGCACCCCGGGGAGCCCCCCCGAGACTTTGGGACCTCCCCGCACCTCGGGGACCCCCCCGAGCCCTTGGGACCCCCCCCCGAGCCCTTGGGACTCCCCCCGAGCCCTTGGGACCCTCCCGGAGCCCTTGGGACCCCCCCTGGGTCCTTGGGACCCCCCCGAGCCCCGGGGAGCCCCCCGAGCCCTTGGGACTCCCCCGCACCCCGGGAACCCCCCCTGAGCCCTTGGGACCCCCCCGCACCTCAGGGAGCCCCCCGGCACCCCTGGGAGCCCCCCCGAGCCCTTGGGACCCCCCCTGACCCTTGGGACCCCCCGGGGGCGCTGAGGGGGTCCCGTGTCCCCCCCAGAGCCCCGGTGCGGGGGGGGCCGGACCCGCAGCGCCTGCGCCGGGCGGTGTCCCCGGAGCTGCGGCGACATCGGCGCCCGGGTGCGGTGTCTGCAGGGACCCTGCCGGGCGGGTACGGCCGCGCCACCCGCGGGTGTCACCTGGGTGTCCCCCTGGGTGTCCCCTGTGTCCCCTCGGCACCCGCGGGTGTCACCTGTGTGTCCCACGGATACCTCTCGGTGTCCCCTGTGTCCCCCCCTGCCACCCACGGGTGTCCCCCCGGCAGCCCTGGGTGTCACTGTGACCCCCCCGCCACCCGCGGGTGTCACCTGTGTGTCCCCTCGGCACCCCTGGGTGTCCCCTGTGTGTCCCCCTGGGTGTCACCTGTGTCCCCTCGGCACCCCTGGGTGTCACCTGTGTCCCCCGCCACCCGTGGGTGTCACCTGTGTGTCCCCTCGGCACCCCTGGTTGTCCCCTTGGGTGTCCCCTGTGTCCCCCCGCCACCCACGGGTGTCACCTGTGACCCCTCGGCACCCACGGGTGTCACCTGTGTGTCCCTGCCACCCCTGGGTGTCCCCTGTGTCCCTCGCCACCCGTGGGTGTCACCTGTGTGTCCCACGGATACCTCTCGGTGTCCCCTGTGTCCCCCACTGCCACCCACGGGTGTCCCCCCGGCAGCCCTGGGTGTCACTGTGACCCCCCCGCCACCCGTGGGTGTCACCTGTGTGTCCCCCCGGCACCCCTGGGTGTCCCCTGTGTGTCCCCCTGGGTGTCACCTGTGTCCCCCGCCACCCGTGGGTGTCACCTGTGTGTCCCCGTGGGTGTCACCTGTGTGTCCCCCTGGGTGTCACCTGTGTCCCCCCCGGCACCCACGGGTGTCACCTGTGTGTCCCTGCCACCCCTGGGTGTCACCTGTGTGTCCCCCGACACCTCTGGGTGTCCCCATTGTCCCCTCCCCGGCACCCCTGGGTGTCCCCCCGTGTGTCCCCTTGGGTGTCCCCCGTGTCCCCCCGACACCCCCGAGTGTCCCCTGTGTCCCTCCCCCGCCACCCACGGGTGCCCCGGTGTCCCCCCCACCACCCTTGGGTGTCCCCAGTGACTCACCCGCCACCCCTGGGTGTCACCTGTGTCCCTCTCCAACACCCACGGGTGTCCCCAGTGTCCCCTCGACACCCCTGGGTGTCCCCCATTTGTCCCCCCCCGGAACACCTGGGTGTCCCCAGTGTCCCCTCGACACTCCTGGGTGTCCCCAGTGTCCCCCTGCCACCCACGGGTGTCCCCCCGGCAGCCCTGGGTGTCCCCAGTGTCCCCCAAAACCCCTGGGTGTCCTCCCACCAGCACTGGGTGTCCCCCGTGTCCCCCCGATACCTCTGGGTGTCCCCTGTGTGTCCCCCGCCACCCACGGGTGTCACCTGTGTCCCCTCCCGACACTCCTGGGTGTCCCCGTGTGTCCCCCCGCCACCCACGGGTGTCACCTGTGTCCCCCCTCCAACACTCCTGGATGTCCCCAGTGTCCCCTCCAACACCCCTGGGTGTCCCTAGTGACACCCCCGGCACTCCTGGCTGTCCCCCGTGTCCCCCCGGCACCCCTGGGTGTCCCCCGTGTCCCCCCTGACACCCATGAATGTCCCCCGTGTCCCCACTGGGTGTCCCCTGTGTCGTCCCCCCCCAGCCCTGGCTGTCCCCCAATGTCCCCCCCCGCCACCCACGGGTGTCCCGGTGTCCCCAGGGTGCCGCTGTCCCCCCGGGCAGCTGCTGCAGGACGGTCACTGTGTCCCCCTGAGCCGCTGTCGCTGCGCCACCCCCGGCGGGGACAACGGGGACAACGCCAGCAGAGAGGTGGCCCCGGGGGGCGTGGCCAGGATCGGGTGTCACAACTGGTGGGTGACACTGGGGGGGCGTGGGGGACACGGGGGGGGGGGATGGCACAGGGGGACAGGGATGGGACAGAGCGGGGACAGGGGATGGGGACACGGGGGTGGCAGTGGGACAGGCGTGGGGGACAGGGTGGCACAGTGACACAGACACAGTGACAGTGACACAGTGACAGTGACAGAGTGACAGTGACAGAGTGACAGTGACAGAGTGACAATGGGACAGACACAGTGACAATGGGACACAGTGACAGTGACAGTGACACAGTGACAGTGACAGAGTGACAATGGGACATAGATACAGTGACACAGACACAGTGACAGTGACAGTGACACAGTGACAGTGACAATGACACAGTGACAGTGACACAGTGACAGTGACAGAGTGACAATGGGACAGACACAGTGACAATGGGACACAGTGACAGTGACACAGTGACAGTGACACAGACACAGTGACAGTGACAGTGACACAGTGACAGTGACAGACACAGTGACAGTGACAGTGACAGTGACAGTGACAGTGGCACAGACACAGTGACAGTGACAAAGTGACACAGGCACAGTGACACAGTGACAGTGACAGTAACACAGTGACAGTGGGACAGTGACAGTGACACAGACATAGTGACAATGGGACACAGACACAGTGACAGTGGCAGTGACAGTGACACAGTGACAATGGCACGGACACAGTGACACAGTGACAGTGGGACACAGGCACAGTGACAGTGACACAGTGACAGTGGCACAGACACAGTGACAATGGGACAGACACAGTGACAGTGACAGTGGGACAGACACGGTGACAGTGACAGTGACACAGTGACAGTGACACAGTGACAGTGACACAGTGACAGTGACACAGTGACAGTGACAATGGGACAGACACAGTGACAGTAACACACACACAGTGACAATGGCACTCAGTGACAATGGCACGGACACCGTGGCGGTGCCACCCAGCAGAGGATCCCCACGGGCGGTGACAGTGCCACTCCTGTCCCCCTGCGGTGACAGTGCCACTCCTGTCCCCCATGTGGTGACAGTGCCACTCCTGTCACACGGGCGGTGACAGTGCCACTCCTGTCACCCCCGGTGCAGCACGTGCGAGAACGGCACCTTCACCTGCCCGGCACTGCCGTGTCCCACCCCGGGGCCCGTGACACCGGCCACCCCCGTGTCCCCGGTGTCCTCCATGTCCCCGGTGTCCCCTGCCATGTCCCCGGTGTCCCCCGTGTCCCCTCTGTCCCCCGTGTCCCCGGTGTCCCCCGTGTCCCCCGCCATGTCCCCGGTGTCCCCAGCAGTGTCCCCGGTGTCCCCCACCGTGTCCCCTCTGTCCCCCACCGTGTCCCCTCTGTCCCCCGTGTCCCCTCTGTCCCCCGTGTCCCCGGTGTCCCCCGTGTCCCCCGCCATGTCCCCGGTGTCCCCCGCCATGTCCCCCGTGTCCCCTGTGTCCCCAGTGTCCCCGGTGTCCCCGGTGTCCCCCGTGTCCCCCTGGTCCCCGTGGTCGCGCTGCTCCCGCAGCTGCGGCGGCGGGACCCGGGCTCGGTACCGGCAGTGCCGGGAGGGCCCCGGGCCGGGGCGGCGGTGCCGGGACAGCCCCGCGGAGGAGGCGGAGACGGCGCCGTGCAACCCCGAGCCGTGCCCCGGTGAGACCGCGGGGACCGGGCGGGACCGGGAGGGACGGGAGATACCGGGGTGGGGAAAGGAGGGAGGGAGGGAACCGGGGAGGGAACCGGGGAGGGAACGGGACCGGAGGGACGGGAGAAGGGACGGAGAGGGAACCGGAGGGACGGAGGGATGGGGGTCAGGGCGGTGCCGGCGCCGTTCCCGGTGCCATTCCCGGTGAGATTCCCTGTGCTGTTCCCCGTGTGACTCCCGGTCCCATTCCCGGTCCCGGTCCCGGTGTGATTCCCCCTGCCATTCCCAGTCCCGGTGCCATTCCCGGTCCCGTTCCCGCTGCCGTTCCCGGTGCCATTCCCGGTGTGACTCCGGTTCCCGTTCCCGGTCCCGTTCCTGATGTGATTCCCGGTTCCGTTCCCGGTTCCGTTCCCTGTCCCGGTCCCATTCCCGTTCCCCCTGCCATTCCCGGTCCCGGTGCCGTTCCCGCTGCCATTCCCGGTGTGACTCCCAGTCCCGTTCCCGGTTCCGTTTCCTGTCCCGGTCCCATTCCCGGTGCCGTTCCCGGTCCCGCTGCCGTTCCCGGTGTGATTCCCGGTGTGACTCCCGGTCCCGTTCCCGTTCCCGGTTCTGTTCCCGGTGTGATTCCCGTTCCCATTCCCGTTCCCGGTTCCATTCCCGGTGCCGTTCCCGGTCCCGTTCCCGGTGTGATTCCCATTCTCGGTCCCGCTGCCGTTCCCTGCCCCGTTCCCGGTGCCGTTCCCGATGTGATTCTCAGTCCCGTTCCCATTCCCGTTCCCGCTGCCGTTCCCGTTCCCGGTTCTGTTCCCGGTTCTGTTCCCGGTGTGATTCCCGTTCCCGTTCCCGTTCCCGTTCCCGTTCCTGTTCCCGTTCCCGCTGCCGTTCCCATTCCCAGTGTGATTCCTGTTCCCGGTCCCGTTCCCGGTGTGATTCACGGTGCCGTTCCCGTTCCCGTTCCCGGTGTCCCAGGCTGTCCCCCCGGTGAGGTGTGGCTGGACCCCGGCCCCGCCTGCGAGCGCAGCTGCCGCGACCTGGCCGGGCCCCCCGGGACCTGCGGGGGGACCCCCGCGACCCCCGGAACCTCCGGCACCCCCGGGACCCCCGAAACTTCGAACGCCTCCGGCACCCCCGCGACCCCCGGGACCCCCGGGACCCCCTGGGCCCCCCCGCGCTGCTCCTGCCCCCCCGGGCGGTACCGGAACGGCTCCGGGCACTGCGTGAGCGCGGGGGGCTGCGAGTGCCGGCACCGGGGGGCGCTGCGAGCGGTGAGCGGGGCGGGGGCGCGGGGCGGGGGGGCTGGACTTGTTTGGGGGTCCCTGATCTTTATTTGGGGTCTCTGATCGCGTGTTTGGGGTCCCTGACCAAGTTTAGGGTCCCTGACCAAGTTTGGGGTCCCTGATCCCACTGTTGCCCCTGGCCAATGTTTGGGGTCCCTGACCCTTGTTTGGGGGTCCCTGACCAATGTTTGGGGGTCCCTGACCAAGTTTGGGGGTCCCTGACCAATGTTTGGGGGTCCCTGACCAGAATTTGGGGGTCCCTGACCAATGTTTGGGGGTCCCTGATCAATGTTTGGGGGTCCCTGATCAAGTTTGGGGTCCCTGATCCCACTGCTGCCCCTGGCCAATGTTTGGGGTCCCTGATCAATGTTTGGGGGTCCCTGATCAAGTTTGGGGTCCCTCCCCAATATTTGGGAGTCCCTGACCAATGTTTGGGGGTCCCTGACCGATATTTGGGGTCCCCGACCAAGTTTGGGGGTCCCTGATCAAGTTTGGGGTCCCTGACCAGAATTTGGGGGACCCTGACCAATGTTTGGGGTCCCTGATCTCGTGTTCGGGGGGGTCCCTGGTCCTTGTTCGGGGGTCCCTGATCAATATTTGGGGGTCCCTGATCAAGTTTGGGGTCCCTGACCAAGTTTAGGGTCCCTGACCAAGTTTGGGGGTCCCTGACCAATATTTGGGGGTCCCTGATCAATGTTTGGGGGTCCCTGATCAAGTTTGGGGTCCCTGATCCCACTGCTGCCCCTGGCCAATGTTTGGGGTCCCTGACCAAGTTTGGGGGTCCCTGACCAAGTTTGGGGTCCCTGACCAAGTTTGGGGTCCCTGATCAATATTTGGGGTCCCTGCCCAATATTTGGGGTCCCTGATCAATATTTGGGGTCCCTCCCCGATATTTCGGGTCCCTGTCCCATATTCGGGGTCCCTTCCCGATGTTTGGGGTCCCTCCCCGATGTTTGGGGTCCCTGTCCCATATTTGGGGTCCCTGGTCCCGTGTTTGGGGGTCCCTCCCCAATAATTGGGGTCCTTCCCCAATATTTGGGGGTCCCTCCCCATTTTTGGGGTCCCTCCCCATTTTTGGGGGTCCCTCCCCATATTTGGGGTCCCAGCCGGATATTTGGGGTCCCTGTCCCATATCTGGGGTCCCTCCCCATATTTGGGGGTCCCTCCCCATTTTTGGGGTCCCTGCCCACTATTTGGGGTCCCTGTCCCATATCTGGGGTCCCTCCCCGATATTTGGAGTCTCTGATCAATATTTGGGGGTCCCTGTCCCATATCTGGGGTCCCTCCCCATTTTTGGGGTCCCTCCCCATTTTTGGGGTCCCCCCAGGCCGGCAGTGAGTGGCCGGACCCGTGCGGTTCCTGTCGCTGCTCCGAGGGTCGCGTCAGCTGCGCCACCGCCTGTCCCGCGCTCACCTGCCCCGAGGTGGGGGGGGTCCGGGGGGTCCGGGGGGTCCGGGGGGTCCGGGGGGTCCGGGGGGTTCCGAGAGGGCTCCGGGGGTTCCGAGAGGGCTCCGAGGGGATTTCGGGGGGACTCAGGGGGGGTTCCAGGGGGTTCCGGGGAGGCTCTGGGGGACTCCGAGGGGGCTCCGGGGGGTTCTGGGGGGGCTCCGGGGGGGATCCGGGGGGGCTCCTGTGAGATCCGGGGAGGCTCCGGGCGGCTCCGAGGGGATTTCGGGGGGGCTCCGGAGGGGTTCCAGGGGGCTCCGGGAGGCTCTGGGGGTCTCCGGGGAGACTCCGGGGGGGCTCCGAGGAGCTCCGGGTGGGTTCGGGGGGGGCGCGGGGGGCTCTGAGGGGGATCCGGGGGGACTCGGGGGGGGATCCGGGGAGTCTCGGGGAGGCTCCGGGGGGATCCGGGGGTTCTGAGGGGGCTCCGGG
Source organism: Acrocephalus arundinaceus (assembly GCA_021534815.1). NCBI lineage: Eukaryota > Metazoa > Chordata > Aves > Passeriformes > Sylviidae > Acrocephalus > Acrocephalus arundinaceus. The sequence continues at coordinate 53,598,958 of JAJEOU010000373.1, read as the reverse complement.
GTCTCTGGGGAGACTCCGGGGGGATCCGGGGGGCTCCGGGGACTCCAGGGGGCTCTGGGTGGGCTCCGGGGGAGTGCAGGGGGCTCTGGGGGGGATCCGAGGGGGATCCGAGGGGGCTCCTGTGGGATCCGGGGGGGCTCCTGGGGACTCCGGGGGGCTCCGAGGGGATTTCGGGGGGGCTCCGGAGGGGTTCCGGGGGGCTCCGGGGGGTTCCAGGGGTGGCTCAGGGGGGGTTCGGGGAGGCTCCGGGGGGCTCCGGGGAGGATGCGGGGGGTTCCGGGGGGGCTCGGGGAGGCTCTGGGGGGCTCCAGGGGAGCTCTGGGGGGCTCCAGGGGAACTCTGGGGGGCTCTGGGGGGCTCCGGGGGGGCTCTGGAGGGGTTCGGGGGGAGCTCCGGGCGGCTCCGGGGAGTGCCGGGGGGATTTCGGGGGGCTCGTGGGGGTTCCGGGAGGTCTCCTGGGGACTCCGGGGGGGCTCTGAAGGGCGCCGGGGGGGCTCCGTGGGAGCTCCGGGGGGGTCCGGGGGTTTCAGGGGGGCTCCGGGAGGATCCGGGGGGGCTCCTGGGGGTCTCCGGGGGGGCTCTGAGAGGTTCGGGGGGTTCCGGGGGGGCTCCGGGGAGTTCTGGGGGGCTCCAGGGGGGCTCGGAGGGGCTCTGGGGGGTTCCGGGGAAGTGGGGGGGGCTCCGGTAGGGTCCGGGGGGGGCTCCGAAGGGCTCGGGGGGGCTCCGAGGACTCCGGGGGACTCCGGTGGAGCTCCGGGAGGCTCTGGGGGGCTCCGGGGGTCTCGGGGGGATTCCGGGAGGGCTCCGGGAGGCTCCGGGGGGTTCCGGGGGTGCTCCGGGAAGCCCCGGTGGGTTCGGGGGGGCTCTGGGGGGCTCTGGGGGGGCGCGGGGGACTCGAGGTGGTTCCGGGGGTCCCCGCAGGGCTCGGAGCCGGTGCGGGAGCCCGGGCGCTGCTGCCCGGTGTGCCGGGACGAGTGGCCAGGTGAGACCCGCACCGGGGAGGGGTGGGCGGTCCCGGGAGCCCCCCCGGTAACTCCGGGACCCCCCCGGTGCAGAGGAGCCCCCCGGGCCGTGCCGGTTGCTGACGGCGCTGCGGAGCATCGCCAAGGGCGCGTGTGTGCTGCGGGGAGTGCGGGTCACGTACTGCGCGGGGGGGTGCCGCTCCCGCACCGCCGTCAGCGCCGAGGTACCGGGACCGGGGGGACCGGGGGGACCGGGGGGGACCGGAGGGACCGGGGGGAACCGGGGGGGACCGGGGGGACCGGAGGTACGGGGGGTATCAGGGGGGTGCTGGGGGGAACCGGGGGGAACGGAGGAACGGGGGTATCGGGGGTGCCGCTCCCGCACCGCCGTCAGCGCCGAGGTACCGGGACCGGGGGGAACGGGGGGACCGGGGGGTGCTGGGGGAACCGGGGGGACCGGGGGGACCGGGGGGGAACGGGGGGACCGGGGGGACCGGGTGTGCCGGGAGGGTATCGGGGGTACCGGGGGAACGGGGGGGACCGCGGGGTGCTGGGGGAACGGGGGGGACCGGGGGGGACCGGGGGGAACGGAGGTGCTGGGGGTACCGGGGGTGCCGCTCCCGCACCACCGTCAGCGCCGAGGTACCGGGGGGACCGGGGGGAACGGGGTACCGGGGGACCGGGGGGGACCGGAGGTACCGGGGGGTGTCAGGGGGGTGCTGGGGGGAACCGGGGGGACCGGGGGGAACCGGGGGGGACCGGGGGGACCGGGGGGGAACGGGGTACCTGGGGTATCGGGGTTATCGGGGGGTACCGGGGAACCGGGGGGAACGGGGGTACCGGGGGGACCGGGGGGGACCGGAGGTACCGGGGGTGTCAGGGGGGTGCTGGGGGGAACCGGGGGGACCGGGGGGAACCGGGGGGGACCGGGGGGGAACGGGGGTACCTGGGGTATCGGGGTTATCGGGGGGGTACCGGGGAACCGGGGGGAACGGGGGTGCTGGGGGGTACCGGGGGAACGGGGGGCACCGAGAGGGTGTCCGGGGGTACCGGGGGTGCCGCTCCCGCACCGCCGTCAGCGCCGAGGTACCGGGACCGGGGGGACCGGGGGGACCGGGGGGTGCTGGGGGAACCGGGGGGTGCTGGGGTATCGGGGGTACCGGGTGGTTCCGGAGGGGTATTGGGGGTGTTCCGGGGGGTACCGGGGATATTGGGGGCTGCCGGGGGTACCAGGGGGTACCGGGAGGGTGTCCGGGGTATCGGGGGGTGCTGGGGGCACCGGGGGGTACCGGGGGTATCGGGGGTGCCGCTCCCGCACCGCCGTCAGCGCCGAGGTACCGGAGGAACCGGGGGGAACGGGGGGGACCGGGAGGTACCGGGGGTATCCGGGGGTGTTCCAGAGGGTACCGGGGGGTACTGGGGGGTACCAGGGAGTGCCGGTGGTACCGGGGGGTGCTGGGGGTTCTGGAGGGGTACTGGGAGTACCGGGAGTGTCGGGGGGTACCGAGAGGTGCCGGGGGGGTGCCGAGGGGTACTGGGGTGCCAGGGCGTACCGGGGGGTGCCGGGAGGGTGTGGGGTGTTCCAGGGGTACCGGGGGCTGCTGGGGGATGCCGGGGGTACCGAAGGTGCTGAGGGGTACCGGGGGATACCGGGTGGTACCGGGGGGGATACCGGGGGTGTACCGGGAGTACCGGGGGGTGCCAGGGGCCCTGGGGGTGCTGGGAGTACCGGGTGGTACCGGGGGATACCGGGGGGATACCAGGGGGTACCGGGGACACCGGGTGGTACCGGGGTGTACCGGGTGGTACCGGGTGGTACCGGGGGATACCGGGTGGTACCGGGGGGACACCGGGGGTACCGGGGTACCGGGGGTACCGGGGGGTACCGGGGATACCGGGTGGTACCGGGGGATACCGGGTGGTACCGGGGGGTACCGGGGGATACCGGGGGACACCGGGGGGTACCGGGGGTACCGGGGGGTACCGGGGTGTCCCTCCGTGCCCCCCAGGAGCCGTACGTGCGGTCGCTGTGCGAGTGCTGCAGTTACCGCCTGGACCCGGCCCGGCCGGTGCGGGCGCTGCTGCTGCCGTGCCCCCGGGGCCGCCCCCGGCCCGCGCTGCTGCCCCGCATCGCCGAGTGCCGCTGCCAGCCCTGCCGGGGTGCGGGGGGCACCGGGGAGACACCGGGGGGCACCGGGGGGGGGTCCCGGGGTTCTGGGGGCACGGGGGTACGGGGAGAACGGGGGGACTGGGGGGGACACCGGGACGGCGGGGTGCGGGGTGGGGGGTCCTGGGGGGCGGGAGGGGGCCCGGGGACCTTTGGGTGTCTGGGGGGGGCTGCAGGGGGTTGGGGGAGCACCCCGGGGTGACAGTGACCCCTGACCCCTCTGTGACACCCAGGGGTGACCCTTGACCCCTGTGTGACACCCAGGGGTGACAGTGACCCCCCTGTGACACCCCGGGGTGACCCCTGACCACCCCCTGACCCCTGTGTGACACCCCGGGGTGACAGTGACCCCTGACCCACACCCCGGGGTGACAGTGACCCCCCTGTGACACCCCGGGGTGACAGTGACCCCTGACCCCTGTGTGACACCCCAGGGTGACAGTGACCCCTGACCCCTGTGTGACACCCCGGGGTGACAGTGACCCCTGGCCCCTGTGTGACACCCCGGGGTGACCCCTGACCCCCCCTGTCCCCAGGCGGGGACTTCACCCGGCGCTGAGGACCCCCCGGACCCCCCGGACCCCCCCGGACCCCCCGGACCCCCCGGAGCCCCGGGACCCCCCGGACCCCCCCGGACCCCCCGGACCCCCCCGGACCCCCCGGACCCCCCGGACCCCCCGGAGCCCCCGGACCCCTCAGCCCCACCCCGCCCCCGAGCGAGGAGCGCCGATGGAATCAATAAATAATCGATAATCGATGAGCTCGGCAATCGACTGCTCTGCACTGACCATCGCTGGGGCACTGGGGGGACTGGGATGGACTGGGATGGACTGAGGGCACTGGGATGAACTGGGGCAGCACTGGGGGGCACTGGGGTGAACTGGGATGAACTGGGGGTGCACTGGGATGAACTGGGGGTGTCCAGGGGAGGGGCACTGGGAGCACTGGTAGCACTGGGGGCACTGGGATGAACTGGGGCGGCACTGGGGGCACTGGGAGGAACTGGATGAACTGGGGGGCTGAAGGGGAGCACTGGGGGGCACTGGGATGAACTGGGGGAGCACTGAGAACACTGGAATGAACTGGGGGAGCACTGGGATGAACTGGGGAGCACTGGGGCAGCACTGGGGGGCACTGGGGGCACTGGGATGAACTGGGGTGGCACTGGGAGCACTGGGGGAGCACTGGGACGAACTGGGGCAGCATTGGGAGCACTGGGGGGGCACTGGGGTGAACTGGGGCAGCACTGGGATGAACTGGGATGAACTGGGGCAGCACTGGGGGGCACTGGGGGGGCACTGGGATGAACTGGGGAGAACTGGGATGAACTGGGGCAGCACTGGGGGGGCACTGTGATGAACTGGGCGAGCACTGTGATGAACTGGGAAGCACTGGAGGCAGCACTGGGGTGAACTGGGATGAACTGGGGGGGCACTGGGATGAACTGGGGTGAACTGGGGCAGCACTGGGAGCACTGGGGTTCCCCGGGGCGGAGCTGGCCGCAGTTCCCCCCGCCACCACACGAGGGCGCCCCACAGAGAGGGGGGCGGGTGGGCGGGACCGGCCCCCTCAGGGACGCGGGGACACTCGGGGGACACTGAGGGATGGACACTGCCGGGGGACACCCCGGGACACTCCGGCACACTCCGGGACACCCGCTCGGACTCCGGCGCTCATGGCGGCCGCGCCCCCGCCCCACACGGAGCAGGCGCCGGCGCCGCGTGATGACGTCACAGCGGTCAATAGCGAGCGTGCGCGGCGCGCTGACGTCATAACCGCGCGCCTCGGTGGCGGCCCGTGCGCGGGGCCGGGGCGGGAGAGGTCAGAGAGGGCCGGGAACGGGAGAGGGAACGGGGATGGGAACGGGAACGGGAACGGGAATGGGAACAGGAGAGAAGCCGGAATGGGGACGGGGACGGGATTGGGATTGGGATTGGGATTGGGAACGGGGATGGGAATGGGAACGGGGATGGGAACGGGAACGGGAGCCGGGCCGCGAACGGGAGCGGGAACGGGGCCGGGAATGGGGTCGGAACCGGGACCGGGACTGGGATCGGGGATAGGAGCGGGATTGGGATCGGGATCGGTATTGAAACCGGGATTGGGGTCGGAATTGGGACTGGGATTAGGATCGGGACTGGGATTGGGATCGGGACTGGGATCGGGGATAGGAACGGGATCGGGATCGGGGATGGGACCGGGAAAGGGATCGGGAATGGGAGCGGGAATGGGAGCGGGACCAGGACCAGGACTGGGATTGGGATTGGGATCGGTATTGAGACCAGGATTGGGGTCGGAACCGGGACTGGGATTGGGATCGGGGATAGGAACGGGATCGCGATTGGGATCGGGACCGGGACTGGGACTGGAACTGGGATTGGGATTGGGATCGGTATTGAAACCGGGATTGGGATCGGAACTGGGACCGAGGTTGGGATTGGGGTCGGAACTGGGACTGGGAATGGGATTGGGATTGGGAGCGGGACCAGGACTGGGATTGGGATTGGGATCGGTATTGAGACCAGGATTGGGGTTAGAACCGGGACTGGGATTGGAACCGAGACCGGGATTGGGACCGGGACTGGAATTGGGACCGGGATCGGTACTGGGATTGGAACCGAGACCGGGATTGGGACCGGGACTGGGGCCGGGGTTGGGTTCGGCATCGCGGGACACGGGGGTGGAAGCGGGGCCGGGGAAGGACCGGAGCGAACCGGAACCCCGCGGTGCAGCGGGAGGAGCCCGGGATCGGGGCAGGGGCGGGGAGAACGAGCTGGGGACACCGGCACCGAGCGGGGCTGTGCGGGGCAGTTCGGTGGGACCGGGAGCATCCCGGTCAGCGCTGTCCCGCTCTCCCGTCCCCGCGGGACACGGGGGTGGGAAGCAGAGCCCGGGAAGGACCGGAGCGAGCGGGAGGAGCCCGGGATCGGGGCAGGGATGAAGAGAACGAGCTGGGGGACACCGGCACCGAGCGGGGCTGTACCGGCGGGAGTTCACCGGGAGCATCCCGGTCAGCGCCGTCCCGCTCTCCCTCCCCGCAGCTCTCCCGGGATGCGGCGCTGACCCCGCTGCCCCATGGCCGCGCACCTGGTTCGCCGCTGCTGCCGGCGGCTGCTGCTGCCCGGCCCGCCCGCGCCGCCGCCGGGGCCCGCCCTGCGCTCCGGCCCGCCCCGCCTCGCCGAGGGCCCGCAGCCCCGGCCCCGCGATGGCGCCGCCGAGCAGGAGCAGCTGCGGGAGCTGATCCGGGCCGCCTCCAGCCCGCAGGAGCTGCTGCAGCTGGGCCGCGGCCCCGGGCTCAGCAGTAACCTGGCGGCGCTGGCCATCGCCCGGCTGGCACAGCTCAGCACCCAGCAGCGCCTGGACACGGCGGGGATCCGGGGGGACCCGGGCTTCCAGCAGCTGCTCAGCACCGTGGATACACAGGTGGGGGCACTGGGGGGCTCAGGGGGCTCTGGGGTGTGCTGGGGGCACAGGGGACACCAGGGACACGGCGGGGATCCGGGGGGATCCGGGGTTCCAGCAGCTCCTCAGCACTGTGGATGCGCAGGTGCGGGCACTGGGGGGCTCAGGTGAGCTCTGGGGGTGTCCCAGGGGGCTCAGGGGACATGGGGGGGCTCAGGGGTGTGCCAGGGGACACCAGGGACACGGCGGGGATCCGAGGGGACTCGTGTTTCCAGCAGCTCCTCAGCACCGTGGATGTGCAGGTGGGGGAATGGGGGACACCAGGGGGGCTCAGGGGACATGGGGGGCTCAGGGGTGTGCCAGGGGATGCCAGGGACACACAGGGAATCCGGGGGGACCCACGGTTCCAGCAGCTCCTCGGCACCGTGGATGCGCAGGTGGGGGCACAGGGGGTGTCCTAGGGGACACAGGGGACTCGGGGGACACCAGGGACACGGCGGGGATCTGGGGGACCCACGGTTCCAGCAGCTCCTCGGCACCGTGGATGCGCAGGTGGGGGGCATGGGGGGTGTCCTAGGGGACACAGGGGACACTGGGAACACCAGGGTGTGTCAGGGGGCTCAGGGGACACCAGGGACACGGCGGGGATCCGGGGGGACCCACGGTTCCAGCAGCTGCTCAGCACCGTGGATGCACAGGTGAGGGCATGGGGGGGCTCGGGGGGCTCTGGGGTGTGCTGGGGGGCATGGGGGGCTCAGGGGACACAGGGGGTGCCAGGGGACACAGGGGGCACAGGAGGGTTCCAGGGATGTGCCAGGAGGAACGAGGGGCACAGGGGAGCCCCACACTGCACCTGGCTGCAGGGGACACACCTGGGAGGGACTGTTGGGGACAGGGCTGGGGGACACTGTTGGGGACAGGGCTGTCCCTGAGCGTTCAGGGCACACCTGTGGGACAGGCTGGCACTGCCTGGGTGTCCCCAGCGCGTTCAGGGCACACCTGGGAGGTGGCACAGGAGCAGTGCCCCAAGTGCAGCACGTGCTGCCTGCCCCACAGCTGCCCCACAGCTGTACCTGTGCAGAGCTCACAGGTGTGGGACATGCCTGGTGCCCTGTGTCACCCCTGTCCCTGTGTTACTGTCTCTGTGTCACCCCTGTCCCTGTGTCACACGTGTCCGTGTGTCACACCTGTCCTTGTGTCACTGTCTCTGTGTCACACGTGTCCCTGTGTCACACGTGTCCCTGTGTCACACCTGTCTGTCCCTGTGCAGAGCCCACAGGTGTGGGACACGCCTGGTGGCCCCGTGTCACCCCTGTCCCTGTGTCACTGTCCCTGTGTCACACTTGTCTGTCCCTTGCAGAGCTCACAGGTGTGGGACACGCCTGGTGCCCTGTGTCACACCTGTCCTTGTGTCACACCTGTCTGTCCTTGTGGCAGAGCTCACTGGTGTGGGACACGCCTGGTGGTCCCACGTCACCCCTGTCCCTGTGTCACTGTCCCTGTGTCACTGTCTTTGTGTCACCGTCCTTGTGTCACACGTGTCCCTGTGTCACCACTGTCCCTGTGACAGATCTCACTGGTGTGGGACGTGCCTAGTGACCCCGTGTCACCCTTGTCCCTGTGTCACCATCCTTGTGTCACACCTGTCCCTGTGTTACCATCCCTGTGTCACCCCTGTCCCTGTCACAGATCTCACAGGTGTGGTGTCCCTGTGTCACACGTGTCCCTGTGTCACCGCTGTCCCTGTGTCACCGCTGTCCCTGTGACAGATCTCACTGGTGTGGGACACACCTGGTGGTCCTGTGTCACAGCTGTCCCTCTGTCACTGTCCCTGTGTCACTGTCCCTGTGTCCCTGTGCAGATCTCGCAGATGTGGGACACACCTGGTGCCCTGTGTCACCCCTGGCCCTGTGTCACTGTCCCTGTGTGACATGTGTCCCTGTGTCACCCCTGTCTGTCCCTGTCCCCCAGATCTCCCAGGTGTGGAACATGTCTAGTTTCCCTGTGTCACCCCTGCCCCTGTGTCACCCCTGTCCCTGTGTCACACCTGTCCCTGTGTCACCCCTGTCTGTCCCTGTGTCACCCCTGTCTCTGTGTCACCCCTGTCTCTCCCTGTCCCTGTGTCACACCTGTCCCTGTGTCACACCTGTCCCTGTGTCACTCCTGTCCCCGTGTCACCCCTGTCCTTGTGTCACCCCTGTCTCTGTGTCACACCTGTCCCTGTGTCACTCCTGTCCCTGTGTGACATGTGTCCCTGTGTCACCCCTGTCTCTCCCTGTCCCTGTGTCACACCTGTCCCTGTGTCACTCCTGTCCCCGTGTCACCCCTGTCCTTGTGTCACTCCTGTCCCTGTGTCACACGTGTCCCTGTGTCACCCCTGTCTGTCCCTGTCCCCCAGATCTCCCAGGTGTGGAACATGTCTAGTTTCCCTGTGTCACCATTGTCCCAGTGTCACCCCTGTCCCTGTGTCACACGTGTCCCTGTGTCACACCTGTCCCTGTCCCCCCAGATCTCCCAGGTGTGGAACATGCCCCTGGTGCAGCTCCTGTGCAGCCTGCCTGCACTGGGGCTATCACAGGGCAGGCACACGGTGCTGTGTCACACCTGTCTGTCCCTGTCCCTGTGTCACACGTGTGTCCCTGTCCCCCCCAGATCTCCCAGGTGTGGAACACGCCGCTGGTGCAGCTCCTGCGCAGCTGCCTGCCCTGGGGCTGTCACGGGGCGGGCACACGGTGCTGTGTCACACCTGTCCCTGTGTCACACCTGTCCCCATGTCCCCCCCAGATCTCCCAGGTGTGGAACATGCCGCTGGGGCTGTCACGGGGCGGGCGGGAGGTGCCGTGTCACACCTGTCTGTGTCACCCCTGTCCCTGTGTCACACGTGTCCCCCTGTCCCTGTGTCACACGTGTCCCCCTGTCCCCCCAGATCTCCCAGGTGTGGAACACACCCCTGGTGCAGCTCCTGCGCAGCTGCCTGCACTGGGGCTGTCACAGGGCAGGCACACGGTGCTGTGTCACACCTGTCTGTCCCTGTCCCTGTGTCACCCCTGTCCCTGTGTCACACCTGTCCCTGTGTCACCCCTGTCCCTGTGTCACCCCTGTCCCTGTGTCACCCCTGTCCCTGTGTCACACGTGTCCCCATGTCCCTGTCAGATCTCCCAGGTGTGGAACACGCCGCTGGTGCAGCTCCTGCGCAGCCTGCCTGCACTGGGGCTGTCACAGGGCGGGCAGGAGGTGCCGTGTCACCCCTGTCTGTGTCACCCCTGTCCCTGTGTCACCCCTGTCCCTGTGTCACCCCTGTCTCTGTGTCACACGTGTCCCCCTGTCCCCCCAGATCTCCCAGGTGTGGAACACGCCCCTGGTGCAGCTCCTGCGCAGCTGCCTGCACTGGGGCTATCACAGGGCAGGCACACGGTGCCGTGTCACACCTGTCTGTCCCTGTGTCACACCTGTCCCCCTGTCCCCCCCAGATCTCCCAGGTGTGGAACACACCCCTGGTGCAGCTCCCGCGCAGCTGCCTGCACTGGGGCTGTCGTGGGGCGGGCACACGGTGCTGTGTGACACCTGTCTGTCCCTGTCCCTGTGTCACACCTGTCCCTGTGTCCCCCCCAGATCTCCCAGGTGTGGAACACGCCCCTGGTGCAGCTCCTGCGCAGCTGCCAGCGCTGGGGCTGTCACGGGGCGGGCACACGGTGCTGTGTCAGTGTCACACTTGTATGTCCCTGTGTCACACGTGTCCCTGTGTCACCCCTGCCCCTGTGTCACACCTGTCCCCCTGTCCCCCCCAGATCTCCCAGGTGTGGAACACGCCGCTGGTGCAGCTCCTGCGCAGCTGCCTGCCCTGGGGCTGTCGCGGGGCGGGCACACAGTGCTGTGTCACACCTGTCCCTGTGTCACACGTGTGTCCCTGTCCCTGTGCAGATCTCCCAGGTGTGGAACACACCCCTGGTGCAGCTCCTGCGCAGCCTGCCTGCCCTGGGGCTGTCGCGGGGCGGCCCTGCTGTGCGCTCGGTGGAGCAGGAGGTGCTGTGGCGGCTGCGGCGCCTCCCCCTGCGGCAGCTGGCGGGGCTGGCCGAGCACCTGGCGGGGCAGGAGCAGCTGCAGGGGCAGGGCCAGGCGGGGCCGCTGCTGCCCGAGGTGCTGCGCAAGCTGGAGCTGCGCTGGACAGAGCTGGACGGCACCCGCACCGTGGTGACACTGATGGCCAAGGTGGGACACCTGTCCCCTGCCCTCATGGAGCGCCTGGAGGACAAGGTGGGCACGGCACGGGGGGACAGGGGGGACAGCGGGGGACACAGCCCTCAGTGTGGGCTGGGTGGGGTCACCTGTGCCACCTGTGCTCTGTGTCACCTCTCACACCTGTCCCCAGCCCTCATGGAGCACCTGGAGGACAAGGTGGGCACGACAGGGGGGACAGCGGGGGGACACAGCCTTCAGTGTGGGCTAGGAGGGGCCACCTGTCCTCTGTGTCACCTCTCACACCTGTCCCCTGTCTCTCCTGTGCCAGGCCCTGGAGCTGGCAGAGCAGTTCTGTCCCTGTCCCACCTGTCCCTGTTGCTGTCCCTGTCCCTGCCAGGCCCTGGAGCTGTCTGAGCAGTTCTATCCGTGTCCCCTGTCCTACCTGTCCCCACGTCCCTGTCCCTGTCTCACCTGTCCGTGTCACCCCAGGCCCTGGAGCTGGTGGGGCAGTTCTATCCCTGTCCCTGTCTCTGTCCCTGTTCCTGTCCCTGTCCCCTGGCAGGCCCTGGAACTGCAGAGCAGTTTGATCCCTGTCTCACCTGTCCCTGTCCCTGTCCCCATCCCCTGTCTGACCTGTCCCCATCCCTGTCCCCTGTCCCACCTGTCTCCTGTCCCTGCCAGGCCCTGGAGCTGTCTGAGCAGTTCTGTCCCTGTCCCTGTCCCTGTCCCCAGGCCCTGGAGCTGGCAGAGCACTTTGACATGGACCTGTCACCAATGTCCCCAATGTCACCAATGTCCCCATCCCTGTCCGCGCAGGCCCTGGAGCTGGCAGAGCACTTTGACATGGACCTGTCACCAATGTCCCCAATGTCACCAATGTCCCTGTCCCTGTCCCCGCAGGCCCTGGAGCCGGCAGAGCACTTTGACACGGACCTGTCACCCATGTTACCAATGTCACCAATGTCACCAATGTCCCCATCCCTGTCCCCAGGCCCTGGAGCTGGCAGAGCACTTTGACATGGGCCTGTCACCAATGTCACCAATGTCCCCAATGTCACCAATGTCCCCAATGTCCCCGCAGGCCCTGGAGCTGGCAGAGCACTTTGACACGGACCTGTCACCCATGTCACCAATGTCACCAATGTCCCCATCCCTGTCCCCAGGCCCTGGAGCTGGCAGAGTACTTTGACACGGACCTGTCACCAATGTCCCCAATGTCCCCGCAGGCCCTGGAGCTGGCAGAGCACTTTGATTGATCCCTGTCTCACCTGTCCCTGTCCCCAGGCCCTGGAGCCGGCAGAGCACTTTGACATGGGCCTGTCACCAATGTCACCAATGTCCCCAATGTCACCAATGTCCCCAATGTCCCCGCAGGCCCTGGAGCTGGCAGAGCACTTTGACACGGACCTGTCACCCATGTCACCAATGTCACCAATGTCCCCATCCCTGTCCCCAGGCCCTGGAGCCGGCAGAGCACTTTGACATGGACCTGTCACCAATGTCCCCAATGTCACCAATGTCCCTGTCCCTGTCCCCGCAGGCCCTGGAGCTGGCAGAGCACTTTGACACGGACCAGCTGCGCCAGGTGGCGCTGTCCCCAATGTCCCCAATGTCCCCAATGTCCCCAATGTCCCCGCAGGCCCTGGAGCTGGCAGAGCACTTTGACACGGAGCAGCTGCGCCGGGTGGCGCTGGCGCTGGCGCTGCAGCAGCGCCGCTCGGTGCCCCTGCTGCGGGCCCTGTCCTACCACCTGCTGCAGAAACCCTCTGAGCTGCCCCTGCCCGTGCTCACCGACCTCCTCTTCGCCTTCAGTGAGTGCCAGGGGTACCTGTGGGGCACCTGGGGGTCACTGTCACTGTCCCGGGGCTTGGGGGGGCTCTGGGGTCCCAAATTGGGGTGAGGGAGCCCAGGTGAGGCCGGGTGGGGTGTCCCAGTCCTGGGGTGGGAATAAGGGGTGCTGGAGGTCACCTGAGTGCTCCAGGTACAAACCCCAGGGCGTGCAGGCAGTTCTGGGTGTCCTGGCAGTCCAGGTGTCCCAAATGTCATTGCAGGTGTCCCAAATGTCACTCCAGGTGTCCTGTCATTCCCAGTGTCCCAAATGTCACTCCAGGTGTCCCAAATGTCATTCCAGGTGTCCCCAATCCCCGGGAGCTCAGTGCCACCACTCTGGGTGTCCTGGCAGTCCAGGTGTCCCAAATGTCATTCCAGGTGTCCCAAATGTCATTGCAGGTGTCCCAAATGTCATTGCAGGTGTCCCAAATGTCATTCCAGGTGTCCCAAATGTCATTGCAGGTGTCCCAAATGTCATTCCAGGTGTCCCCAACCCCTGGGAGCTCAGTGCCACCACTCTGGGTGTCCTGTCATTCCCAGTGTCCCAAATGTCATTCCAGGAGTCCCAAATGTCACTCCAGGTGTCCCAAATGTCATTCCAGGTGTCCCAAATGTCATTGCAGGTGTCCCCAATCCCCAGGAGCTCAGTGTGAGGCCACTCCATCACTCTGGGGGTGTCCTGTCATTCCAGGTGTCCCAAATGTCACTCCAGGTGTCCCAAATCCCCAGGAGCTCAGTGCCACCACTCTGGGGGTGTCCTGTTATTGCAGGTGTCCCAAATGTCATTCCAGGTGTCCCCAATCCCCGGGAGCTCAGTGCCACCACTCTGGGTGTCCTGGCAGTCCAGGTGTCCCAAATGTCATTGCAGGTGTCCCAAATGTCACTCCAGGTGTCCCAAATGTCATTGCAGGTGTCCCAAATGTCATTCCAGGTGTCCCAAATGTCATTGCAGGTGTCCCAAATGTCATTCCAGGTGTCCCCAACCCCTGGGAGCTCAGTGCCACCACTCTGGGTGTCCTGTCATTCCAGGAGTCCCAAATGTCACTCCAGGTGTCCCAAATCCCTGGGAGCTCAGTGCCACCACTCTGGGGGTGTCCTGTCACTCGAGGTGTCCCAAATTGGGAGCTCAGTGTGAGGCCATCCCATAACTCTGGGGATGTCCTGTCATTGCAGGTGTCCCAAATGTCATTGCAGGTGTCCCAAATGTCACTCCAGGTGTCCCAAATGTCACTCCAGGTGTCCCAAATGTCATTGCAGGTGTCCCAAATGTCATTGCAGGTGTCCCAAATGTCATTCCAGGTGTCCCAAATGTCATTGCAGGTGTCCCAAATGTCATTCCAGGTGTCCCAAATGTCATTGCAGGTGTCCCAAATGTCATTCCGGGTGTCCCAAATCCCCAGGACCTCAGTACCACCACTCTGGGTGTCCCAAAGGTCACTCCAGGTGTCCCAAATGTCACTGCAGGTGTCCCCAACTCTTGGGAGCTCAGTGTGAGCCCATTCCATCACTCTGGGTGTCCCCAGTCCCTCTCCAGCTCCCCTGGATCCCCTTTAGGCCCTGGGAGGGCTCTCAGGTGTCCCTGGAGGGCTCTGAGGTGTCCCTGGGGTCTCTCAGGTGTCCCTGGGAGGGCTCTCAGGTGTCCCTGGAGGGGTCTCAGGTGTCCCTGGGAGGGCTCTGAGGTGTCCCTGGACTCTCAGGTGTCCCTGGAGGGCTCTCAGGTGTCCCTGGAGGTCTCTCAGGTGTCCCTGGAGGGCTCTGAGGTGTCCCTGGAGGGCTCTGAGGTGTCCCTGGGGGCTCTGAGGTGTCCCTGGGGGCTCTGAGGTGTCCCTGGGGTCTCTCAGGTGTCCCTGGAGGGCTCTCAGGTGTCCCTGGGGTCTCTCAGGTGTCCCTGGAGGGCTCTCAGGTGTCATTGGGGTCTCTCAGGTGTCCCTGGGCTCTCAGGTGTCCCTGGGGTCTCTCAGGTGTCCCTGGGGGCTCTGAGGTGTCCCTGGGGGCTCTCAGGTGTCCCTGGGGTCTCTCAGGTGTCCCTGGGGTCTCTCAGGTGTCCCTGGGGTCTCTCAGGTGTCTCTGGGGTCTCTCAGGTGTCCCTGGAGGGCTCTCAGGTGTCCCTGGGGTCTCTCAGGTGTCCCTGGGGTCTCTCAGGTGTCCCTGGGGGCTCTCAGGTGTCCCTGGGGGGCTCTGAGGTGTCCCTGGGGTCTCTCAGGTGTCCCTGGGTCTCTCAGGTGTCCCTGGGGCCTCTCAGGTGTCCCTGGGAGGGCTCTGAGGTGTCCCTGGGGGCTCTGAGGTGTCCCTGGGGGCTCTCAGGTGTCCCTGGGGTCTCTCAGGTGTCCCTGGAGGGCTCTCAGGTGTCCCTGGGGTCTCTCAGGTGTCCCTGGGGGCTCTCAGGTGTCCCTGGGCTCTCAGGTGTCCCTGGAGGGCTCTCAGGTGTCCCTGGGGTCTCTCAGGTGTCCCTGGGGACTCTCAGGTGTCCCTGGGGTCTCTCAGGTGTCCCTGGGGGCTCTGAGGTGTCCCTGGAGGGCTCTCAGGTGTGCCTGGGGTCTCTCAGGTGTCCCTGAGGTCTCTCAGGTGTCCCTGGAGGGCTCTCAGGTGTCCCTGGGGTCTCTCAGGTGTCCCTGGGGTCTCTCAGGTGTCCCTGAGGTCTCTCAGGTGTCCCTGGAGGGCTCTCAGGTGTCCCTGGGGTCTCTCAGGTGTCCCTGGGGTCTCTCAGGTGTCCCTGGGGGGGCTCTGAGGTGTCCCTGGAGAGGTCTCAGGTGTCCCTGGACTCTCAGGTGTCCCTGGGGTCTCTCAGGTGTCCCTGGAGGGCTCTCAGGTGTCCCTGGGCTCTCAGGTGTCCCTGGAGGGCTCTGAGGTGTCCCTGGAGGGCTCTGAGGTGTCCCTGGGGTCTCTCAGGTGTCCCTGGGGGCTCTCAGGTGTCCCTGGAGGGCTCTCAGGTGTCCCTGGACTCTCAGGTGTCCCTGAGGTCTCTCAGGTGTCCCTGCACCTTTCCTGACCCAGTGACAGTTCCCAGCTGTCCCCTGCAGCACGGGGGGCACAGGACAGAGGTTTTGGGACCCCCACACTGATCTGTGCCCCCCTGCACAGGTAAGCTGAGCTTCCAGCAGCCGCAGGTGCTGCACCGGCTGTCCCTGGAGCTGCAGCCCCACGTGGGCAGCCTGAGCCCGGCGCAGGTGTCGCGCTGTGCCCGCTCCATGGCCGGCCTGCGCTGGCTCAGCCGGCCCCTCGCAGAGGCCATGGCACAGGTGAGGCCTGGGGGGGGACACGGGGGGACCTGGGGGTGTGGGGAGGGTGGGGGGACATCACTGATGTCAGCTGGGCTTGGGGGTGTGGGGGACATCACTGATGTCACCTGGCCTTGGGGGTGTGGGGGACATCACCGGTGTCACCTGGCCTTGGGGGTGTGGGGGACATCACCGGTGTCACCTGGCTGTGGGGGTGTGGGGGACATCACCGGTGTCACCTGGCTGTGGGGGCATGGGGAGATCTCACCTGGCTATGGGGGCATGGAGAGGGTGGGGACACCTCAATAATGTCACCTGGCCATGGGGACATGGAGGGACCTCACCTGGCCGTGGGGGCATGGAGAGGGTGGGGAAATGTCACCAGTGTCACCTGGCTGTGGGGACATGGAGGGACCTCACCTGGCCCTGAGGGAGGCAGGGGACACTCCCGTGTGTGCAGGGGGCATTGTCACCTTTCCCAGCAGGTTCCCCTCCCCTGTCCCAGCTGTGTCACCTGGGGCAGGTGGCAGCGAGTGTCTGTCCCCTGTCCCATCTGTGTCACCAGTGGGAATTTGGGATCATTTCCTGCTGGGTTTGGTTCCAGCTGCTGCTGCTGGTGCAGTTCCTGTCCCGGTTCTGTCCCGTTCCTGTCCCGTTCCTGTCCCGGTTCTGTCCCAGTTCTGTCCCAGTTCTGTCCCGGTTCTGTCCCAGTTCTGTCCCGGTTCTGTCCCAGTTCTGTCCCAGTTCTGTCCCGTTCCTGTCCCATTCCTGTCCCAGTTCTGTCCCGGTTCTGTCCCGGTTCTGTCCCGTTCCTGTCCCGTTCCTGACCCGGTTCTGTCCCAGTTCTGTCCCATTCCTGTCCCGTTCCTGTCCCGTTCCTGTCCCATTCCTGTCCCGTTCCTGTCCCGTTCCTGTCCCGTTCCTGTCCCATTCCTGTCCCATTCCTGTCCCGTTCCTGACCCGTTCCTGTCCCAGTCCATCCCTCAGCACTTCCCCATCCAGCCTGGGACGTTCCCGTGCAGCTGGATGAGATCCCACTGGGATCCATCCTCACCCAGCGCCGCCCCTGCTGCTGTCCCAACCTTTTCCTTGCTTTTCTCCCACCCCAAATTCCTTCCCAACTCACCCCCTGCTCTTCCCCTGCACCCCGGGGTGTTCAGAGCTTCCCCTGTGGATAAACCCCAAAATTCCTCCCTCCCTTTCCCCTCTGGCTGAGGTGTCCAGCCCCAATTCCCGTTTTCCCCACAGTTCTGCCTGGATAACTCGGAGAACCTGAGCCTCACCCAGCTCTGCGGGGTCCTCGTCTCCTTCGCCCGCCTCAACTTCCAGCCCAGCTCCAGCCAGGAATTCTTCTCCATGGTGACGTCCCCGGGGTCGGGGAATTCCTGATGGGGTCGGGGAGTGGGGAGGGAGCTCAGAGACCCCCCCAGCCACAGATTCCTGCCCCAAATTCCCCTTTCCCCATGTCCTGGTGCTCCAGGTGTCCCAAATCCCTCCCAGCTCCGGCTTTGGGCACCGGGAGAGGCCCTGGAAGCCCCTCCAGGTGTCCCCCCAGGTGTCACCTGGGCAGTCACAGGTGTGACCCGCCCCAGCTGTCACAGGTGTGACCCCTCCAGCTGTCACCTGACAGTCACAGGTGTGACCTCACCTGGACAGTCACAGGTGTGACCCCCAAACTGTCACCTGGAGAGTGACAGGTGTGACCCCCCCCCAGGTGTCACCTGGAGTGTCACAGGTGTGACCCCCCCAGATGTCACAGGTGTGACCCCCAAACTGTCACCTGAGAGTCACAGGTGTGACCCCCAAACTGTCACCTGAGTGTCACAGGTGTGACCCCCAAACTGTCACCTGGAGTGTCACAGGTGTGACCCCCAAACTGTCACCTGGAGTGTCACAGGTGTGACCCCCAAACTGTCACCTGGAGTGTCACAGGTGTGACCCCCAAACTGTCACCTGGAGTGTCACAGGGTGTGACCCCCAAACTGTCACCTGACAGTCACAGGCGTGACCTCACCTGGACAGTCACAGGTGTGACCCCCAAACTGTCACCTGGACAGTCACAGGTGTGACCTCACCTGGACAGTCACAGGTGTGACCCCCAAACTGTCACCTGACAGTCACAGGTGTGACCTCACCTGGACAGTCACAGGTGTGACCCCCAAACTGTCACCTGGACAGTCACAGGTGTGACCTCACCTGGACAGTCACAGGTGTGACCCCCAAACTGTCACCTGACAGTCACAGGTGTGACCTCACCTGGACAGTCACAGGTGTGACCCCAAACTGTCACCTGGAGAGTGACAGGTGTGACCCCCCCAGGTGTCACCTGGAGTGTCACAGGTGTGACCCCCCCAGATGTCACAGGTGTGACCCCCAAACTGTCACCTGAGAGTCACAGGTGTGACCCCCAAACTGTCACCTGAGAGTCACAGGTGTGACCCCCCCAGCTGTCACCTGGACAGTCACAGGTGTGACCCCCAAACTGTCACCTGAGAGTCACAGGTGTGACCCCCCCAGGTGTCACCTGGACAGTCACAGGTGTGACCCCCCCCAGGTGTCACCTGGGCAGTCACAGGTGTGACCTCACCTGGACAGTCACAGGTGTGAACTCTCCAGCTGTCACCTGAGAGTCACAGGTGTGACCCCCCCAGCTGTCACCTGGACAGTCACAGGTGTGACCCCCAAACTGTCACCTGAGAGTCACAGGTGTGACCCCCCCAGGTGTCACCTGGACAGTCACAGGTGTGACCCCCCCCAGGTGTCACCTGGGCAGTCACAGGTGTGACCTCACCTGGACAGTCACAGGTGTGAACTCTCCAGCTGTCACCTGAGAGTCACAGGTGTGACCCCCCCAGCTGTCACCTGACAGTCACAGGTGTGACCCCCCCCCCCCAGCTGTCACAGGTGTGACCCCCCCAGCTGTCACCTGGACAGTCACAGGTCTGTCCCCTCAGCTGTCACCTGGAGAGTCACAGGTGTGACCCCCAAACTGTCCCCTGAGAGTCACAGGTGTGACCCCCCCAGCTGTCACCTGGACAGTCACAGGTCTGTCCCCTCAGCTGTCACCTGGAGAGTCACAGGTGTGACCCCCAAACTGTCCCCTGACAGTCACAGGTGTGACCCCCAAACTGTCACCTGACAGTCACAGGTGTGACCTCACCTGGACAGTCACAGGTGTGACCCCCAAACTGTCCCCTGAGAGTCACAGGTGTGACCCCCCCCAGGTGTCACCTGAGCAGTCACAGGTGTGACCCCCCCAGGTGTCACCTGGGCAGTCACAGGTGTGACCCCCCCCCAGCTGTCACCTGAGTGTCACAGGTGTGACCCCTGGCACATCCCATGGCAAAGGCCCTGCAGTGTCACCCAAGGGACAGTGGGGACACCCGGACAGTGGGGACACCACGAGGGCCCCTGCAGCCCCACCTGAGGGACAGTGAGGACACCCCGAAGGACCCTGTGGTGTCACCCAAGGGCCCCTGCAGTGTCACCCAAGGGACAGTGGGGACACTACAAGGGACTCTGCGGTGTCACCCGAGGGACAGTGGGGAGGGAGCCTGCAGCCCCACCCAAGGGACAGTGGGGACACCATGAGGGACCCTGCGGTGTCACCCAAGGGACAATGGGGTGCAGCCCAGGTGCAGCCCAGTCAAATTTGGTCCCTGTCCCCCCATGGCGGGGACCGGCCAGCGGCTGCCACCGTGACCTCGGTGCCCTGAGCCCCGTGTCCCTGTGTGTCCCTGTGTGTCCCTGAGCCCCGTGTCCCTGAGCCCAGTGTCCCTGTGCCCCGTGTCCCTGTGCCCCGTGTCCCCGAGCCCAGTGTCCCCGAGCCCCGTGTCCCTGTGCCCTGTGTCCCTGTGCCCCGTGTGTGTCCCTGAGCCCCGTGTCCTTCTGTGTCCCTGATCCCCGTGTCCCTGAGCCCCATGTCCCCGAGCCCCGTGTGTGTCCCCGAGCCCCGTGTGTGTCCCTGTGTCCCCGTGTCCCCGAGCCCCGTGGGGCCAGGGGTGGCTGCACTGGGGACACCGGGGCTGGGGGGGGATCCTCAGGACTTCACGTGGGGTACAAACTGTCCCAGCTGTCACAGCCCACGGTGAATGTGTCCCCAAATCCCCCCTGAGCATCCCCTGGTGCCTGTCCCTGTTCCTGGGGTGTCCCCTGAGCCTGGCTCAGCCCCTGGGGACTGAGGTGCCACCTGCAGGGTGACACAGGGGGACACCTGGGTGGCAGCTGGAGCTCCGTGGGGACACCTGGGTGGCACCTGGAGCTCTGTGGGCACACCTGGGCACACCTGGGTGGCACCTGGAGCTCGGTGGGGACACTTGGGTGGCAGCTGGGCACACCTGGGTGGCAGCTGGAGCCCAGTGGGGACACCTGGAGCTCTGTGGGCACACCTGGAGCTCAGTGGGCACACCCGGGTGGCACCTGGAGCTCTGTGGGCACACCTGGGCACACCTGGGTGGCACCTGGAGCTCGGTGGGCACACCTGGAGCTCAGTGGGCACACCTGGGTGGCACCTGGAGCCCAGTGGGCACACCCGGGTGGCACCTGGAGCTCAGTGGGCACACCTGGGCACACCTGGGTGGCACCTGGGCACACCTGGGTGGCATCTGGAGCCCATTGCGCACACCTGGGTGGCACCTGGAGCTCAGTGGGCACACCTGAGTGGCACCTGGGCACACCTGGGTGGCACCTGGAGCTCAGTGGGCACACCTGGGCACACCTGGGTGGCACCTGGAGCCCATTGGGCACACCCGGGTGGCACCTGGGCACACCTGGGTGGCACCTGGAGCTCAGTGGGCACACCTGGGCACACCTGGGTGGCAGCTGGAGCTTGGTGGGCACACCTGGGTGGCACCTGGAGCTCTGTGGGCACACCTGGAGCTCTGTGGGCACACCTGGAGCTCTGTGGGCACACCTGGGCACACCCAGGTGGCACCTGGAGCCCATTGGACACACCTGGGTGGCAGCTGGTGCTCAGTGGGCACACCTGGGTGGCAGCTGGGGACACCTGGGTGGCACCTGGAGCCCATTGGGCACACCTGGGTGGCACCTGGAGCCCGGTGGGCACACCTGGAGCTCAGTGGGCACACCTGGGCACACCCGGGTGGCACCTGGAGCCCTGTCCGTCCCCCCGCAGGTGCAGGGGCGGCTGCAGGGGCAGGAGCAGCAGCTGGACGTGCACGTGCTGACAGACGTGGTGTGGTCCCTGTGTGTCCTGCAGCAGCCACGGCCGCAGCAGCTGCGCCTCCTGCTCAGCCCCGACTTCCACGGCCGCCTCAGGGGTCAGACCGGGACCGGCACCGGGACCGGGACCGGGGAAGGGATGGGGTCTGGGGAATGGGATTTGGGGATTGGGCAGGGGATGGGATGTGGGGATTGGGCAGGGGCTGGGATTTGGGGATTGGGAAGGAGTTCCTGCCCCTAGGGCTGGGATTTGGGAACTGGGCAGGGGCTCCAGGGACTGGGGTTTGGGGACTGGGCAGGGGATGGGGTCTGGGGAATGGGCAGGAACTTCAGGGACTTCAGCGCCTCCTGCTCAGCCCCGACTTCCACGGCCGCCTGAGGGGTCAGACCGGGACCGGCACCGGGACTGGGACCGGGGATTGGGGATCGGGCAGGGGATGGGGTCTGGGGAATGGGATTTGGGGATTGGGCAGGGGATGGGGTTTGGGGATTGGACAGGAGCTCCAGGGGATGAGGTTTGGGGAATGGGATTTGGGGATTGGGCAGGGGATGGGGTCTGGGGATTGAACAGGGGATGGGGTTTGGGGATTGAACAGGGGATGGGGTTTGGGGATTGGACAGGGATGGGATTTGGGGATTGGACAGGGGCTGGGATTTGGGGACTGGACAGGAGATGGGATTTGGGGATTGGACAGGGGATGGGGTTTGGGGATTGGGAAGGAGTTCCTGCCCCTAGGGCTGGGATCTGGGGGTTGGGGGTTGGACAGGAACAGGGATTTGGGGATTGGGCAGAGGATGGGATTTGGGGATTGGACAGGAGCTCCAGGGGATGAGGTTTGGGGAATGGGATTTGGGGATTGAGCAGGGGCTGGGATTTAGGGACAGGACAGCCCAGGACAGGTGGGGTGGGTTGGGGTGGGGTTCCCTGTCCCAGGGGTGGCACTGGCAGGTGCAGCCCAGTCAAATTCGGTCCCTGTCCCCCCATGGCGGGGACCGGCCAGCGGCTGCCACTGTGACCTCGGTGCCCTGATCCCCGTGTCCCTGTGCCCCGTGTGTGTCCCTGTGCCCTGTGTCCCTGTGCCCTGAGCTGTCCCCACCTGTCCCATGGGTGTCCCTGAGTGTCCCGTGTCCTATGGGTGTCCCTGAGTGTCCTGTGTCCCATGGGTGTCACTGAGCTGTCCCCACCTGTCCCCACCTGTCCCGTGGGTGTCCCCTCCTGTCCCCACATGTCCCATGGGTGTCACTGAGCTGTCCCCACCTGTCCCGTGGGTGTCCCTGAGCTGTCCCCACCTGTCCCGTGGGTGTCACTGAGCTGTCCCTGTGTCCCATGGGTGTCCCTGAGCTGTCCCCTCCTGTCCCGTGGGTGTCACTGAGCTGTCCCCTCCTGTCCCTGTGTCCCATGGGTGTCCCTGAGCTGTCCCTGTGTCCCGTGGGTGTCACTGAGCTGTCCCCACCTGTCCCCACCTGTCCCGTGGGTGTCCCCTCCTGTCCCCACATGTCCCATGGGTGTCCCTGAGCTGTCCCCACCTGTCCCTGTGTCCCATGGGTGTCACTGAGCTGTCCCTCCTGTCCCGTGGGTGTCACTGAGCTGTCCCCTCCTGTCCCATGGGTGTCCCTGAGCTGTCCCCACCTGTCCCTGTGTCCCATGGGTGTCACTGAGCTGTCCCCTCCTGTCCCGTGGGTGTCACTGAGCTGTCCCCTCCTGTCCCATGGGTGTCCCTGAGCTGTCCCCACGTGTCCCATGGGTGTCCCTGAGCTGTCCCCTGCTGTCCCCACCCCACAGGTGACAGCTCCCCTCGGGCTCACAGCTCGTGGCTGAAGCTGCTGCACATCAACGCCACGGCCAGGCTGGAGGCCCCGGGCTACCAGGGGCCCTTCCTGCCCCCCGAGGCGCTGCCAGGGGACAGGGACAGGGACAGGGACAAGGACAAGGCCACCCCCCTGCAGCGGGGGCTGCGGGAGGCGCTGCCGGGGGCGCTGGGGGGCCACGAGCTGGTGCGGTGTGACGTGAGCACGGTGTACGGCTGGGACCTGGGTGAGTGTCACCTGCTGCCACCGCGGGGACCTTCCAGTGCCACCCCTGTCCCTGTCACCTGCTGCCACCCCGGGGACCTTCCAGTGCCACCCCTGTCCCTGTCACCTGCTGCCACCCCGGGGACCTTCCAGTGCCACCCCTGTCCCTGTCACCTGCATGGGGACCTTTCAGTGTCACCCCTGTCCCTGTCACCTGCTGCCACCCCGGGGACCTTCCAGTGCCACCCCTGTCCCTGTCACCTGCATGGGGACCTTCCAGTGCCACCCCTGTCCCTGTCACCTGCTTGGGTACCTCTCACTGCCACCCCTGGGGCTGGCACCTGCCCTGGGGACATTGCAGTGCCACCCCTGTCCCTGTCACCTGCTTGGGCATCTCTCACTGCCACCCCGGGGCTGCCACCTGCCTGGGGACATTCCAGTGTCACCCCTGTCCTTGTCACCTGCTTGGGGACATTGCAGTGTCACCCCTGTCACCTGCTTGGGCATCTCTCACTGCCACCCCCGGGGCTGCCACCTGCCCTGGGGACATTCCAGTGTCACCCCGGGGCTGGCACCTGCATGGGGACCTTTCAGTGCCACCCCTGTCCCTGTCACCTGCTTGGGGACCTTCCAGTGTCACCCCTGTCCCTGTCACCTGCTTGGGCATCTCTCACTGCCACCCCCGGGGCTGCCACCTGCATGGGGACATTCCAGTGCCACCCCTGTCCCTGTCACCTGTATGGGGACCTTCCAGTGTCACCCCTGTCCCTGTCACCTGCTTGGGTACCTCTCACTGCCACCCCCGGGGCTGGCACCTGCCCTGGGGACATTGCAGTGTCACCTCTGTCCCTGTCACCTGCATGGGGACATTCCAGTGCCACCTCTGTCCCTGGCACCTGCATGGGGACATTCCATTGTCACCCCCGGGGCTGTCACTCACCCTGGGGACCTTCCAGTGTCACTTCTGTCCCTGTCACCTGCTTGGGTACCTCTCACTGTCACCCCCGGGGTTGCCACCTGCCCTGGGCACCTTCCAGTGTCACCCCCGGCCCTGCCACCTTCCCTTGTCACCTTTCCCTGTCACCCCATGACCTTTCTGTGTCACTCCTCAGCCCTGTCACTGTCCCCTGCCACCCTCCAGCCCTGTCACCCATCCTGTCACCTTTCCCTGTCACCCTCCAGCCCCCCTGGCTCTGACACCCCCCTGCCACCCCTGTGTCACCCCCTGCCACCCCCTGTCACCCCCTGTCACCCCTCGCAGCCCAGTCAAATTCGGTCCCTGTCCCTCAGTGTCGGGGACCGGCCACCGGCTGCCACAGTGACCTCCGTGCCTGCGTGTCCCCTGTCCCCTGCCGTGGGACCTGGGTGACACGTCCCCACGGACACCTGTCCCTGTCCCTGCTGGGTGGCCCTGGGTGGCTCTGAGTGTCCCCTGTGTCCCCTCCTGGGGGGTGACACGTCCCCACGGACACTGTCCCTGCTGGGGGGGATCAGGGTGGCCCTGGGTGGCTCTGAGTGTCCCCTGTGTCCCCTCCTGTGTGACCCAGGGGGTGACACGTCCCCACGGACACCTGTCCCTCCTCAGGGGACTCAGGGTGGCTCTGAGCGTCCCCTGTGTCCGCTGTGTCCCCTCCCATGGGTGACACGTCCCCATGGACACTGTCCCTGCTGGGGGGCTCAGGGTGGCTCTGAGTGTCCCCTGTGTCCCCTCCTGTGTGACCCGGGGGGTGACACGTCCCCACGGACACCTGTCCCTGCTGGGTGGCCCCGGGTGGCTCTGAGTGTCCCCTGTGTCCCCTCCCATGGGGTGACACGTCCCCACAGACACCTGTCCCTGGTGGGGGGGGCTCAGGGTGGCCCTGGGTGTCCCCTGTGTCCCCTCCCATGTATGACACGTCCCCACGGACACTGTCCCTGCTGGGTGGCCCCGGGTGGCTCTGAGTGTCCCCTGTGTCCCCTGTGTCCCCTGTGTCCCCTCCCATGGGTGACACGTCCCCACGGACACCTGTCCCTGTCCCTGCTGGGGGGCTCAGGGTGGCTCTGAGTGTCCCCTGTGTCCCCTCCCATGGGTGACACGTCCCCATGGACACTGTCCCTGCTGGGGGGGATCAGGGTGGCTCTGAGTGTCCCCTGTGTCCCCTCCTGGGGGGTGACACGTCCCCACGGACACTGTCCCTGCTGGGGGGGGCTCAGAGTGGCTCTGAGTGTCCCCTGTGTCCCCTCCTGTGTGACCTGGGGGGTGACACGTCCCCACAGACACGTGTCCCTGTCCCTGCTGGGGGGGCTCAGGGTGGCCCTGGGTGGCTCTGAGTGTCCCCTGTGTCCCCTCCCAGGGGGTGACACGTCCCCATGGACACTGTCCCTGCTGGGGGGGGGCTCAAGGTGGCCCTGGGTGGCTCTGAGTGTCCCCTGTGTCCCCACAGATGCCGAGGTGCTGCTGGACGGTGACAACAAACCCCTGCCCCTGAGGGACTTCAGTGCCCCACACCTGTCCCACAGCCAGGGGACAAAGCCACTGCCACCGGGGGCCAGGAGGTGCCTGGGGACAGGAGGGGACACACGGGGCAAGGGGGGACAGGGAGGGACGGGAGGGGACACAGGGCAGGGGGAGAGGGGACAGGAGGGGACACACGGGGCAGGGGGGGGACAGGAGGGGACACACGGGGCAAGGGGGGGACAGGGAGGGGACGGGAGGGGACACACGGGGCAAGGGGGGGGACAGGAGGGGACACATGGGGCAGGGGGGAACGGGAGGGGACAGGGAGAAGAGGAGGTGATGGGAGGGGGACAAGAAGGGGACAGGTGACAGGAGGGGACAGGGAGAGGAGGAAGAGAGGACATGGGGTGGGGACAGGAGTGGGACAAGAAAGGGACAGAGGTGACGGGAGTGGGACAAAAAAAGGATGGAGGTGACAGGAGAGGGACAGGGAGAGGAGGAGGAATAGAAAGGGTCAGTGGAGGAGAAGAGGTGACAGGAGGGGACATGGGGAGGGGACAAGAAGGGGACAGAGGTGATGAGAGGGGACAAGGGACAGAGGTGACAGGAGGGGCACAGCTCGGGCAGAACAGGGCAGGGCCCTGCAGGCTCGGGGTGCCCGTGCTCAGTGCCCTGACCCTGACCCTGTGTCCCTGTCCTGTCCCTGTCCCCATCCCTGTGTCCCTGTCCCATCCCTGTCCCCATCCCTGTGTCCCTGTCCCCGTCCCCATCCCTGTGTCCCTGTCCCATCCCTGTTCCCATCCCCATCCCTGTGTCCCTGTCCCTGTGTCCCCATCCCTGTCCCTGTCCCATCCCTGTCCCTGTCCCATCCCTGTCCCATCCCTGTCCCTGTGTCCCTGTCCCCCCATCCCTGTCCCCGTCCCCATCCCTGTGTCCCTGTGTCCCCATCCCTGTCTCTGTCCCATCCCTGTCCCCATCCCTGTCCCTGTCCTGTCCCATCCCTGTCCCATCCCCGTGTCCCCATCCTGTCCCTGTCCTGTCCCTGTCCCATCCCTGTGTCCCTGTGTCCCCATCCCTGTCCCATCCCTGTGTCCCTGTCCCATCCCTGTCCCTGTCCCATCCCTGTGTCCCTGTCCCTGTCCCATCCCTGTCCCATCCCTGTGTCCCTGTGTCCCCATCCCTGTCCCATCCCTGTCCCCATCCCTGTCCCCGTCCCCGTCCCCATCCCAGGGTGGCCGTGCTGCGCTGGGAGCCGCCTCAGTTCAGCTCTCGGGGCCGGGAGCTGCTGGGCCGGGGCGCCCTGGCCCGCAGGCACCTGAGAGCTGCCGGCTTCCTGCTGGCCGAGGTGAGCGCTGGGGACACTGGGACAGCTGGGGACAGCTGGGGACAGCCGGGGATACCTTGGGGACAGCCTGGGGACACCCTGGGGACACTGGGGACAGCCTGGGGACACCTGGGGAGAGCCCGGGGATACCTTGGGGACAGCCTGGGGACACCTGGGGAGAGCCCGGGGATACCTTGGGGACAGCCTGCGGACACCTGGGGACAGCTGGGGAGAGCCCGGGGACAGCCTGGGGAGAGCCCAGGGATACCTTGGGGACACCTGGGGACACCTGGGGATACCTGGGGACAGCCGGGGACAGCTGGGGACAGCCCAGGGACACCGGGGGACAGCTTGGGGACAGCCTGGGGACAGCCTGGGGACACCCTGGGGACAGCCTGGGGACACCTGGGGACAGCGTGGGGACAGCAGGAGAAATGTTCCCAAAATATTCCCCAAATATTCCCAAAATATTCTGAAAATATTCCCCAGGTATTCCCCAGGTATTCACAAAATATTCCCAAAATAATTCCAAATATTCCCAAAACATTCCCCAAATATTCTCCAAATATTCCCAAAATGTTCCCCAAAATTTTCCCATATATTCCCCAAATGTTCCCAAAATATTCCCAAATATTCCCAAAATATTCTCATAATATTCCCCAGGTATTCCCCAGGTACTTCCCAAAACATTCCCCAAACATTCCCAAAATACCCCCAAATATTCCCCAAATAATTCCAAATATTCCCAAAACATTCCCCAAATATTCTTCAAATATTCCTCAAATATTCCCAAAATATTCCCCAAACATTCCCCAAATATTCCCAAATATTCCCTAACATTCCCCAAATATTCCCAAAATATTCTGAAAATATTCCCCAGGTATTCCCAAATATTCCTAAATATTCCCAAAATATTCCCAAATATTCCCCAAATAATTCCAAATATTCCCAAAACATTCCCCAAATATTCTTCAAATATTCCTCAAATATTCCCAAAATATTCCCCAAATCCTCCCAAAATATTCCCCAAATATTCCCAAATATTCCCAAATCCTCCCCAGGTATTCCCAAAGTCCCCCTGAGCCCCCCCGAGGTGTCCCCAGGGCTCAGGTGTGACCTCACCTGTGCCAGCCCCGGGGACACTCCCGGTGCCACCTCCGGGAGGTGACAGTGCCACCTCTGGGGCTGTCCCCACCCTGTCCCCACCCCGGGGCTCAGCAGGGATGAGCCACCCTGAGCCACCGTGTCACCCCCCCGGGCCACCTGCCAGGGGAGGGGACAGAGGTGACAGGGAGGTGACACAGACGAGCTGATCCCGTGGGGTCATCCGGGATTAACCCTGGGGGTAATTATAGCCCGGGGGGGGGACAGTGACAGTCACGGGGGGTGACAGTGACAGCCACGGGGGGGGGACAGTGACAGCCAAGGGGGGTGACAGTGACAGTCATGGGGGGTGACAGTGACAGCCACGGGGGGTGTGACAGCCACGGGGGGGTGACAGTGACAGCCACGGGGGGGTGACAGTGACAGCCAAGGGGGGGTGACAGTGACAGCCACGGGGGGTGTGACAGTGACAGCTAAGGGGGGGACAGGGACAGCTAAGGGGGGTGACAGTGACAGCCAAGGGGGGTGACAGTGACAGCCAAGGGGGGTGACAGTGACAGCCACGGGGGGGTGACAGTGACAGCCACCGGGGGGGGACAGTGACAGCCACGGGGGGGGGACAGTGACAGCCAAGGGGGGGTGACAGTGACAGTCATGGGGGGGGACAGTGACAGCCACGGGGGGGGGACAGTGACAGTCATGGGGGGGTGACAGTGACAGCCACGGGGGGGTGACAGTGACAGCCATGGGGGGTGACAGTGACAGCCAAGGGGGGTGACAGTGACAGCCACGGGGGGGTGACAGTGACAGCCATGGGGGTGACAGTGACAGCCACGGGGAGTGACAGTGACAGCCACGGGGGGTGACAGTGACAGCCATGGGGGGTGACAGTGACAGCCACGGGGGAGTGACAGTGACAGCCACGGGGGGGGGACAGTGACAGCCATGGGGTGACAGTGACAGCCACGGGGGGGGACAGTGACAGCCAAGGGGGGGTGACAGTGACAGCCACGGGGGGTGACAGTGACAGCCAAGGGGTGTGACAGTGACAGCCACGGGGGGTGACAGTGACAGCCACCAGGGGGGTGACAGTGACAGCCACGGGGTGACAGTGACAGCCAAGGGGGGGGGGACAGTGACAGCTACGGGGGGTGTGACAGCCACCAGGGGGTGTGACAGCCACGTGTCACCCTAGGGTCACTGTCACTCCCCTGGCAGTGTCACTGCCACTCCCCTGGTGTCACTGTCACTGTCACACCTGCCTGGCTGGCACTGGGACCTCCCTGGGTGGCACTGGGACCTCCCTGGGTGGCACTGGGACACCCAGTGGGTGCCATGGCACAGGAGGGGACACAGCCGTGACCCCCCCGGGCTGGTGTCACCTCCCTGTCCCCTCACAGGTGCCCCACTACGAGTTCCTGGAGCTGAAGCTGGAGCGGCAGCGCGTGGCCTACCTGAAGGACAAGGTGGCCAAGGCGCTGGCCAGTGACACTGCGGGTGACACTGCGGGTGACACTGCCACCGACACGGCCACCGACAGGGCCACCTAACCTCTCATCCTGGTGGCCACCCTGTGCCAATGTCACCAGGTCACCGTGCCCGGGTGGCCCAGCCAAGCCCCAGGTGGCCGTGTCACCACAGCGAGGTGGCCACGTCACCGTGTCACCGTGCCCGGGTGGCCGTGTCACCACAGCGAGGTGGCCGCGTCACCGTGTCACCGTGCCCGGGTGGCCGTGTCACCACAGCGAGGGCCCCGTGTCCCCTCGTGGCTCTGGTGTTGCTGCTCGGTGTCACCAACGGCTCAAATAAACCCAGAACTGTACAGGGATGGTGGCTGAGCCTGGTGGCGTTGGGGACAGTGGCATTGGGGACTGGCATTGGGGGTGGGTGACACTGGGGATGGGTGGCATTGGGGACAGTGGGGACATTGGGCATGGGTGCCATTGGGGACAGTGGGGACATTGGGCATGGGTGGCACTGGGGACAGGTGTCATTTGGGACCTGACATCGGGGATGGGTGCCATAGGGGACATTGGACATGGGTGGCATTGGATACACATGACACTGGGGACACTGGGGACATTGGGCATGGGTGGCACTGGGGACATTGGGGACACTGGGGACATTGGGGATGGCTGCCATAGGGGACATTGGGGACACTGGGGATGGGTGGCATTGGGGACATTGGGCATGGGGGACATTGGGGACATTGGGGGCATTGGGCATGGGTGGCATTTGACACACATGACATTGGGGACACTGGGGACATTGGGCATGGGTGCCATTGGGGACATTGGGGACACTGGGGACACTGGGGACATTGGGCATGGGTGCCATTGGGGATATTGGGGACATTGGGGACATTGGGGATGGGGGACATTGGACATGGGTGGCATTTGACACACATGACATTGGGGACGCTGGGGACATTGGGCATGGGTGGCATTGGGGACAGTGGGGACATTGGGGACATTGGGGATGGGTAGCACTGGGGACAGGTGTCATTTGGGACCTGACATCGGGGATGGGTGCCATAGGGGACATTGGACATGGGTGGCATTGGATACACATGACACTGGGGACACTGGGGACATTGGGCATGGGTGGCACTGGGGACATTGGTGTTGGGGACAGTGGCATTGGGGACAGTGACACCGGGGATGGGTGGCACTGGGGACAGTGGCATTGGGGACAGTGACACCGGGGATGGGTGGCATTGGGGACAGTGGCACTGGGGACAGTGGCACTGGGGGTAGGTGACACTGGATAAATGACACCGGGGCTGGGTAACATTGGGGACAGGTGTCATTTGGGACATGACATTGGGGATGGGTGGCATTGGGGACACTGGGGACATTGGGCATGGGTGCCATAGGGGACATTGGGGACACTGGGGATGGGTGGCATTGGGGACATTGGACATGGGTGGCACTGGACACACATGACATTGGGGACATTGGGCCTGGGTGGCACTGGGGACACTGGGGACATTGGGGATGGGTGGCATTGGGGACACTGGGGACATTGGGGATGGGTGCCATGGGACACACATGACATTGGGGACATTTGCCATCAGTGCCAGGTGCACTTGGAGCTGGGTGACATCAGTGCCAGGTGTCATTGGCACCAGGTGCCATCCAGCCTGGGTGACACGGGCTGGTTGGCATCATGGACAGGTGACATTGGGGCTCGGTGACACTGGTGCCAGGTGACATCAGTGGCGGTTGGCATTGGGGTTGGGTGACATTGGGGTCAGGTGACCTTGGAGCCGGGTGATAGCAGGGCCAGGTGACATCGGGGCTGTGTGACACTGTGGATAGGTGACATTGGGGTTGGGTGACCCTGGATAGGTGACAGCAGGGTTGGGTGGGTGACACTGGGAATGGGTGACATCGGGGCTGGGTGACAGCGGGGCTGGGTGACAGCGGGGCTGGGTGACACTGTGGATGGGTGACACTGTGGGTGGGTGACATCGGGGCTGGGTGACATCGGGGCTGGGTGACACTGTGGGTGGGTGACACTGGCCGGGTGACAGCGGGGTCAGGTGCCATCGGTGCCATCGGTGTCACGTGGCTGTGCCCGGGGCCGCCGGTCTGAGCCGGGATCGGGATCAGGAGCCCGCGGCTTTTATTCCCGATTATCCCGGGATTGTCCCCGGGCGGGACAGGGACAGGGACAGGGACGGGGACAGGGACAGGGACAGGGACTGGGCTGAGCTGCGGAGCCGCGGGGACCCCGCGGTTTGGGGGTGTCCCTACCGGGGGGGTCACACCCAGCCGGAGCCCCCTCGGTGTCCCCGTGAGTCCCCGCAGAGGGGACAGGGTGGCCCAGGGGTGACACAGCGGGGCCGGGAGGGGCTCTGGGGACACCGGAGCGGCCACCTGGCCCCGGGACCCCCCCCGGACCCTCCCGGGATGGGGACACCCGGTGACGGGGGGGGGACACGGCGGGACCGGGCGCTGCTGAGTCACCGCTCGGGGCCGTGCCTGGCACCGGCAGCGCGGGCACGGCCAGCCCGGGGGGGGGACAATGAGCTCGGGGACACGCGGGGGGGACACACGGGGAGGGGACACGGGAGGGGACACGGGAGGGGACACGGGGAGGGACACGGGGGGGGGGACACGCGGGGAGGGGACACGCGGCTCCTCCCCCCCCCGTGTTTTGGGGGGGACACGCGGCTCCTCCCCCCCCCCCCGTGTTTTGGGGGGCTCCACCCTGCGCCCCCTCCCCAATCCCCCCAGGGCACCCCGGGGTGCTCACCCCCCTTTTTTTGAGACAAAATGGGGGGGGTGGGAAACTGAGGCCGGGCCCCGCCCTCACTCCCCCCCCCCCCGGAGCTGATGCAAGCGCTGGGTGGGCCCAGCCCCCCCCCCCACGCCCCCCACGCCCCCCCGCCGCAGCGCCCGCCCCGCGCCCTCCGGCACCGAGCGTCTATCGCGACAGAGCCGGGGCCGGGCGGGACGCGATTCCCGCTGACATCAGCCGGGCCGGGCCCCCCCCGCCGCCCCCGCCCCGGCCCCGCTGATGCTCCGGCGCCGCCGCCGCCGCCGCAGCCGCGTCCGCCCGAGCGGGGGGGAGCGGGGGGGGCCGGGCCGGGGGGGGCCGCGGGCAGCGCCGAGCCCGGAGGATCCCTGAAATCCGCGGGGGGGGCGACCGGAGAAGGAGAACGGAGATGCCGGAGGGAGCGGAGGCAGGTGAGGCCCCGGGGGGGGGCCCGGGAGGGAGAGGGAGGATGAGGAGGGAGAGGGAAGAATGGGAGAGGAGGGATGAAGGACGCGGCCGGAGAATGGGGATGGAGGATGAGGATGAAGGACGGGGCCGGAAGGATGAAGGACGGAGCGGAAAGGACGGAGAGGGAGGATGAGGATGGAGCCGGCGGGATGAAGGAGGGCGCAGGGAGGAGGGAGACGGAGCCATGAAAGGCAGAGCCCGAGGATGAGGAGGGAGCGGGGGGATGAAGGACGGGGCGGGGAGGGAGGGTGAGGATGGAGCAGAGCGGAGGGGATGAAGGACAGAGGTGCAATGATGGAGCCCGAGGATGAGGATGGAGCCGGGGATGAAGGACAGAGCCCGAGGATGAGGAAGGAGCGGGAGGATGAGGATGGAGAAGGAGGATGAAGGACAGGGCCCGAGGATGAGGATGGAGCTGGGGATGAAGGACAGAGCCCGAGGATGAGGATGGAGCGGGAAAATCAGGGACAGAGCGGGAATGACGGGCCCGGAGGATGAGGGTGGAGCGGGGGGATGAGGATGGGGCCGGGGGATGAAGGACAGGGCCCGAGGATGAGGATGGAGCCGGGGATGAAGGACAGAGCCCGAGGATGAGGATGGAGCCGGGGATGAAGGACAGGGCCGGAGGATGAGGATGGAGCGGGAGGATGAGGATGGAGCGGGAGGGTGAGGATGGGGCCGGGGGATGAAGGACAGGGCGCGAGGATGAGGATGGAACGGGAGGATGAGGAAGGAGCGGGAGGATGAGGAAGGAGCCGGGGATGAAGGACAGAGACCGAGGATGAGGATGAGGATGAGGATGAGGATGAGGATGAGGAAGAGGAAGGAGCCGCAGGACGCGGCCCCGCCGCCACTCCCGGCCCCGCCACCGCCCGGGGCTCCGGGCCTGGCACAACCGGGGGGGGGCTCAGCCCGGCCCCCCCAGGCGGGACCCGGGAGATTTTGGGGACCTGGCTTGGGGGTCACCCCCCCGAACCCCCAGAACCCAGCGGGGTCAGCATCGGGCGGTGCCCCCCCTGTACTGGGAGTACTGGTGGGACTGGGGGCTGCGCCTCGCCCCCCCCCAGCACCGTCGCACCGGGGGGAAACTGAGGCACAGCCCAAGGTCACCGCTGTCCCCGGGGGGGGCCGGGACACCCCCGGGGTCACCCGCGCCGGTGACAGCGGGGATGGGGAGGGGGCACCCCCAGGGTCCCGCTGTGCCCCCCCAGGAGGGGCTGCGGGTCCGGTTTGTGCTGGGGGGGGTCAGGTTGGACCCCCAAACTCCGCCCGGGCTGAACTCTGAGGGTCCCAACAGCCCCCCCCGAACTGAGCGGGGCTGGGGGCACCGGGACCCCCCCCAAATGAACCGTGCAGGGTCCCCAGCACGTGGCGGGGGGGGCAGTGCCGGACCGAACCATTTTACACCGGGGGGGGGATGGGAGAGCGGCACCTGCCCCGCAAATCCCCCCCCCCAACCCCCCCATCGGGCCCCGCCCCCTCCCGGCTCCCCCCGCGCCCGCCCCGCCCCCCCCGGCCCTTTATCAGCGCGGGGGGGCGCGGGGGGGGCGGTGCTGCGGGAGGGGCCCCATGGAGCCGTGCCCGGGGCGCGCCGCTGACCCAGGGAGGGGCCCAGGTGATGCCGGGGGGGGCCCGGGGGTTTTTTGGGGTGTGGGGGGGGCTCGGGGGTTTTTGGGGTGTGGGGGGAGCTCAGGGTTTTTTGGGGTGGGGGGGCTCGGGTGCTATTTTGGGGTGGGGGCGGCTCGGGGGTTTTTTTGGGTTTGGGTGACCTCGGGGGTTTTTTTGGGTTGGGGGAGCTCGGGGTTTTGTTTGGGCTTGGGTGACCTCCGGGGTTTTTTTGGGTTTGGGGGGGCTCGGGGTTTTTTTTGGGGTGGGGGGGGCTCGGGGTTTTTTTGGGGGGTTGGGGGGGCTCGGGTGTTTTTTGGGGGGTTTGGGTGACCTCGGGGTTTTTTTTGAGGTGTGGGGGGGAGCTCGGGGGTTTTTTGGGGTTGGGGGGAGCTCGGGGTTTTTTTTGGGTTGGGGGGAGCTCGGGGTTTTTTGGGGTGGGGGGACTCGGGGGTCTTTTGGGGTGTTGGGGGGGGGGCCGGAGGTTTTTTGGGGTCTGGGTGACCTCGGAGGTTTTTTTGGGGTTGGGGGAGCTCGGGGGTTTTTTTGGGGTTGGGGGAGCTCGGGGTTTTTTTTGGCGTTGGAGGGGCTCGGGGGTCTTTTGGGGTGTTGGGGGGGCGGAGGTTTTTTGGGTTGGGGGAGCTCGGGGGTTTTTTGGGGTTGGGGGAGCTCGGGGTTTTTTTTGGGGTTGGGGGGGGCTCGGGTGTTTTTTTTGGGGTGCGGGGCTGAGCGACCCCAAAGTCAGCGCGGGGTGTGGGGAGGGGGCCACGCTGGACCCCCCCCAGTGAAGGGGGTCTGGGTTGGGGTCTCCCCCCTGGTTGTGGCTGGGTTTGGGAATTGGGGGGGGCTGCTGCTGTCCCCCCCCGCTGTCCCCAAATCTGTGGGGTGCTCTGGGTGGGGGTCACCCTGTTCTGGGGACACCAGCGGGCCCTTGGGTGTCCCCCCCTCCACCGGCACGGGGTGAGCCGGGACTGGGGGTGGCACTCGGGGGTGTCCCCTGTCCCCGCGGTGACGCTTTGGGGGGGCTGTGGCACCCAGGGGTGACTTTGAGGGGTCTGTGGCACTCAGGGGTGTCCCCTCTCCCCACGGTGACCCCGGGGGGGCTGTGGCACTCAGAGGTGACTTTAGGGGGGCTGTGGCACTCGGGGCTGTCCCCTCTCTCTGGGGGGGTGCTGTGGCACTCAGGGGTGTCCCCTCTCTCTGGGGGGGGGGCTGTGGCACTCAGGGGTGTCCCCTGTCCCCACGGTGACCCTGGGGGGTCCGTGGCACTCAGGGCTGTCCTCTCTCTCTGGGGGGACTCTGTGACACTCGGGGCTGTCCCCTCTCTCTGGGGGGGGCCCGTGGCACTCAGAGGTGACCCCGGGTGCTCTGTGACACTCAGGGCTGTCCCCTCTCTCTGGGGGGGGCTCTGTGACACTCAGGGCTGTCCCCTCTCTCCGCAGCCCCCCCGCCGATGCCGGCCAAGGACGAGGCTCGCCCCCCGCCCGAGGGGGCCAGCTGTGAGCCCGGCCCCGCCGCCGCCGCCCCCCCCGGCTCTCCGTGCCGGCCGCCGCCCGCGGACCCGCTGGACACCCGCATCGTCATGGGGGAGGAGACGCGCTGCCCCCCGCCCGAGCTTCGGGGGGGGCCCCCCGTGCCTTGTCCCTTCCCCGCGCCCCCCAAAGAGACCCCCCCGGGCCGCCCCCCGGCGCTGGACCCCGAGCTCTTCTTCACGGCGCCCTCGACGCCGGTGCGGGCCGGGGGGGCGCGGCCGCCGCCCCCCGAGGAGGGCACGGACGGGGACAGCGAGGGGCTCTGCTCGCCCCCCACGTCCCCCTCGGGCTCTTACATGACGGCCGAGGGCGGCAGCTGGGGCTCCTCGGGCACGGCCAGCACCTCCCCGTCCTGCTCGCCCAACCTGGCGGCCGAGGCCGAAGGCCTGGGCGAGGCTGAGGGTGAGGCCGAAGGCCTGGGGGAGCCCCCGGCCTTTCCCCCGCTGTCCCCCGAGGAGGATGATGATGAAGATGATGATGATGAGGACGGTCCCTTCGCGCCGCCGGGCTGTGCGGATGATGATGATGATGATGATGATGATGGGCAGACGCCGGAGGAGGATGATGATGATGAGGATGATGATGAAGGCTCGGGGCTGATCCCGGCCGCGCTGCTCCCGTTCCGCGGCAGTCTCCTCTTCCAGGCCGAGGCCGTGGAGATCTCACCCCGCGCCCCCGCCCAGGAGGAGGATGAGGAGGATGAAGGCAGCACCTCGGCGTCCTTCCTGCGCTCGCTGTCCGAGAGCTCCATCCCCGAGGGCGGGGACGAGGCCTTCGCCTTCCGCGACGACACCGACGCCTCCTCGGACTCGGCCGCCTACGACGGGGACGAGGACGAGCGGCTCTACGGCACCGAGCGACACGCGGGGGACACCGGGAGCCCCCCGGGGACACCCCCGGGCCCGCCCGGCCCTGCGGGGGTCGAGCTCCATCTCCGTGCAGGGTCCCCGTGTCACCCCGCCGCGGCTCCGGGGGCCTTGGGGACACCCCCCGGAGGGGGCGCAGAGCTGGACGGCGACGCCTTTGTCACCGCCACGGGGGCGTGGCCGCAAGCCGAGGGGGTGACAGCGACAGAAGGTTCTGGAGCAGCGCTGGGACAGGGACAGAGCCTGGAGGTGGCAGCGAGCAGCCCTGTCCCCCCCGCGCTCTGTGCCGGGGACCCCCAGAGCCACCAACCGGGGGGGACCAACGGGGAGCCCCAGGGTGGCCCCGGGGGTGACAGCGATGGTGACAATGACCTCGAGCTCAGCGCGGGCAGTGAGGATGGGCACAGCGAGCTGGACTCCGCAGCCACCGGCTTGGGGACAGCGGTGACACCGACGCCCCTGGATGAGATGGACACTGAGGCCGAGGGTGTGGTGACACCAGGGACAGCCAGCCTGGTGGGCTTGGACACTGACCTGGTGACACCGGGGACACCGACCCCACAGGAGATGGACACTGTGGCTGAGGATGTGGTGACACCAGTGACACCAACCCCACAGGAGATGGACACTGCGGCCACCGACGTGGTGACACCAGTGACACCGACCCCACTGGAGATGGACACTGCGGCCACCGACGTGGTGACACCAGTGACACCGACCCCACTGGAGATGGACACTGCGGCCACTGACGTGGTGACACCAGGGACGCCAACCCCACTGGACGAGAGGGACAGTGTGGCCAAGGATGTGGTGACACCGGTGACACCAACCCCATTGGACGAGAAGAACACTGCGGCCACCGATGTGGTGACACCAGTGACACCAATCCCACTGGATGAGATGGACACTGCGGCCACCAGCCCAGGGACAGCCAGCCCACCTGAGGAGTCGGACACTGTGGCCACCAGCGTGGTGACACCAGTGACAGCAAGCCTGAGGGACTTGGACACTGACCTGGTGACACCAGTGACACCAACCCCACTGGAGATGGACACTGCGGCTGAGGATGTGGTGACACTGGGGACACCAGCCCCACTGGACGAGAGGGACACTGTGGTCACTGCCATGGTGACACCAGTGACACCAACCCCACTGGATGAGAGGGACACTGCGACCACTGACGTGGTGACACCGGGGACACCAACCCCACTGGATGAGATGGACACTGTGGCCACCAGCCTGCCTGAGGAGAGGGACACTGCTGCCATCGACGTGGTGACACCAGGGACACCAACCCCACTGGAGATGGACACTGCAGCCACCAATGTGGTGACACCAGTGACACCGACCCCAGTGGACAAGATGGACACTGCGGCCACCAGCCCGGTGACAGCCAGCCCACCTGAGGAGTCGGACACTGTGGCCACCAGCGTGGTGACACCAGTGACACCAACCCCACTGGAGATGGACACTGCAGCCACCAGTGTGGTGACACCAGTGACACCGACCCCACTGGAGATGGACACTGCGGCCACCGACGTGGTGACACCAGTGACACCAACCCCACTGGAGATGGACACTGTGGCTGAGGATGTGGTGACACCAGTGACACCGACCCCACTGGACGAGCAGGACACTGCAGAGGCTGAGCTGGTGACACCCAGCCTGATGGACAGCACGGCCACCAGCCTGGTGGCACCCAGCCCGTTGGATGCTGCAGCCACTGATGTGGTGACATCGGTGACACCAAGGCCACCAGATGAGCCGGACACCGTGGCCACCAGCCTGGTGACACCGATGACACCAAGCCCACCAGACGAGCCGGACACTGTGGCTGCTGACCTGGTGACATTGGTGACACCCAGCCCGCCAGATGAGCCTGACACCATGGCCACCAGCCTGGTGACACCAACCCCACTGGTGACACCCAGCTGCCCAGATGAGCCTGACACTGTGGCCACCAGCCTGGTGACACCAGTGACACCAAGGCCACCACACGAGCTGGATATCACAGCCACTGACCAGGTGACACCAGTGACACCCAGCGTGCTGGACAAGATGGAAGTCGTGGACACTGTCCTGGTGACACCAGTGACACCCACCCTGAAGGATGCTGCGGCCACCAGCCCGGTGACATCGGTGACACCTCCAGCCCCGGATGAGAGGAGCAGTGTGGCCACAGCCCTGGTGACATCGGTGACACCGGCCCTGGATGAGAGGAGCAGTGTGGCCACAGCCCCGGTGACATCGGTGACACCCACCCTGACGGCCACTGTGGCCACCAGCCCGGTGACATCAGTGACACCCCCTGCCATGGATGAGAGGAGCAGTGTGACCCTGGTGACATCGGTGACACCCGCCCCGACGGACAGCACGGACGCTGCCCCGGTGACCCCGAGCGTGAGGGACACCACGGATGCCAAACCGGTGACACTGGTGACACCCCGGGATGACACAGCCACCATCACCCCTGACACAGCCACCCCCAGCTCAGGGGACACCGAGGCCACCGAGCTGGTGACCCCCACCCCGCTGGCCGCTGTCCCGTGTCCCCGTCCCCAGGCCGTGTCCCCCGTGGCGCTGGCAGCCGGGGTGGCCCTGTCCCCCGTGTCCCCAGCTGTCCCCACGTGTCCCCCGGCGCAGGGGGCGCTGTCACAGCCCCCCGGGGATGTCCCCGAGGAGGGGGAGGACGCGGCCACCGCCTCGGCCGAGGATTTGTCCCCGTCGCGCTTTGTCACCGCCGGGGACAGCGCTGGAGAGCCCGAGGAGGAGGAGGAGGAAGGAGAGGATGAAGACGCGGCCCCCTCACCGCGGTTCACGGCCTCGGAGCGGGAGGTGTTTGTGGGGACCCCCCCGGCCCCCCCCGAACCGCTCCCACCACCCGGTGCCTTTTTGGGGCGCGGGGCCGAGCCGGGGGTCACTGCCCCACTCGGGGGGGTCCCGGGGGTCCTGCCCCGGCCCCCCAGCCCCCGGCCGGGCCCTGAGCCCCCCGGCCACGCTGCAGGGGGCACCGATGCCAAAGTCCCCCCCCCGAGCCCCCCCGAGCTGCAGGAGGAAGAGGAGGCGGCGGGGGGGGCCGCCCCCAGCCCCCCGCCCATTTTGGGGGCTCAGCCGGGGCCTCCTGCCCAGCCCCCCCGCCCCGCACCCCCCAAACTCAGCCAAGTGCCTCCTCCCAGCCCCCCCCGGGCCCCCCCCGGCCAGGAGCGACCCCCGGGGCTGCCCCTCTCCAGGAAACACCTCGAAGGTAAGAGAGACCCCGGGGCGTGGGACTGGGGGGGGTTTGGGGGGTCCCTGGGTGGGCACTGCCTGGGGGGGAATTTTGGGGGTCTCTGAGTGGGTGCAGCCCCATGGGGGAATTTGGGGGGTCCCTGGGGTGGGCACTGCCTGGGGGGGGAATTTGGGGGTCCCTGGGTGGGTGTAGCCCCATGGGGGGGTTTGGGGGGGCCCTGGGTGGGCACTGCCCCGGGGGGGGGAATTTTGGGGGGGTCCCTGGGTGGGCACTGCTCGGGGGGGGAATTTTGGGGGTCTCTGAGTGGGTGCAGCCCCATGGGGGAATTTGGGGGGTCCCTGGGGTGGGCACTGCCTGGGGGGGGAATTTGGGGGTCCCTGGGTGGGTGCAGCCGCATGGGGGGGGTTGGGGGGGCACCACCAGCTCATTCCCCTCCCCTTGCCTTGGGACCAGGGTGGTGAGCTGGGGGTGCCTTTGGGGGGTCCTGGGGTGGGTGATGGGGGTGAGGGGAGGGGCTGAGACCTCCGAGGGGTTTTGGGGCCCCCCCCGAGGGGTTTTGGGCCCCCCAGCTCAGCCCCGGTGCCCCCCTCAGCCCCCCAGCCCCCCCCGCAGAAGGAACCGGAGCCCCGGGGCCGGGCAGGGGGTCCGGGGGCTGGGGGGGGCCGGGCGCCCCCCCGGGGGTCTCTGCAGTCGGATTCGAGCTCATCCAGCGAGGCTGAGGCCCCCCAGCCCCCCCCGGGCCCCCAGCGCTGCCAGCCCAACCACAGAGGTGAGGGGGGGTCCCGTGGGGTGCGCCCCCACCTTTGGGGGGGCCGGGGAGCCCCTCTCACCCCCCCACCCCGTGCAGGGTCCGGGAACGACTCCGAGAGCAACGACGAATCCATCCCGGAGCTGGAGGAGCCCGAGGGCTCGGAGCTGCCCCCTGCCCAGCCCCAGGTGAGATTTGGGGGTTCGGGGGGGTGTTGGGGGCCCCCCCGGGGTGTGGGGGCCGTGCTGACCCCCCCCTCCCTCTGCAGGTGCCCCTCGGCCACGGCCTCGGCCCCGGGGAGGAGCCGCTGAGCAAAGCCAAGCAGAGCCGCAGTGAGAAGAAGGCCCGGAAGGTGGGGGGGCCCTGGGGTGCCCCTTGGGGTTGGGGGGGTCAGGGGAGGGGGGACAGCCCTGGGGTGTCACAGGGGGAGGTCCTCACTGTGGGGGGGTCTCTGGGCTGCATTGGGGCGGGACTTGGGGGGTCCCCACTGTGGGCTGGGGGGCTGAGAGAGAACATCCCCAACTCTGGCTGTGTTATCCTGGGATTTGGGGTGTTATGGGGGGGCCTGTCCTTATTGGGGGGCCCATCCTGGCCATGCTCAGGGACAATATCCCCACCTCTGCCTCTGTTATCCCAAAGATTTGGGGTGTTCTGCAGGGTTCCCACTGTGGGCTGGGGGGCTCAGGGAGAACATCCCCACCTCTGGCTCCGTTATCTGGGGATTTGGGGTGCTCTGGGGGGGGCCCATCCTGTCCATACTGAGGGATAACATCTCCACCTCTGGCTCTGTTATCCCAAAGATTTGGGGTGTTCTGGAGGGTCCCCACTGTGGGCTGGGGGGCTGAGGGCAACAACCCCACTTCTGGCTCCGTTATCTGGGATTTGGGGTGTTCTGAGGGGTCCATCCTGGCTGGGGGGGCCTGTCCTTATTGGGGGGCCCATCCTGTCCATACTGAGGAACAACATCCCCAATTCTGGCTGTGTTATCCCAAGGATTTGGGGTGTTCTGGGGGGCCCATCCTGTCCATGCTCAGGGACAACATCCCCACCTCTGGCTCCTTTACCCTGGGGATTTGGGGTGTTCTGGGGGGTTCCCACTGTGGGCTGGGGGGCTGAGGGACAACATCTGCACTTCTGGCTGTGTTATGCTGGGATTTTGGGTGTTATGGGGGGGCCTATCCTGGCTGGGGGGGCCTGTCCTGGCTGGGGCCCATCCTGGCCGTGCTGAGGAACATCTGCAGCTCTGGCTCTGTTACCCGCGGATTTGGGGTGTTCTGGGGGGCCCATCCTGTCCTTGATGAGGGACAACATCCCCACCTCTGGCTGTGTTATCCCAAAGATTTGGGGTGTTCTGGGGGCCCATCCTGGCTGGGGGGGCCTGTCCTGGCTGGGACCCATCCTGGCCATGCTCAGGGACAACATCCCCACCTCTGGGTCTGTTATCCCAGAGATTTGGGGTGTTCTGGGGGCCCCATCCTGTACTCACTGAGGGACATCATCGCCACCTCTGGCTCCGTTATCCTGGGATTTGGGGTGTTCTGGGGGTCCCCATCCTGTCCATACTGAGGGAGAACATCTCCACCTCTGGCTCTGTTATCCCAAAGATTTGGGGTGTTCTGGGGGTCCCCATCCTGTCCATACTGAGGGAGAACATCCCCACCTCTTGCTCCATTATCCCAAGGATTTGGGGTGTTCTGGGGGGGTCCATCCTGGCTGGGGGGGCCTGTCCTTATTGGGGGGCCCATCCTGGCCATGCTGAGGAACAACATCCCCAATTCTGGCTGTGTTATCCCAAAGATTTGGGGTGTTCTGGGGGGCCCATCCTGTCCATACTGAGGGACAACATCCCCAGCTCTGGCTCTGTTATCCTGT
Source organism: Acrocephalus arundinaceus (assembly GCA_021534815.1). NCBI lineage: Eukaryota > Metazoa > Chordata > Aves > Passeriformes > Sylviidae > Acrocephalus > Acrocephalus arundinaceus. The sequence goes on along the minus strand of JAJEOU010000373.1, from coordinate 53,556,558 downwards.
GATTTGGGGTGTTCTGGGGGGTTCCCCCTGGGGGGCTGAGGGCAACATCCCCACTTCTGGCTGTGTTATCTGGGATTTGGGGTGTTCTGGGGGGCCCATCCTGGCTGTACTGAGGGACAAAATGCGCACCTCTGGCTCTGTTATCCCAAAGATTTGGGGTGTTCTGGGGGTCCCCATCCTGTCCATGCCAAGGGACAACATCCCCACCTCTTGCTCTGTTATCCCAAGGATTTGGGGTGTTCTGGGGGGGCCCATCCTGGCTGGGGGGGCCTGTCCTGGCTGGGACCCATCCTGGCCATGCTCAGGAACAACATCCCCAATTCTGGCTGTGTTATCCCAAAGATTTGGGGTGTTCTGGGGGTCCCCATCCTGTCCATGCTGAGGGACATCCCCACCTCTTGCTCTGTTATCCCAAGGATTTGGGGTGTTCTGGGGGGTCCCCACCATGGGCTGGGGGCCCATCCTGGCACAAAATCCCCACCTCTGACTCCATTATCCCAAAGATTTGGGGTGTTCTGGGGGGTCCATCCTGGCTGGGGGGGCCTGTCCTGGCTGGGACCCATCCTGTCCATATTGAGGGACAACATCCCCACCTCTGGCTCTGTTATCCCAAAAATTTGGGGTTTTCTGGGGGGACCCATCCTGGCCATGCCGAGAAACAACACCCGCACCTCTGGCTCCGTTACCCCGGGGATTTGGGGTGTTCTGGGGGGGTCCATCCTGGCTGGGGGGGCCTGTCCTTATTGGGGGGCCCATCCTGTCCTTACTGAAGGACATCTCCATCTCTGGCTCTGTTATCCCAAAAATTTGGGGTGTTCTGGGGGGTCCATCCTGGCTGTACTGAGGAACAAAATGCCCACCTCTGGCTCTGTTATCCCAAGGATTTGGGGTGTTCTGGGGGACCCATCCTGGCCGTGCTCCGCACCTCTGTCTCCGTTACCCTGGGAATTTGGGGTGCTCTGGGGGGCCCATCCTGGTTGGGGGACCCCTCCTGGCCGTGATCCACAGCTCTGGCTCCGTTATCTCAGAGATTTGGGGTGTTCTTGGGGTGCCCATCCTGTCCATGCCGAGGAACAACACCCGCACCTCTGTCTCCGTTACCCCGGGGATTTGGGGTGCTCTGGGGGGTCTCTGTCCCCCAGCGGTTCAGGGGCTCACCCCGTGCCCCCCCAGGCCATGTCCAAGCTGGGGCTGCGGCAGATCCACGGCGTCACCCGCATCACCATCCGCAAATCCAAGAACATCCTGTTCGTCATCTCCAAACCCGACGTCTTCAAGAGCCCCGCCTCCGACATCTACATCGTCTTCGGGGAGGCCAAGGTGGGCTCGGGGGGGGTTTTGGGGTGCGGTTCCCGGCTCGGGGAGGGGCTGTGCTGACCCCGTGTGTCCCCCCAGATCGAGGACCTGTCCCAACAAGTGCACAAGGCGGCGGCTGAGAAGTTCAAGGTGCCCCTGGAGCACTCGGCGCTGGTCACTGACGCCGCCCCTGCCTTGGCCATCAAGGAGGAGAGCGAGGAGGAGGAGGAGGTGAAGGCTGGGGGGGCTCTGAGAACCCCCCCGGGGGTGTCATGGAGGGGGGGACAGCGGTGGGACCACCCTGGGGTGGATGGGACAGGGCTGGAGGTGGAGGATGCTGAGCTGGGGGTGCCTGAGGTTGGGGTTTGGTGGCCTGGGAGGGGGCACAGGGGGATTGTTGGGGTTCAGTGTGTGCCACGGGGGGGGGCTCACAGTGCTGTGACCTCCCCGGGGTGGATGGGACAGGGCTGGAGGTGCGGGGTGGTGAGCTGGGGGTGGCTGAGGTTGGGTTTGGTGGCCTGGCAGGGGGTGCAGGGGGATTGTTGGGGTTCAGGGCTGGGTGTGTGCCCCGGGGGGGTCTCACAGCGCTGTGACCCCCCCGGGGTGGATGGGACAGGGCTGGAGGTGCAGGGACATCGAGCTGGGGATGGCTGAGGTTGGGTTTGGTGGCCTGGGAGGGGGCGCAGGGGGATCCTTTGGGGTTCAGGGATGGCTGTGTCACCCCCCCAAGTGGATGGGACAGGGCTGGAGGTGCAGGATGCTGAGCTGGGGGTGGCTGAGGTTGGGTTTGTGGGATTGTTGGGGTTCAGGGATGGCTGTGTGCCCCCCAGGTGGATGAGACAGGGCTGGAGGTGAGGGACATCGAGCTGGGGGTGGCTGAGGTTGGGGTTTGGTGGCCTGGGAGGGGGCACAGGGGGATTGTTGGGGTTCAGTGTGTGCCACAGGGGGGGCTCACAGCGCTGTGACCTCCCCGGGGTGGATGGGACAGGGCTGGACATGCAGGATGCTGAGCTGGGGGTGGCTGAGGTTGGGTTTGTGGGGATCTCTGGGGTTCAGGGCTGGGTGTGTCCCCCCAGGTGGATGAGACAGGGCTGGAGGTGCAGGGACATCAAGCTGGGGGTGCCTGAGGTTGGGTTTATGAACCTGGGGGGTTCAGGGATGGCTGTGTGTCCCCCAGGTGGATGAGACAGGGCTGGAGGTGCAGGGACATCAAGCTGGGGGTGCCTGAGGTTGGGTTTATGAACCTGGGGGGTTCAGGGATGGCTGTGTGTCCCCCAGGTGGATGAGACAGGGCTGGAGGTGAGGGACATCGAGCTGGTGATGGCCCAGGCCAACGTGTCCCGGCCCAAGGCCGTGCGGGCCCTGCGGCACAACAACAACGACATCGTCAACGCCATCATGGTGAGTGGGGGGCTGAGACCCCCTTTTCTCGGCAGGAATTGGGACTGGGACCCTCCTTTTCCTGGGGGGGAATTGGGGTTGGGACCCCCACCATGTTCCCAACAGGAATCCCAGTGGGATTTAGGGCTCTGATCCCCCTTTTCCAGCAGGATGTAGGGCTCTGACCCCCCTTTTCCCAGTGGGATTTAAGGCTGTGACCCCCCATTTTCCCACAGGATTTAGGGCTGTGACCCTCCCTGTTCCCAGCAGGAATTGGGGCTGTGATCCCCCCTTTTCCCAGCAGGATTTAGGACTCTGACCCTCCTGTTTCCAGCAGGATTTAGGATTCTGACCCCCATTTTCCCACAGGATTTAGGGCTGTGACCCTCCCTGTTCCCAGCAGGATTTAGGGCTGTGACCCCCCCACTTTCCCAGCAGGATTTAGGACTCTGACCCCCCTTTTTCTGGCAGGAATTGGGGCTGTGACCCCCCCCCCTTTTCCCAGTGGGAACTGGGGTTGTAACACCCCCTTTCCCACAGGATTTAGGGCTGTGACCCCCCTTTTCCCGGTGGGAATTTGGGCTCTGACTCCCCTTTTCCCAGCAAGAATTGGGGTTTTGACCCACCCCGTTCCCAGCAGGAATTGGGGCTGTGACCCCCCCCTTTTCCCAGTGGGATTTAGGGCTGTGATCCCATATTTTCCCACAGGATTTATGGCTCTGACCCCCCCTTTTCCCAGCAGGATTTAGGGCTGTGACCCCCTTTTCCCAATGGGAACTGGGGCTCTGACCCCCCTTTTCCCAGCAGGATTTAGAATTCTGACCCCGCTTTTCCCAGCAGGATTTGGGGCTGTGACCCCCCCCCCCCCACCTTTTCCCATGGGAATTGGGGTGACCTCCCCCTTTTCCCAGCAGGATTTGGGGCTGTGACCCCCCCTTTTCCCAGTGGGATTTAGGACTGTGACCCTGCTATTCCCAGCAGGATTTAGGACTGTGACACCCCCCATTTTCCCAGTGGGATTTAGGGCTGTGACCCCCCCATTTTCCCAGCAGGATTTGGGGCTGTGACCCCCCCTGTTCCCATTAGGAATTTGGGCTGGGACCCCCCCCCCCCGCCTTTTTCCTGGGGGAAATTGGAGCTGTGACCCTGCTATTCCTGGCAGGATTTAGGGCTGTGACCCCCCCACTTTCCCAGCAGGAATTGGGGCTCTGACCCCCCTTTTCCAGCAGGATTTAGGGCTGTGACCCCCTTTTTCCCAGTGGGTTTTAGGACTCTGACCCCCCCTTTTCCCAGCAGGATTTAGGACTCTGACCCCCCCCTTTTCCCAGGGAATTGGGGTGACCCCAGGATCTCTGACTCCCTTCTCTCTCCCCACAGGAACTGACCATGTAGCGGCCGGGGCTGTCCCGGCCCCCCTGTATAGATGCACAGAGCCCCCCCAAACCTTTCCTCCTGCCCCCCACCTTCCTCCCGGCCCCCTGGACTGCTCAATAAAGGCCTCCTGCACCCCTTGGATCGCACCTCGCCTCCCAGGCCTGATTTTGGGGAGTTTTTGGGGAGTTTGGGGAGCCCCTTTTCCAGCTCTGGGATGGGGAGCAGCACCCGGGGGTGTCAGTGGGATATGGGGAGGTGAAGGGCAGGTTTGGGGGTGCAGCAGCACCCCAGGGGATCAGGGATATCCCCTCCCCTCCAAGTTTGGGGTTGGGATGGGAATGAAGCCCCAAGGATGGGAAAGGAGGGAACTTTTGGTCCCAAATCCCAGGTGTGTCTCCCATTCTCCATTTCCTTGGAATTTACAGGCTGTGGGAGGGGACAATTCCACCCTGTGACCCCCAGAGCTCCTGGGACACCCAAATTCCAGAGGGATGAGGGGCTGGGACACCCCTGGGAGAAATGGGGTCACCAGTGGGGTGATGGGGATGGTGTGGGGCCAGCCCGGTGTGGGCAGTGCTGGCTGCAATGGGGTCACGGCCACTGGGGGGGGATTTGGGGGTCTGGAATGTTCTGGATCCCAAAGTGCTGAGTCAGCATCTGGCTCCAGATGGGGGCAGGAGACTGAGCCCCCCCGAGTGTGGGTTTGGGGTACCTGGGGACCCCCCCAGGCCCATCTGGGGACCCCAATCAGGACCCCCGGGGTGGGTGAGGAAGGAGGGGCAGTGAATCCCAGACTCTGGGGGAGCTGGAATGTTCAGGAATGTTCAGGAATGTTCAGGAATGTTCGGATACCACGGATGAGAGGGTGAAAAAAAAATTCACATTGTGGTGAAAACTTCATTGTGGGGGGGGTGGGGGGCAGTTCTGGGGGTCCCGCTGTGCAAACTGTAAACTGGGGGTGAGGGGGGAGCAGATCCCAACACTCAGGACATCCCTCAGGAGCAGATCTGTCCCTCTGGGAGGAGATCTGGTCCCCAAAATCCAAATTGGAGCTCTGGGATCCGGAGGGAGCCCCTGGAGCTGTGGCTGAGGCTGGGGCAGTGCAGAAATCCTGCTGGAGGATCCCACAGGAGGGGTTTGGGATCCCTCCGAGGGCAGCTCGGTGTTCCAGGATCTCCATGAGGGCACAGGTCGGTGTTTGTGGGCAGATCCATCTTCTGGGGCAGCTCCAGGGGCAGCTCCGTGTCCTGGGATCCCCCCGGGGGCAGCTCCCTGTGCTGGGGAACCTGCAGGGATCACCCCGGGATCAGCCCCACATCCCGGGGTCACCCGGGATCAGCTCCAGATCAGCCCCACATCCCAGGATCACCCCAGGATCAGCTCCAGGATCACCCCAGGATCAGCTCCAGGATCACCCCAGGACCTGCTCCACATCCCAGGATCACCCCGGATCAGTCCCAGGATCACCCAGGATCAGCCCCAGGATCACCCCGGGATCAGTCCCACATCCCAGGATCAGCCCCAGGATCACCCAAGATCAGCTCCAGGATCACCCCAGGATCAGCTCCAGGATCACCCCCACATCCCAGGATCAGCTCCAGGATCACCCCAGGACCTGCTCCACATCCCAGGATCACCCCGGATCAGTCCCAGGATCACCCCGGATCAGCTCCAGGATCAGCCCCCACATCCCAGGGTCACCCCGGATCAGTCCCAGGATCACCCTGGGATCAGCTCCAGGATCACCCCAGGACCTGCTCCACATCCCAGGATCAGCTCCAGGATCACCCCGGATCAGCCCCACATCCCAGGATCACCCCGGGATCAGCCCCACATCCCAGGATCAGCCCCAGGATCACCCCGGATCAGCTCCAGGATCAGCCCGGATCTGCTCCACATCCCAGGATCACCCCGGGACCTGTTCCACATCCCAGGATCAGCTCCAGGATCATCCCAGGACCTGCTCCACATCCCAGGATCACCCCGGATCAGTCCCAGGATCACCCAGGATCAGTCCCACATCCCAGGATCAGCTCCAGGATCACCCCGGATCAGCTCCAGGATCAGCCCCACATCCCAGGATCACCCCGGATCTGCTCCACATCCCAGGATCAGCCCCAGGATCAGTCCCAGGATCACCCCGGATCAGCTCCACGCTCCATGTCCCCACGGTGGGGACAGCCCCACGTGTGTCCCCCACGGGTCCCTCCGTGTATCCCGGGGGTGCAGCCCCGATCTCCGGGCTGGAGCCGCCGCCCTTCCCGCGCTCCCTCAGGACGAGTCCCGGTCCAGGCTGCATCCCAGGGCCTCGATGTCGCTGCTGATGTGGGAGATCATGCGGTCCCACTCGTCCTCCTCCGAGGGCACGGACTGCTCGTCCGAGCTGCCGGCGGCGCCGGTGCCGTTGGAGGCGGAGGCGGCGCCCAGCGAGCGGCGGTAGCGGCCGAAGCTGTCGGTGATGATGCCCCGCCCGTCCTTGACGCCGATGGTCTCCAGGAAGTTCTCGAAGTGCTGGCTGTCCTTCTCGGGGATGAAGGGACGCAATCCTGCGGGGATTTCCAGGTAGGAATTAAATTCTCTGGTTCTGGAGGAGGTTTCTGGGTTTGGGAGAGAGTCTCAGGTCTGGAGGAGGTTCCAGGTCTGGATTTTAGGTCACCTGGAGGTTCCAGGTCTGGATTGGATCACCTGGATCAGGTTCCAGGTCTGGATTGGGTCACCTGGGGAAAGTTCCCAGGTCTGGATTGGGTCACCTGGACCTGGAGGAGGTTCCCAGGTCTGGATTGGGTCAGATGGACCTGCAGGAGGTTCCAGGTCTGGATTGGGTCACCTGGACCTGGATGAAGTCCCCAGGTCTGGATTTTAGATCACTTGGACCTGGAGGAGGCCCCCATGTCTGGATTGGGTCACCTGGATCAGGTTCCAGATCTGGATTAGGTCAGATGGACCTGGAGGAGGTTCCAGGTCTGGATTGGGTCACCTGGAGGAGGTTCCCAGGTCTGGATTGGGTCAGATGGACCTGGGGGAGGTTCCAGATCTGGATTGGGTCACCTGGAGGAGGTTCCAGGTCTGGATTGGGTCACCTGGAGGAAGTTCCAGGTCTGGATTGGGTCACCTGGACCTGCAGGAGGTTCCAGATCTGGATTGGGTCACCTGGAGGAGGTTCCAGGTCTGGATTGGGTCACTTGGACCTGGAGAAGGTTCCAGATCTGGATTGGGTCACCTGGAGGAAGTTCCAGGTCTGGATTGGGTCACTTGGACCTGGAGAAGGTTCCAGATCTGGATTGGGTCACCTGAAGGAGGTTCCAGGTCTGGATTGGGTCACCTGGAGGAGGTTCCAGGTCTGGATTGGGTCACTTGGACCTGGAGGAGGTTCCAGGTCTGGATTTTAGGTCACTTGGACCTGGATGAAGCTCCCAGGTCTGGATTGGGTCACCTGGAGGTTCCCAGGTCTGGATTGGGTCCCCTACACCAGATTCTAGGTCTGGATTGGGTCACCTGGATCTGCAGGAAGTTCCAGGTCTGGATTGGGTCACTTGGACCTGGAGAAGGTTCCAGGTCTGGATTGGGTCACCTGGAGGAGGTTCCAGGTCTGGATTGGGTCCCCTGGACCTGGAGAAGGTTCCAGGTCTGGATTGGATCACCTGGATCAGGTTCCAGGTCTGGATTGGGTCACCTGGGGAAAGTTCCCAGGTCTGGATTGGGTCCCCTGGACCTGGAGGAGGTTCCCAGGTCTGGATTGGGTCACCTGGAGGAAGTTCCAGATCCGGATTAGGTCAGATGGACCTGGAGGAAATTCCCAGGTCTGGATTGGGTCCCCTGGACCTGGAGGAGGTTCCTGGGTCTGGATTGGGTCAGATGGACCCTGGAGGAGGTTCCTGGGTCTGGATTGGGTCAGATGGACCCTGGAGGAAATTCCCAGGTCTGGATTGGGTCAGATGGACCCTGGAGGAAGTTCCAGATCTGGATTGGGTCCCCTGGAGGAGGTTCCAGGTCTGGATTGGGTCAGATGGACCTGGAGGAGGTTCTCAGACCTGGATTGGGTCCCCTGGACCTGGATGAAGTTCCCAGGTCTGGATTTTAGGTCACTTGGACCTGGAGGAGGCTTCCAGGTCTGGATTGGGTCCCCTTGACCTGGAGGAGGTTCCAGATCTGGATTGGATCACCTGGACCAGGTTCCCAGATCTGGATTGGGTCCCCTGGACCTGGGGGAGGTTCCAGGTCTGGATTGGGTCACCTTGACCTGGAGGAGGTTCCCAGGTCTGGATTTGGGTCCCCTGGACCTGGATCAAGTTCCCAGGTCTGGATTTGGGTCCCCTGGACCTGGATGAAGTTCCCAGGTCTGGATTGGGTCCCCTGGACCTGGATGAAGCTCCCAGGTCTGGATTGGGTCCCCTGGACCTGCAGGAAGCTCCCAGGTGCTCCACAGCCAGGTGGGAGCAGGAACAGCTCCGAGGAGAGCCTGAAGCCGTGGGATGAGCTGGGCTGGATGGAGCAGCTGCCCTCAGGAATGAGGAATCTCCACAGGAGAGATGGATTGGGATCTTCCTGCCCTCACGGTGACACCTCCCTGTGCCCCCAGCCCTTCACCCCTCACTGGCAGCCCCCAGCCCCGTGCCCCTGGCTCCCTCCACTCACCCAGCAGCAGGAATTTCCTGCTGTCCCCGTAGAGCTGCTTGAGGTTGATGCAGAACTCGTGGATGGAGGCGCCGTTGCGGTACTCGTGCAGCAGCATGGCAAACTGCTGGATCTCCTGCGAGGAGAGCTTGGTGCGCAGCTGTGGGGACATGTCCTGCCACCTCAGCAGTGTCCCAGGGACCCATGGGACATGTCCTGCCACCTCAGGGGCTGGGAGTGTCCCAGGAACCCCAAGGGACATGTCCTGCCACCTCAGGGGGATTGGGAATGTCCCAGGAACCCATGGGACATGTCCTACCACCTCAGGGGGGCTCAGGGAGGGGCTTTGGGGGGCTTGGGAATGTCCCAGGAACCCCAAGGGACATGTCCTGCCACCTCAGGAGTGTCCCAGGAACCCCATGGGACATGTCCTGCCACCTCAGGGGCTGGGAGTGTCCCAGGAACCCCATGGGACAGCTGCCACCTCAGGGGGGTTGGGAATGTCCCAGGGACCTCAGGGGGCTGGGAATGTCCCAGGGACCCCAAGGGACATGTCCTGCCACCTCAGGAGTGTCCCAGGGACCCATGGGACATGTCCTGCCACCTCAGGAGTGTCCCAGGGACCCATGGGACATGTCCTGCCACCTCAGGAGTGTCCCAGGGACCCCAAGGGACATGTCCTGCCACCTCAGGAGTGTCCCAGAGACCCATGGGACATGTCCTGCCACCTCAGGAGTGTCCCAGAGACCCATGGGACATGTCCTGCCACCTCAGGAGTGTCCCAGGGACCCATGGGACATGTCCTGCCACCTCAGGGGCTGGGAGTGTCCCAGGAACCCCAAGGGACATGTCCTGCCACCTCAGGAGTGTCCCAGGGACCCATGGGGACATGTCCTGCCACCTCAGGAGTGTCCCAGGAACCCCATGGGGACATGTCCTGCCACCTCAGGAGTGTCCCAGGGACCCATGGGACATGTCCTGCCACCTCAGGAGTGTCCCAGGGACCCATGGGGACATGTCCTGCCACCTCAGGAGTGTCCCAGGGACCCATGGGACATGTCCTGCCACCTCAGGAGTGTCCCAGGGACCCATGGGACATGTCCTGCCACCTCAGGAATGTCCCAGAGACCCATGGGACATGTCCTGCCACCTCAGGAGTGTCCCAGGGACCCATGGGACATGTCCTGCCACCTCAGGAGTGTCCCAGAGACCCATGGGGACATGTCCTGCCACCTCAGGAATGTCCCAGGGACCCCAAGGGACATGTCCTGCCACCTCAGGAGTGTCCCAGGGACCCCAAGGGACATGTCCTGCCACCTCAGGAGTGTCCCAGGGACCCATGGGACATGTCCTGCCACCTCAGGAATGTCCCAGGAACCCATGGGGACATGTCCTGCCACCTCAGGAGTGTCCCAGGGACCCCAAGGGACATGTCCTGCCACCTCAGGGGCTGGGAGTGTCCCAGGGACCCCAAGGGACATGTCCTGCCACCTCAGGGGGTTCAGGAGTGTCCCAGGAACCTCTGGGGGCTCAGGAATGTCCCAGGAACCCCAAGGGACATGTCCTGCTACCTCAGGGGCTGGGAATGTCCCAGGAACCCTTGGGGACAGCTGCCACCTCAGGGGGCTTGGGAAGGGACTTTGGGGGGCTTGGGAATGTCCCAGGAACCCCAAGGGACAGGTGCCACCTTGGGGCTTGGGAATGTCCCAGGGACCCCGTGGGGCAGCACGGCCCTGCCACCTCAGGGGGGCTCAGGGGGGCTTGGGAGTGTCCCAGGGACCCCATGGGACATGTCCTGCCACCTCAGGGGACTTGGGAATGTCCCAGGAACCTCAGGGGGCTGAGAATGTCCCAGGAACCCCACAGGACATGTCCTGCCACCTCAGGGGGTTTGGGAATGTCCCAGGAACCCAAGGGACAGCAGGCAGCAGGGCTGAGCTGTGGGGGCACTGGGGCTGTGGAGCCTGAGGGGATTTGGATGCTGGGAATGGGAAAATGGGAAATGCTCCTGTGGGGGGCACGGAGCTGCTCCAGGGCTGGCAGAGCTGGGAATGTTCCCTTGGAGAGAGGAGAAGCTCCAGGGAGAGCTCAGAGCCCCTGGCAGGGCCTGAAGGGGCTCCAGGAGAGCTGGAGAGGGACTGGGGACAAGGGATGGAGGGACAGGACACAGGGAATGGCTTCACAGTGGAAAAGTGGTGATTGAGATGGGATACTGGGAAGAAATTCTTAGCTGGGAAGGTAGTGAGGGACTGGAATGGATTCCCAGAGCAGCTGTGGCTGCCCTTGGATCCCTGGAAGTGTCCCAGGTCAGGTTGGAGCAGCCTGGGACAGTGAAAGGTGTCCCTGCCATGGCAGAGGGTGGGGTTGGATCATCCCTCCAGGCCCTTCCCACCCAAACCATGCCACGATTCCCTGCCATGAGCCCAGATCAGGCCCCCCAAGCCCAGATCAGGACCCCCAAGCCCAGCTGCCCCTCCATCCCAGCCCTGTCCCTGTCCCTGAGCCCAACCCCACCGTCATCATGTAGTCCTGCAGCAGCTCCGTGGCCGTGGTGCTGAGCTCGCTCTCGCTGGCCGTGGTGACGTGAGGGGACGGGCGCGCCGACAGCGAGGATGGGGACGTGTCCCCTGCCTCCAGGGTGTCTGCAAAGGAACTGCCCCACAGCTCCCTGAGCTCCCCACAGCTCCCTGGGTGCTGCCTCCAGGGTGTCTGCAAAGGAACTGCCCCACAGCACCCTGAGCTCCCCACAGCTCCCCAGAGCTCCCCACAGCTCCCCACAGCTCCCTGGGTGCTGCCTCCAGGGTGTCTGCAAAGGAACTGCCAGCCAGCACCCTGAGCTCCCCAGAGCTCCCCACAGCACCCTGAGCTCCCCACAGCTCCCTGGGTGCTGCTTCCAGGCTGTCTGCAAAGGAACTGCCCCACAGCTCCCCAGAGCTCCCCACTGTTCCCCACAGCTCCCCCCAGCACCCTGAGCTCCCCACAGCTCCCTGAGCTCCCCAGAGCTCCTGGGTGCTGCTGGGATTTTTGGGTGCTTTGTGCACCCTGAGCTCCTCACTGCTCCCCACAGCTCCCTGGGTACTGCTGGGATTTCTCGAGGGTTTGTGCAGGGACCCAGCACCCTGAGCCCCCCACAGCTCCCTGGGTGCTGCTTCCAGGGTGTCTGCAAAGGAACTGCCCCACAGCACCCTGAGCTCCCCACAGCTCCCCACAGCTCCCCCCAGCACCCTGAGCTCCCCACAGCTCCCCCCAGCACCCTGAGCTCCCCACAGCACCCTGAGCTCCCCAGAGCTCCTGGGTGCTGCTGGGATTTTTGGGTGCTTTGTGCAGGGACCCAGCACCCTGAGCTCCCCACAGCTCCCCACAACTCCCCGCCTGCCTGGGGAGGTGCTGCTGGGATTTTTGGGGGGTTTGTGCAGGGATGTGTCCCCCCCTTCCAGGGTGTCTGCAAAGGAACTGCCCCACAGCACCCTGAGCCCCCCACAGCTCCTGGGGAGGTGCTGCTGGGATTTTTGGGGGGGTTGTGCAGGGACCCAGCACCCTTGGCTCCCCACAGCTCCCCCCAGCACCCTGAGCTCCCCACAGCTCCCTGGGTACCTGGGGAGGTGCTGCTGGGATTTCTGGGTGCTTTGTGCAGGGACCCAGCACCCTGAGCTCCCCACAGCTCCCTGGGCACTGCTGGGATTTCTGGGTGTTTTATGCAGGACCAGGAGCTGGGCTCTGATCCTTGGGGTGCCTCCCAAGCCAGGATATTCCATGATTCTGGAAGCCCCCAGCTCCTGAGGGCACCCCCAGGGACCCAAACACTGCTTTGGTGACAGTGACAATGAACCCTGAGTGGGGAGTTATCCCTCTGGCTGCTTCCTCGGTGGGAACAACACAGGGAAAAATCCTCCCAGGCTGAATTTTGGAGAGGGACTGGGGTAAGGGATGGAGGGGCAGGGCCCAGGGAATGGATTCCCACTGGAAAAGTGATTTAGATGGGATGTTATGTGTAATTTTCAGTAAGGTTCCTAATTCCTCCATGTTAAACATTCCTGGAGTATCCCTATCCTATCCTGGCTATTCCTGAAACCCCCAACTCCTGAGGGCACCCAAGGGACCCAAACCCTGCTTTGGTGACAGTGACAATGAACCCTGAGTGGGGAATTATCCCTCTGGCTGCTCCTCCTTGGGAACAACACAGGGAAAAATCCCCACACTCCATACTTGGGGTAAGGGATGGAGGGGCAGGGCACAGGGAATGGATTCCCACTGGAAAAGTGATTTAGATGGGATGTTATGTGTAATTTTCAATAAGGTTCCTAATTCTCCATGTTAAACATTAATCCTGGAGTATCCCTGTCCTATCCTGGCTATTCCTGGAACACCCCAGCTCCTGAGGGCACCCCAAGACCCCCAGGGAACCAACACTGCTTTGGTGACAATGACAATGAAACCCTGAGTGGGGAATTATCCCTCTGGCTGCTTCCTGTTGGGAACAACACAGGGAAAAATCCCCACACTCCATACTTGGGGTAAGGGATGGAGGGGCAGGGCACAGGGAATGGATTCCCACTGGGAATGTGTGGATTTAGATGGGATGTTATGTGTAATTTTCAGTAAGGTTCCTAATTCTCCATGTTAAACATTAATCCTAGAATATCCCTATCCTATCCTGGCTATTCCTGGAACACCCCAGCTCCTGAGGGCACCCCAAGACCCCAAGGGACCTAAACCCTGCTTTGGTGACAATGAACCCTGAGTGGGGAATTATCCCTCTGGCTGCTTCCTCGGTGGGAACAACACAGGGAAAAATCCTCCCAGGCTGAATTTTGGAGAGGGACTGGGGTAAGGGATGGAGGGGCAGGGCCCAGGGAATGGATTCCCACTGGAAAAGTGATTTAGATGGGATGTTATGTGTAATTTTCAGTAAGGTTCCTAATTCCTCCATGTTAAACATTCCTGGAGTATCCCTATCCTATCCTGGCTATTCCTGAAACCCCCAACTCCTGAGGGCACCCAAGGGACCCAAACCCTGCTTTGGTGACAGTGACAATGAACCCTGAGTGGGGAATTATCCCTCTGGCTGCTCCTCCTTGGGAACAACACAGGGAAAAATCCCCCACACTCCATACTTGGGGTAAGGGATGGAGGGGCAGGGCACAGGGAATGGATTCCCACTGGAAAAGTGATTTAGATGGGATGTTATGTGTAATTTTCAATAATGTTCTTAATTCTCCATGTTAAACATTCCTGGAGTATCCCTGTCCTATCCTGGCTATTCCTGGAAACCCCCAACTCCTGAGGGCACCCCCAGGGACCCAAACCCTGCTTTGGTGACAGTGACAATGAACCCTGAGTGGGGAATTATCCCTCTGGCTGCTCCTCCTTGGGAACAACACAGGGAAAAATCCCCACACTCCATACTTGGGGTAAGGGATGGAGGGGCAGGGCACAGGGAATGGATTCCCACTGGAAAAGTGATTTAGATGGGATGTTATGTGTAATTTTCAATAAGGTTCCTAATTCTCCATGTTAAACATTAATCCTGGAGTATCCCTATCCTATCCTGGCTATTCCAAGGACATCCCTCCACATTAAGCAGCTGTTTGTGGGTTAGGATTCCATCCCACAAACACTGTTGATGTTCCCAGCCACCCAGGAGGGAAATCTTTCCCAAAAACCAAGTTTTTGGATAAAACCTTTCTCCCAGCTGCAGCTCTGACCCTGCACTGTGCTGACACAGGGACAGCAGGCGGATGTGATTCCCTGGAATTGCTGAGGGCAGAACAATCCAGGCCTGGCCAGGACCTGTGCCAACCCCCCCAAAGCCTGGCCAGGCTCAGCTGAGCTCCCCCAGTGCTGATGGCAGCAGCTCCAGGGGCACAGATCACTCACAAAGTGCTGGCATCCGCCTCGAAGGGCTCCTTCACGTCCACCTTGGTGGAAGAGTCATCTGGAGGGAAAAGATCCAGGAGTTGGAATGTGAGAGGCACAAAATTCCCAAGGCAGGAGACACAGAGTGATTGCTGAGGAGGCCAGGAATGAGTGACTGGGTGAGAGGAAATGGCCTCAGGTTGTGCCAGGGGAAGTTTAGGTGGGATCTGGGAAAGGTTCCTTCAGGGACAGGGTGGTCAGACATGGAACAGGATGGCCAGGGAGGGGTGCAGCCCCCATCCCTGTGGGTGTGGCACTTGGGGACACGGCCAGTGGTGGCCTGGGTGTGCCTGGGGGTTCCTGAGGCTTTCCCAGCCGCATCCCTGGCTCTGTATTTGTCCCCAGGGGTTCCTGAGGCTTTCCCAGCCCCATCCCTGGCTCTGTGTGTCCCCAGGGGTTCCTGAGGCTCTCCCAGCCCCATCCCTGGCTCTGTATTTGTCCCCAGGCTGTGGGACAGGTGACACCCACCGCTGTGCAGGGACAGGTGCCACGTGGGTGTCAAGGAGCTGTCCCTGGGGGTTCCTGAGGCTCTCCCAGCCCCATCCCTGGCTCTGTGTGTCCCTGGGGGTTCCTGAGGCTCTCCCAGCCCCATCCCTGGCTCTGTGTGTCCCTGGGGGTTCCTGAGGCTTTCCCAGCCCCATCCCTGGCTCTGTGTGTCCCTGGGGGTTCCTGAGGCTTTCCCAGCCCCATCCCTGGCTCTGTGTGTCCCCAGGGGTTCCTGATACTTTCCCAGCCCCAGCCCTTGCTGCTGTGGCTGTGTCTGTCCCTGAGGCTTTCCCAGCCCCATCTCTGGCTGTCTGTGTCCCCAGGGGTTCCTGAGGCTCTCCCATCCCTGGCTGCCCTGGCTCTGTGTGTCCCTGAGGCTCTCCCAGCCCCATCCCTGGCTGTCTGTGTCCCCCCAGGGCTGTGGGACAGGTGACACCCACCGCTGTGCAGGGACAGGTGCCGTGTGGGTGTCAAGGCACCGTCCTTGGGGGTTCCTGAGGCTCTGCCAGCTCCATCCCTGGCTGCCCTGGCTCTGTGTGTCCCTGGGGGTTCCCAAGGCTCTCCCAGCCCCATCTCTGGCTCTGTGTGTCCCTGAGCCTTTCCCAGCCCCATCCCTGGCTCTGTGTGTCCCCATTGCTGGCTGCCCTGGCTGTGTGTCCCCAGGGGTTCCTGAGGCTCTCCCATCCCTGGCTGCCCTGGCTCTGTGTGTCCCTGGGGGTTCCTGAGGCTCTCCCAGCCCCATCCCTGTCTGTGTGTGTCCCTGAGGCTCTCCCAGCCCCATCCCTGGCTGTGTGTGTGTGACCCTGAGGCTCTCCCAGACCCACCCCTGGCTCTGTGTCCCCCCAGGCAGTGGGACAGGTGACACCCACCGCTGTGCAGGGACAGGTGCCGTGTGGGTGTCGAGGCACCGTCCTTGGGGGTTCCTGAGGCTCTGCCAGCTCCATCCCTGGCTCTGTGTGTCCCCGGGGGTTCCTGAGGCTCTCCCAGCCCCACCCCTGTCTGAGTGTGTCCCCCCAGGCTCTCCCAGCCCCATCCCTGGCTCTGTGTGTCCCCATCCCTGGCTGCCCTGGCAGTGTGTGTCCCCCCAGGCTGTGGGACAGGTGACACCCACCGCTGTGCAGGGACAGGTGCCACATGAGTGTCGAGGCGCCATCCCCGGGGGTTCCTGAAGTTCTCCCAGCCCCATCCCTGGCTCTGTGTGTCCCTGGGGGTTTCTGAGGCTTTCCCAGCCCCATCCCTGGCTCTGTCTGTCCCTGAGGCTCTCCCAGCCCCATCCCTGGCTGCCCTGGCTCTGTGACCCCCAGGCAGTGGGACAGGTGACACCCACCGCTGTGCAGGGACAGATGCCGCGTGGGTGTCGAGGCGCCATCCCTGGGGGTTCCTGATGCTCTCCCAGCCCCATCCCTGTCTGTGTGTGTCCCTGAGGCTCTCCCAGCCCCATCCCTGTCTGAGTGTGTCCCCCCAGGCTCTCCCAGTCCCATCCCTGGCTCTGTGTGTCCCTGAGGGTTCCTGAGGCTCTCCCAGCCCCATCCCTGGCTCTGCGTGTCCCTGAGGCTCTCTCATCCCTGGCTGCCCTGGCTCTGTGTGTCCCTGGGGGTTCCTGAGCCTTTCCCAGCCCCATCCCTGGCTCTGTGTGTCCCCATTGCTGGCTGCCCTGGCTGTGTGTCCCCAGGGGTTCCTGAGGCTCTCCCATCCCTGGCTGCCCTGGCTGTGTGTCCCTGAGGCTTTCCCAGCCCCATCCCTGTCTGTGTGTGTCCCAGGGGGTTCCTGAGGCTCTCCCAGCCCCATCCCTTGCTCTGTGTTTGTCCCCCAGGCAGTGGGACAGGTGACACCCACCGCTGTGCAGGGACAGGTGCCATGTGGGTGTCGAGGCGATGTCCCTGTGTGTCCCTGAGGTTCTCCCAGCCCCATCCCTGGCTGTGTGTGTGTGACCCTGAGGCTCTCCCAGACCCATCCCTGTCTGTGTGTGTTCCTGAGGCTTTCCCAGCCCCATCCGTGGCTCTGGGTGTCCCTGAGGCTCTCCCAGCCACATCCCTGGCTCTGTGTGTCCCCATCCCTGGCTCTGGGTGTCCCTGACGCTCTCCCATCCATGGCTGCCCTGGCTCTGTGTGTTCCTGAGGGTTCCTGAGGCTCTCCCAGCCCCATCCCTGGCTCTGTGTGTCCCTGAGGGTTCCTGAGGCTCTCCCAGCCCCATCCCTGGCTCTGTGTGTCCCAGGGGGTTCCTGAGGCTCTCCCAGCCCCATCCCTGGCTCTGTGTTTGTCCCCCAGGCTGTGGCACAGGTGACACCCACCGCTGTGCAGGGACAGGTGCCGTGTGGGTGTCAAGGCGCCATCCCTGGGGATTTCTGAGGCTTTCCCAGCCCCATCCCTGTCTGTGTGTGTCCCTGAGGCTCTCCCAGCCCCACCCCTGGCTGTGTGTGTCCCCCAGGGCTCTGGGACAGGTGACACCCACCGCTGTGCAGGGACAGGTGCCGTGTGGGTGTTGAGGCGCTGTCCCCGGGGGTTCCTGAGGCTCTCCCATCCCTGGCTGCCCTGGCTCTGTGTGTCCCCGGGGGTTCCTGAGGCTCTCCCAGCCCCAGCCCTGGCTCTGTGTGTCCCCACCCCTGGCTCTGTGTCCCCCCAGGCAGTGGCACAGGTGACACCCACCGCTGTGCAGGGACAGGTGCCGTGTGGGTGTCGAGGCCCCGTCGAAGATGGCGCGGTCCAGGAAGTCGATGGTGGACTCGGTGTAAACGATCTGGAAGACTTGGCTGAGCAGGGAGCACAGCTCCTCAGCACCCACCTGGGAAGGAGCAGGGAGCTGTGGCACACCCCAGGGACAGAGATTCCCCTCTCCCTTCAGCTCTGTGGGGTGGCTGTTGGTCCCACAGGAGGACAGGGAATGCACAGACCCCGGATCCGTCACCCTCCCAGTATCCCCACCCTCTTCCACCACCTGGCAGTGGGAGCTGGGATGCTCCAGCATCCACCCAGGAGCCCCCAAATTCTGTGCCAAGGCTCCTCCGTGCAGCTCTCTGAGATTTTGGCTCATCCCAGAGCGGCCCCAGGAATTTCAGAGCTGGGAATGAGAGGAGTGAAACTCCACCCTCAGTGAGGATCAGAGAGGCTGAGACTGGAATCTCTGGAATCACTGGATGAAACAAATTCCCAGGTCAGCACAGGGAAAACATCCTGATCAGCAAAACCCCGTTGTGGGATTGTCCTCATGGATTTCTGTGCTGCTGCAGAGGGCTCTGGGTGACAGGGACCAAAAAAACACCTCCTGGAGACCCTCCTGTGCCCCAGGGACCAAAAAAAACACCTGCTGGTGTCCCTCCTGTGCCCAGGGACCAAAAAAACACCTCCTGGAGACCCTCCTGTACCCAGGGACCAAAAAACACCTCCTGGAGACCCTCCTGTACCCAGGGACCAAAAAACACCTCCTGGAGACCGTCCTGTATCCCAGGGACCAAAAAAACACCTCCTGGAGACCCTCCTGTACCCAGGGACCAAAAAACACCTCCTGGAGACCCTCCTGTACCCAGGGACCAAAAAACACCTCCTGGAGACCCTCCTGTGCCCCAGGAACCAAAAAAACACCTCCTGGAGACCCTCCTGTGCCCAGGGACCAAAAAAACACCTCCTGGAGACCCTCCTGTGCCCAGGGACCAAAAAACACCTGCTGGTGTCCCTCCTGTGCCCAGGGACCAAAAAAACACCTCCTAGAGACCCTCCTGTGCCCAGGGACTAAAAAACACCTCCTGGACACCCTCCTGTATCCCAGGGACCAAAAAAACACCTCCTAGAGACCCTCCTGTGCCCAGGGACCAAAAAAACCCTCCTGGACACCCTCCTGTATCCCAGGGCTGGCACAGGGAGCAGGATTCCTTCTCCAGCTGCTCTAGCAATGCCCAACCACACCTGGCACCCCTAAATCTGCATCCCACAAGATGTGAGAGCAGGGAAGGATCCGGACACACCACAGGATTTGGCCACGGTGGAGTTTGTGCCTCCAGCACCACCACAATCCCAGAGCAGAACCCTCCCAGCAGCCCCACTGACCATGAGCCCAGTCTGGGGCATTCCCAAGGTTTCCATGGAGCTGTACCTTGCTCTCCGTGGCCAGCACCACCAGGCAGCAGCACTCCAGGGGCCCCCCCTGGCTCTCTGACAGCGAGCCCGACGTCAGCGCCTTGGAGCCCTCAGCACTCAGGCTCTGGCTCGGAGAGATCCCGGGATCCTGAGCTGAGGGGACAGCAGAGGTCAGGGCAGGGATGGGAAGGAGCCCTGTGGGTGAGGGAGAGCCCTGAAGCAGAACTATGAGATGAAAACTCTCCATTTTGGAGCTGGTTTTCACTGCTGTCTGGCTGTTTTCACAGTTTAGAATTCCATCATTTCCACCCCTTGAGGCATTTATTCCTTTTATTCCCCAGCCTATCCATGGGGTTTGTGATCAGATAAATCCCTGGCTCAGCCCTCCCCAGCTCCCAAACCATGCAGGTGTGACAGCTGCACAGGACAGGGAACAAAGTGTCATGGAATTCTTTGGGTTGGAGAAACTTTGAATCCCCAGCCCCTGCCACGAGCAGGGACATTTTCCACTGCCCCGGGTGACTCCATACCCAACCCCACCTGTCATGGGGGGGTTCCAATTTATTCCAGAGGGTTCCAGGGGGACAAATCCCAATCCAAAACCACAACTCACCTGTCTTGAGCACCACCAGGTGTGCAGAATCATCCCGGATGTAGGACACGGAGGCGATGTCGTGGATGGGCACCCTGAGGATCAGATCCTCCCCGTCCCTCCACACCAGTTTGATGTTGTAGGCAGAGAGGCTGATGACGGCGTCGTGCTCCGGGGTCAGCTGCCCTGGGAGCTGGTGGGCTCTCTGCAAATCCAGGATTCACGTGGGATTAGTCATGGAATGAGTTTAGGGAGGAGATAAAGGATTATCCATCTCCCTGGTGTCCTTTCTGCTTATCCCAGGCTGCTCCTCATCCAACCTGGCATGGAACTTCCAGGGATGGAGCCACAACTCCTCTGGGAAATCCATTCTGCCCTCCCAGGGGTTTTTCCCTTTGGGAACAGCTTTCCCTGCACCCATGGAGCAGCAGGAGGGAGAGCAGCAGCCCTGAGGGAGCTCCATGAGCCTGGATTTGTGCCTGCTGGGAGCCCCAGGTGAGTTCTCACCTTGGCATTGTCGATCAAGTGCAGGATCTCCGTGCGGCTGGAGGGGTTCAGGTACCCTGGGATGGAGGTGAGCTGCCCTAAATACTGGAGGAGAAGAGAGAAAGCATTTCCACAGCATGGACAGGATCCTGGAAATCACAGAACGAGTCATGGAGACCCCCAAAGGAAAAATCTGGAGATGGGTGAGAGGTGGGAATGTTCACCTGGAAAAACAGACGCTCCACAGAAAGCCCTAAGGGGAACTCTGGACAAAGGGAAAGGGGTTCCCACTGGGATATCAGGATGGAATTCCCAAAAAGCAGGGTCCTTGTGGATACCTTGACCTCCTTCTCGATGTAGTCGTGGAGCAGCAGGTCGGGCTCCACGCGCTCGGGGAGCGCCACCAGCACCGTGTGCAGCGGGCGCCGCTCCGTCACCTTCTCCTGAGCCTTCTTATCCCGGCCCTTCTCCCCCTTCAGGAACACTCGCTTGAACGGGGACACGAGTCCAGGCTGGGGAGAGGAGTGGGAGAACGGGGTCAGGGTGAGGAGGGGGTTTGGGGGCGCTGGGAGCCCCTCAGTCCCACCCGGATGGTTCTGCCCCATGGATAACGCCAGGTTTGGAGCTAGAAATCCATGGATTTTCCAAGAAAAACCTTTTCTTTGGACAAAACACAAGGGCTGAATGTTCCCATTACCAAAATGTGGTGGTTTTTCCCCAAAATCACCGTGCTCAACCTTCCAGGTAAGAGAAATACAACTTTTATACAACAATATATTCCAGGTGAACAATGGATCCAGAGGGATTCTCCTTGAGGATCCGGGGCAGCTCAACAAGGAATGCCAAAGAAACGTGCAGGGATGTTCTGAGGAGATCCCAAACAATGAGAAAATGACCCCAAAGTGGATTTCCCTGGGAAAAATGGGAAATTCCAGACCATGAAGTGCCAGGTTTGGAGCTATAAATCCATGGATTTTCCAAGAAAAACCTTTTCCTTTTTTCTGTCCTGAGACACAACACAAGGGCTGAATGTTCCCATTACCAAAATGTGGTGGTTTGGCCCCAAAATCACCGTGTTCAACCCTCCAAGTAAGAGAAATACAACTTTTATACACAGCAATAGATTCCAGGTGAACAATGGATCCAGAGGGATTTTCCGTGGTTTTGTGCCTCCCTGAGGATCTGCTGGGACAACTCAACAATGCCAAAGAAACGTGCAGGGATGTTCTGAGGAGATCCCAAACAATGAGAAAATGACCCCAAAGTGGATTTCCCTGGGAAAAATGGGAAATTCCAGACCCTGAAGTTCAATCCCACCCGGCTGGTTTTGCCCCATGGACAGCGCCAGGTTTGGAGCTAGAAATCCATGGATTTTCCAAGAAAAACCTTTTCTTTGGACACAGCACAAGGGCTGAATGTTCCCATTACCAAAATGTGGTGATTTCCCCTCAAAGTCACCGTGTTCAACCTTCCAGGTAAGAGAAATACAACTTTTATACAGCAATATATTCCAGGTGAATGGAATCCAATGGATCCAGAGGGATTTTCCCTGAGGATCTGCTGGGGCAACTCAACAATGCCAAAGAAACGTGCAGGGATGTTTTGAGGAGATCCCAAACAATGAGAAAATGACCCTAAAGTGGATTTCCCTGGGAAAAATGGGAAATTCCAGACCCTGAAGTGCCAGGTTTGGAGCTAGAAATCCATGGATTTTCCAAGAAAAACCTTTTCCTTTTTTCTGTCCTGAGACACAACACAAGGGCTGAATGTTCCTATTACCAAAATGTGGTGATTTCCCCTCAAAGTCACCGTGTTCAACCCTCCAGGTAAGAGAAATTCAATTTTTATATTCAGCAATATATTCCAGGTGAATGGAATCCAATGGATCCAGAGGGATTCTCCCCGAGGATCTGGGACAGCTCAACAAGGAATGTCAAAGAAACGTGCAGGGATGTTCTGAGGAGACCCCAAACAATGAGAAAATGACCCCAAAGTGGATTTCCCTGGGAAAAATGGGAAATTCCAGACCCTGAAGTTCAATCCCACCCGGCTGGTTTTGCCCCATGGACAACGCCAGGTTTGGAGCTAGAAATCCATGGAATTTCCAAGAAAAGCCTTTTCTTTGGACACAACACAAAGGCTGAATGTTCCCATTACCAAAATGTGGTGATTTCCCCTCAAAGTCACCGTGTTCAACCTTCCAGGTAAGAGAAATTCAATTTTTATATTCAGCAATATATTCCAGGTGAATGGAATCCAATGGATCCAGAGGGATTCTCCCTGAGGATCTGCTGGGACAACTCAACAACGCCAAAGAAACGTGCAGGGATGTTCTGAGGAGATCCCAAACAATGAGAAAATGACCCCAAAGTGGATCCACAATTTTATATACAGCAATATATTCCAGGTGAATGGAATCCAATGGATCCAGAGGGATTTTCCCTGAGGATCTGCTGGGGCAACTCAACAATGCCAAAGAAACGTGCAGGGATGTTCTGAGGAGATCCCAAACAATGAGAAAATGACCCCAAAGTGGATTCCCCTGGGAAAAATGGGAAATTCCAGACCCTGAAGTGCCAGGTTTGGAGCTATAAATCCATGGATTTTCCAAGAAAAACCTTTTCTTTTTTTCTGTCCTAAGACACAACACAAGAGCTGAATGTTCCCATTACCAAAATGTGGTGGTTTGGACCCAAAATCACCACGTCCAACCCTCCAGGTGAGAGAAATACAAATTTATATACACCAATAGATTCCAGGTGAATGGAATCCAATGGATCCAGAGGGATTCTCCCTGAGGATCTGCTGGGACAACTCAACAAGGAATGCCAAAGAAACGTGCAGGGATGTTCTGAGGAGACCCCAAACAATGAGAAAATGACCCCAAAGTGGATTTCCCTGGGAAAAATGGGAAATTCCAGACCCTGAAGTTCAATCCCACCCGGCTGGTTTTGCCCCATGGACAGCGCCAGGTTTGGAGCTAGAAATCCATGGAATTTCCAAGAAAAACCTTTTCCTTTTTTCTGTCCTGGGACACAACACAAGGGCTGAATGTTCCCATGACCAAAATGTGGTGATTTCCCCTCAAAGTCACCGTGCTCAACCCTCCAGGTAAGAGAAATATAATTTTTATATACAACAATATATTCCAGGTGAACAATGGATCCAGAGGGATTTTCCGTGGTTTTGTGCCTCCCTGAGGATCTGCTGGGACAACTCAACAATGCCAAAGAAACGTGCAGGGATGTTCTGAGGAGACCCCAAACAATGAGAAAATGACCCTAAAGTGGATTTCCCTGGGAAAAATGGGAAATTCCAGACCCTGAAGTTCAATCCCACCCGGCTGGTTTTGCCCCATGGACAGCGCCAGGTTTGGAGCTAGAAATCCATGGATTTTCCAAGAAAAGCCTTTTCTTTGGACACAGCACAAGGGCTGAATGTTCCCATGACCAAAATGTGGTGATTTCCCCTCAAAGTCACCGTGTTCAACCCTCCAGGTAAGAGAAATTCAATTTTTATATTCAGCAATATATTCCAGGTGAATGGAATCCAATGGATCCAGAGGGATCCTCCCTGAGGATCTGCTGGGACAACTCAACAATGCCAAAGAAACGTGCAGGGATGTTCTGAGGAGATCCCAAACAATGAGAAAGTGATCCTAAAGTGGATTTCCCTGGGAAATTCCAGACCCTGAAGTTCAATCCCACCTGGCTGGTTTTGCCCCATGGACAGCGCCAGATTTGGAGCTAGAAATCCATGGATTTTCCAAGAAAAGCCTTTTCTTTGGACACAACACAAGGGCTGAATGTTCCCATTACCAAAATGTGGTGATTTCCCCCCAGAATCACCACGTTCAACCCTCCAAGTAAGAGAAATACAACTTTTATACACAGCAATAGATTCCAGGGGAACAATGGATCCAGGAATGTTCTGGGGAGACCCCAAAAAATGAGAAAATGACCCTAAAGTGTATCCACAATTTTATATACAACAATATATTCCAGGTGAATGGAATCCAATGGATCCAGAGGGATTTTCCGTGGTTTTGTACCTCCCTGAGGATCTGCTGGGGCAGCTCAACAAGGAATGCCAAAGAAACGTGCAGGGATGTTCTGAGGAGACCCCAAACAATGAGAAAATGACCCTAAAGTGGATTTCCCTGGGAAATTCCAGACCCTGAAGTTCAATCCCATCCTGCTGGTTCTGCCCCATGGATAACGCCAGGTTTGGAGCTATAAATCCATGGATTTTCCAAGAAAAACCTTTTCCTTTTTTCTGTCCTGGGACACAACACAAGGGCTGAATGTTCCCATTACCAAAATGTGGTGATTTCCCCTCAGTCACCGTGTTCAACCTTCCAGGTAAGAGAAATATAATTTTTATATACAACAATATATTCCAGGTGAACAATGGATCCAGGGATGTTCTGAGGAGATCCCAAACAATGAGAAAATGACCCTAAAGTGGATTTCCCTGGGAAAAGTGGGAAATTCCAGACCCTGAAGTTCAATCCCACCCGGCTGGTTCTGCCCCATGCACAGCGCCAGGTTTGGAGCTAGAAATCCATGGATTTTCCAAGAAAAGCCTTTTCTTTGGACACAGCACAAGGGCTGAATGTTCCCATTACCAAAATGTGGTGGTTTGGCCCCAAAATCACCGTTTTCAACCTTCCAAGTAAAAGAAATACAACTTTTATACACAGCAATAGATTCCAGGTGAACAATGGATCCAGGAATGTTCTGGGGAGACCCCAAAAAATGAGAAAATGACCCTAAAGTGGATCCACAATTTTATATACAGCAATATATTCCAGGTGAATGGAATCCAATGGATCCAGAGGGATTTTCCATGGTTTTGTGCCTCCCTGAGGATCTGCTGGGACAACTCAACAATGCCAAAGAAACGTGCAGGGATGTTCTGAGGAGATCCAAAACCATGAGAAAATGACCCCAAAGTGGATTTCCCTGGGAAATTCCAGACCCTGAAGTTCAATCCCATCCAGCTGGTTCTGCCCCATGGATAACGCCAGGTTTGGAGCTAGAAATCCATGGATTTTCCAAGAAAAGCCTTTTCTTGGGACACAGCACAAGGGCTGAATGTTCCCATGACCAAAATGTGGTGATTTCCCCTCAAAGTCACCGTGTTCAACCCTCCAGGTAAGAGAAATATAATTTTTATATACAACAATATATTCCAGGTGAACAATGGATCCAGGGATGTTCTGAGGAGATCCCAAACCATGAGAAAATGACCCCTAAAGTGGATTTCCCTGGGAAAAATGGGAAATTCCAGACCCTGAAGTGCCAGGTTTGGAAAATCACAGGATTCCAGCTGTCCTTCATCTGGGAATGCCACATGGATCTCACCAAGCTCCACGCTGGATAAAATCCTGGGAACATCCCCAGACTGCTCCAATTCCAGGTTTGGCAGAGGAAATGGATGTTTGGAGCACACAGATCCATGGCTGGATCTAGGAATTCCTTGGATATGGAATTCCAGTGTCACATTCCCTGGTGGATTTTGCTTCCCACCCCTCAGGACAACCACATCCTGGATTTCCTGGGCCCCATGGGCAAGGGGAAGGAATGTGGGATCTGAAGGGGCAGAGAACACAGAATTCACAATTAATAGTGAATTAATTAAAAACAAAGCAAGGAAAAATTCCTGGGACAACGGGAATTACCAGCTCACAAGGAAACACAAGGACATTGGGAACAGCCCAGCCTGGAAAAACATCCCTGGGATCAGGGAGACAAAAATGAAGGGACAGAGAGGAGAGGAAAAGCTCCACAGCCCTGCCTTGGGAGCAGCAGTGAGGATTTTTGGGACAGAGCATCCAGGAGAAAAACTCCAAGATCCTCAAACAAAATATTCCATAATCCTGCCCACGGGGATGGGACTGGAGAGAAGAGGAAAAGCTCCACAGCCCTGCCTTGGGAGCTGCAGTGAGGATTTTTGGGAAGCATCCAGGAGGACCCCAAGATCCTCAAGATATTCTATAATCCTGGCAGGGGTTGGGATTCTGGAGAGAAAAGCTCCACAGCCTTGGGAGCAGCAGTGGGGATTTTTGGGAAGCTTCCAGAAGGACCCAAGATCCTCAAACAAAATATCCCATAATCCTGGCAGGGGTTGGGATTCTGGAGAGAAGAGGAAAAGCTTCACAGCTCTGTCTCAGGAGCAGCAGTGAGGATTTTTGGGAAGCATCCAGGAACACCCCAAGATCCTCAATCCAAAATATTCCATAATCCTGGCAGGGGGATGGGACTGGAGAGAAAAGGAAAAGCTCCACAGCCCTGCCTTGGGAGCAGTAGTGAGGATTTTTGGGGCAGAGCATCCAGGAACACCCCAAGATCCTCAAGATATCCCATAATCCTGGCAGGGGTTGGGACTGGAGAGAAGGAAATCCTGGACACAACAGCTCAGTTTACCAAGAACAAAGATTTGGGGACTCCCCAACTTTGGGATGTCCCATCCTCTAAGGATGCAATTCCATGGGAATATTTCAGGAATTTAAGCAGAGCAATGCAGGGATCAAGGTTGTACCCACACACTTCCCCCTCCCACAGGCAGCATCCACATCCTGAGGATCCAGAGGATCCCCCTTGTCCCTCCAGGATGTCTGGGATCATCCTGTGCCCCCCTGGGTGTCCTGGGGAGGAACTGGGGGGCTCCAACCCCACCCCTGAGGCGCCTCCGGTTGTGACGCAGCCCAAAACGCTTCTGCTTTTGGGGTACCCCAAATCCCAGCACCCACCTCGTCCTCCATGGGGCTCCCAGCAGAGCAGAGCGGGGCCGAGCCGTGCCGGGGGAGCCCTGGGGGCTGTGGGGGGAGCAGGGAATGCTCCCCTGGATTTGGGGGTGCTGCAATGGAGGCGCTCGGGGCAGGAAGTGCCACGGTTTCCTCTGGCCCACGTGACAAGGCTGGGGTGGGGTGGGGAGGGAACCACGGCAGGGCCACGAGTCTGGAGCTAAAAATTCCCCATCCCACCTCCTGCACCCCTAAATCCCTGGAGCACCCCAGATCCTTTATCCTCATCCATTATCACATCCAGGAGGGAAATATCCCTATAAGGGAGGCTCAGCCCTGAGCTCTGAGTTTTGTTCCAGCACCCAGCTGGATCCCGGGTGCTGCTCCCAGAGGTTTTTGGTGTTAATTAAAATTAGCACTTTTGTTTAATCCTAATCCCATTAGGATTTTCCCAATCCTAATGATCCCATTGATTCCATGGGCTGAACAGCTCCTTGCTGCTCCAGGATCCCTGGCAGCGTCCAGGTTGGATATTGGGGTTTGGAGCAACCTGGGATTGTGGAAGTTCCTCCAATTCCACCCCAATTCCCAGCACATCCCACAGCATCCAAAATCCACTTTATCCCAAAGAACAGAGGGGCTCCAGCCCTGGAGCAGCTCCATGGACAGCTCTGGATCTCTCCAGCAGCTCCAGGTGCTGTTGGATCCAGGTTGGAGCAGCTCTGCAGGTGTGGAATCAGGACAGAATTCCTCATTTCCTGCTGCCCACACTGGGATCAACCCAGGACATGGGGCTGGATATTCCAGATATTCTGGGAATTGCTGGATATTCTGGATAACAAAGGAATTTCCAGAAGAATTCCCCCAAAAATGCAACTCCAAGCTCAGCACCTCCACGTTTTAGGAGGGAAATGCTGGAGCTGCTGCTGGAAGAGGAAAATGGCACCAAGCTCGTTTATCCAGGGCATGGAAAAAGTGGGAATTTCATGGGAACAGCTGAGATTTCCCTCAGGGAAACCACAAAAGTTTTGGATCACTGGCAGCCATGGAATGGGGAGTCAGAGCAGCAGGGAAATCATTCCCAGAAAATTCACCTCCAATTATTCCTGGGAATAACCACGCTGGGAGAATCCATCCTCACCTGGGGCTGCAGCAACACTGCCAGAATTCCAGAATTCCGGAATTCCCTGGGAATTCCAGAGCTCTGCATGGATCCATCCTGCCCCATAAAACTTGTGGGAAATCCTATTTTATCCCAGGACAGTCCCACATTCCCACTGGGATAACCAAAATTCCAGTGGTTCCAGTTTAAACCAGTTCAGATTTTATCCAAAGCTGGTGGGATGGGGACTGGGAAATGTGGGATCAGACTGGGAAATGTGGGATCAGACTGGGAAATGTGGGATCAGACTGGGAAATGTGGGATGGGGACTGGGAAATGTGGGATGGGGAATGGGAAATGTGGGATCAGACTGGGAAATGTGGGATCAGACTGGGAAATGTGGGATCAGACTGGGAAATGTGGGATCAGACTGGGAAATGTGGGATGGGGATTGGGAAATGGGGGATGGGGACTGGGAAATGTGGGATGGGGACTGGGAAATGTGGGATGGGGACTGGGAAATGTGGGATCAGACTGGGAAATGTGGGATCAGACTGGGAAATGTGGGATCAGACTGGGAAATGTGGGATCAGACTGGGAAATGTGGGATCAGACTGGGAAATGTGGGATGGGGACTGGGAAATGTGGGATCAGACTGGGAAATGTGGGATGGGGACTGAGAAATGTGGGATGGGGACTGGGAAATGTGGGATCAGACTGGGAAATGTGGGATCAGACTGGGAAATGTGGGATCAGACTGGGAAATGTGGGATGGGGAATGGGAAATGTGGGATCAGACTGGGAAATGTGGGATCACACTGGGAAATGTGGGATCAGACTGGGAAATGTGGGATCAGCCCCGGGAAAGGGCCAGGAGCCCTTTAGGGATCACAGGGAAGACAAATGGGATTATCCAGGTGGGATAAGAGGCTCAGGGACCAGCCCAACGTGTCCCTGAGGAGGGAATGATCCAGACTCTTCCCACTGGGATGCCCCAGGGAGCAGCTGAGACACAACCCCGGAATTCTGGGAGCTGATTCCATCCCAAAAAAGCAGGATCATCCTGAATCCATGAGAAATTCCTCCTGCAGCATCCCCCGGGGCTTTAATTCCCAAATCTGACTGGCTGGGAAGCCTGGAGGGCAATTCCCAAAAATTCCCACTCAATTTTAGTCGTCCTGGAAATGAGGAAATTCAGCTCCAGGCAGAGCTCCCTCCCAAAATCCCAAATTTCTCCCAAAAAATTTGGGATCAGATCCATCCTCCTGCTCCAGAAGCAGCTCTGGCTGAGCTTTTCCCAAAGGACACAAAAATGGGTTAAAAAGAGGGAAAATCAGGACAAGGCTGGAGCTGCTGAGCCACGGAGACACGATAGAAAAAAATTAATTGATGAATGAAATTAATTTGCATGGGGAATAATTTAAATTAATTAGCAAGGTCAGAAATTAATGGCTCCATAATTAATAACGCCATCAATTAATAATCTTCTCAAAGTCCTCATTCACAGAGGGAGGGTTTGGGGTGGGGGCAATGGGGAGGCCCCCGGGAAGGGAAAACCGGGAATTCCGGGGAAGGGGAAATTGGGGAACTCCTGGGAAGGGAAAATTGGGGAATTCATGGGAAGGGGAAATTGGGGAATTCACGGGAAGGGAAATCGGGAAACTCCTGGGAAGGGAAAATTGGGGAATTCACGGGAAGGGAAATCGGGAAACTCCTGGGAAGGGAAACCGGGGAACTCCTGGGAAGGGGAAATCGGGGAACTCCTGGGAAGGGGAAAACAGGGAAAGTCCTGGGAAGGGGAAATCAGGAAACTCCTGGGAAGGGAAACCGGGGAATTCATGGGAAGGGGAAATCGGGGAAACTCCTGGGAAGGGAAAATCGGGGAATTCACGGGAAGGGAAACTCCTGGGAAGGGGAACCAGGGAACTCCTGGGAAGGGAAACCGGGAAACTCCTGGGAAGGGAAATCGGGGAACTCCTGGGAAGGGAAATCGGGGAACTCCTGGGAAGGGAAATCGGGGAATTCACGGGAAGGGAAACAGGGAAACTCCTGGGAAGGGAAATTGGGGAACTCCTGGGAAGGGAAACTGGGAAACTCCTGGGAAGGGGAATCGGGGAACCCCCGGGAAGGGAAACCGGGGAACTCCTGGGAAGGGGAAACAGGGAAACTCCTGGGAAGGGAAATCGGAGAACTCCTGGGAAGGGAAACAGGGAAACTCCTGGGAAGGGAAATCGGAGAACTCCTGGGAAGGGAAACAGGGAAACTCCTGGGAAGGGGAACTGGGAAACTCCTGGGAAGGGAAATCGGAGAACTCCTGGGAAGGGAAATCGGGAAACTCCTGGGAAGGGAAATCGGGGAATTCACGGGAAGAGAAACAGGGAAACTCCTGGGAAGGGAAAACTGGGGAACTCCTGGGAAGGGACACCGGTAACTCCCGGGAAGGGGCTCTAGAACAGCCCCGGGAGGGGATCGGGCACCACCGGGAGGGCTCCGGGCCGGGGAAGGGGGCGGCCCCCGCCCGCGCTGAGCCACCTTGGCGGAGATCAGAGCGACCCCCGGCCGCCGCTCAGCCCCCGGGCCCCGCTCTCACCTTCTTGCCCTTCTTGCCCTCCTCCTCCATGGCTCCGGCGGCGGCCCGGGCCCCCCACGGGGCATCCCGGCCCGGGTGAACGGCGAGGCCTCAGCGCGCGGCAGCGGCGGCGGCAGCCATGGCCCGCCCGGTTCCCACTCCAGCCCCGCCTCGCGATCCCGATCCCGCTCCCGGTGTCGCTCCCGGTGTCGCTCCCGGTCCCGGCGCTCCCTCAGCGCCCGCGGTTCGGCCCCGCCGCCATCTTGGGCGGCGCCTTCCCGTGACGTCATCGTCCCGCCGCCGCGGGGGTGACGAGCACAGTGCGCATGCGCAGAACTCCGGGCACGGTAAACACGCCCACCTGAGCCACGCCCACCCGAAACACGCCCACCCCGACCACGCCCACCCCGGACCACGCCCTTCATTGTAAACCCCGCTGGCCACGCCCACCGCACTGAGACCCCGCCTGTTACCTGTTCAAAGTGACAGGGACCCACCCCATGTCCCCAGGGTCACCTGGACCTGCTGTCCCCATGTCCCTGAACCACAATGTCCCACTGTCCTTGGGTCCTGGTGTTCCCATGTCCCCGGTGCTGATGTCCACATGTCCCTGTGCTCGTGTCCTTTGTCCCAGTGTCCCCAGTCCCTGATATCTGATGGAGTGGTTGGTGGAACAGGGACAGGGACACAGGAGCTGTTCCCACCTGGAGGGATGTGGCTCTGCTGTGCTCCTGCTGCGACCTTGGAAGCTCCTCCTGTACCAGAATCCATGAAATATCTCCATTCATGCCTCAAACAATGGAATTAATGGATCAGTTAATTAATGGAGCAGATAATGACGTTAATTGGTTAAATGCATTATTGGAATATTGTAGGACAGAGCTGTTAGTGATTGATCCACGTTGTTGGAACAGCTCTGGGGGGAAATGAGGCGTCCCTGGGACCACCGAGGCGTCCTGGAGCGCTGAATACAGAACAGGACCCTGGGGGGCTGCGGGAGGTGGGGCAAAGGCTAATTAGCGCGGTAATTAATTACCGGCACCCTGATAAAGAAAGCCTTGAAAGGGCTGTAGCGGGTGGGGTTCGTATTTCAGTTCTTAGAGTACAAAGGAGGCCAAGAGAATGCTGTTTAACCAAAAATCAGTATTGTTATAAATGCATGGTACACAGTCGGCTTTTTGCAAATGTTGAAATGAATATTGTATGTAAAACGTAAGAAGATTTGTGCTGTATTTTCTTTTTTAATAGAATTTAGAAATGTGATGAGGATCTCAGTGCCAGAACACTGACACAACACTGGGGAAGCAATTAAACTTCTGGTGTCAAGTATCTTGTCCAGCTGACGATGACCAGAGCCCCAAAAGAAGAATTTATGGACCTGTGTTATCAACTAGAGTAGAGCCACAAAGACAACTCTTGACGGATTGGGGGGAAGTTGGGACTGGACAAAAGGATTCTTACTCCAAAGGAATGTTTGAATCATGCATGTGAATGTTGAATATGCATCAAGCAGATGTTTTTAAAGGGAAAACTTTTGTTAAAACGTGTGCTGCTGGCTGGTTCTGTGCCAGGCAGCCTCGGCTGAGAAAATGTATTTTGCTTTTACCTCTTGTAATTGTCTATTTTCTTAATTTTTTTATTAAACTTCTAAATTTTTCCCAAAAAAGTGAACCTCATTTTTCACACTGTTTAATCAAAAATCAGTATGTTTTATTCAATATCAATGTACTCACTAAAAACTGATATGGTTTTATTCAATGTACCCACCAAAATGATGTGTAATAACAAGAGAAAAAATGAACAAGGAGAGAGGAGAATTCCCATGATGGAGTCCAGCCCCAATGCACAAGGAGAGAGGGCAGAGAAGTCCCGTGATGGAGTCCAGCCCCAATGCACAAGGAAAGGGGAGAGAAGTCCCGTGATGGAGTCCAGCCCCAATGCACAAAGAGAGGGGAGAGAAGTCCCGTGATGGAGTCCAGCCCCAATGCACAAAGAGAGAGGAGAAGTCCCGTGATGGAGTCCAGCCCCAATGCACAATGAGAAAGGGGAGAAGTCCCGTGATGGAGTCCAGCCCCAATGCACAAGGAGAGGGGAGAAGTCCCGTGATGGAGTCCAGCCCCAATGCACGAGGAGAGAGGGGAGAAGTCCCGTGATGGAGTCCAGCCCCAATGCACAAGGAGAGAGAGGAGAGAAGTCCCGTGATGGAGTCCAGCCCCAATGCACAAGGAGAGGGGAGAAGTCCCGTGATGGAGTCCAGCCCCAAATGCACAAGGAGAGAGGAGAAGTCCCGTGATGGAGTCCAGCCCCAATGCACAAGGAGAGGGGAGGAAGTCCCGTGATGGAGTCCAGCCCCGATGCACAATGAGAGGGGAGAGAAGTCCCGTGATGGAGTCCAGCCCCAATGCACAAGGCGAGAGAGAGGGAGAACAGAACAAGCTGATCCTGCTACACCTCAGGCACAAGTGGTCCAGAATCCAGGGGCAGTGTCTCGGATCCCAGGCTGATAGCCTACCGAGAATTGCGGGTAAAGTCCTTTTCTCCAAGCCCCGTTCCAGAAGAAGGAGTCAGGATGCGTCGATTTCTTTATCATAATTGTTTATTCATTCGTGTTCCAAAATATTTTCTCTTCGGCCGGCGTAGGTATCACCTACACCACTGCCCAAGGCTATCTGGGTCGCTCATTGGCAGTCGTAATCTTTTATACTAACAGTTACGTCCTAATTGTTTTTACTATTGTACCAATATCTACCACCTTTATTAAGCTGTGCACCTTCACACTAAACCAATCAGAAAATGCCACCACCTCACCCAAAGATGGAGGACAAGAAGAAGAAGAAGAAAGACAAGGGACACACCCAAATCCCTCCATCTTGTCTCCTTGAGCCTCCTTTGTGAACCCCCAAAATCCACATTAATACACAAAAATAAGTTACCTAATATCCTAATCACACACTTGTGATTTGTAATTCTTCATAGAACGTTGGCAATCGCTCCCAAGGGCTAAAATCAAGGGCACTGGGGTTTTTATCACTATACCAGGGTCTCCAGACCCCCTCTTGGGGTCTTGGACTGCCTGGGACATCTAAAGGGATGTCCTGGGTTCCGACAGCAGTGTAGCGTGCTGCGACTCCCATTGTTTCAGCAGGATGAATGTCAGGGAACTCAGCTCCCAAGCAAACACACCTGAGCAAAAATGGCAATTCTGGTTGCACTTACATCAGCTCTCGAGGTTTCCTGTGTCAGCCTTGGAGGGTGTGAGGCCTCCCTGGCAGTCAGTGGCCTGAGATAAGAAAATGCAAGTCACGATGAGTGGCCAAAAAGAAACCCCTTGGAGCCCCCAGACCTCTCTTATCTCTCTGTAAGACTATAGGCCAAATTGTAACTCAGCTCTCCCATTGGTCCACTTTTCAAAACCCCTCTACCCTATATAAACCCTGAATATTGCCCTGTTAAAGCAGAAGAGCTGTCACTGCAACCTTCGAAGAGGATGCCAGAATAAAGGAAATCATCTGAGGAACTGCATACGGGTCTCTCCTCTCTCTCATTGTGTCTGTCAGGGCACTCAGCAAGCTGGAGCTGATATTCATTGCTAAAGAGCTGAATTTCACTGCTAAGAGCTGAAATTCATTGCTAAAGAGCTGAATATCACACAGCCAAGAGCTGAAATTCATTGCCATTAAGAGCTGAATATCACACAGCCAAGAGCTGAAATTCATTGCTAAAGAGCTGAATACCACACAGCCAAGAGCTGAAATTCATTGCCATTAAGAGCTGAATATCACACAGCCAAGAGCTGAAATTCATTGCTAAAGAGCTGAATATCACACAGCCAAGAGCTGAAATTCATTGCCATTAAGAGCTGAATATCACACAGCCAAGAGCTGAAATTCATTGCCATTAAGAGCTGAATATCACACAGCCAAGAGCTGAAATTCATTGCCATTAAGAGCTGAATATCACACAGCCAAGAGCTGAAATTCATTGCTAAAGAGCTGAATATCACACAGCCAAGAGCTGAAATTCATTGCTAAAGAGCTGAATATCACACAGCCAAGAGCTGAAATTCATTGCTAAAGAGCTGAATATCACACAGCCAAGAGCTGAAATTCATTGCCATTAAGAGCTGAATATCACACAGCCAAGAGCTGAAATTCATTGCTAAAGAGCTGAATACCACACAGCCAAGAGCTGAAATTCATTGCCATTAAGAGCTGAATATCACACAGCCAAGAGCTGAAATTCATTGCTAAAGAGCTGAATATCACACAGCCAAGAGCTGAAATTCATTGCTAAAGAGCTGAATATCACACAGCCAAGAGCTGAAATTCATTGCTAAAGAGCTGAATATCACACAGCCAAGAGCTGAAATTCATTGCTAAAGAGCTGAATATCACACAGCCAAGAGCTGAAATTCATTGCTAAAGAGCTGAATACCACACAGCCAAGAGCTGAAATTCATTGCCATTAAGAGCTGAATATCACACAGCCAAGAGCTGAAATTCATTGCTAAAGAGCTGAATATCACACAGCCAAGAGCTGAAATTCATTGCTAAGGAGCTGAATATCACACAGCCAAGAGCTGAAATTCATTGCTAAAGAGCTGAATATCACACAGCCAAGAGCTGAAATTCATTGCTAAAGAGCTGAATATCACACAGCCAAGAGCTGAAATTCATTGCCATTAAGAGCTGAATATCACACAGCCAAGAGCTGAAATTCATTGCCATTAAGAGCTGAATATCACACAGCCAAGAGCTGAAATTCATTGCTAAAGAGCTGAATATCACACAGCCAAGAGCTGAAATTCATTGCTAAAGAGCTGAATATCACACAGCCAAGAGCTGAAATTCATTGCTAAAGAGCTGAATATCACACAGCCAAGAGCTGAAATTCATTGCTAAAGAGCTGAATATCACACAGCCAAGAGCTGAAATTCATTGCCATTAAGAGCTGAATATCACACAGCCAAGAGCTGAAATTCATTGCTAAAGAGCTGAATATCACACAGCCAAGAGCTGAAATTCATTGCCATTAAGAGCTGAATATCACACAGCCAAGAGCTGAAATTCATTGCTAAAGAGCTGAATATCACACAGCCAAGAGCTGAAATTCATTGCTAAAGAGCTGAATATCACACAGCCAAGAGCTGAAATTCATTGCCATTAAGAGCTGAATATCACACAGCCAAGAGCTGAAATTCATTGCTAAAGAGGTGAATTTCACTGCTAAGAGCTGAAATTCATTGCCATTAAGAGCTGAATATCACACAGCCAAGAGCTGAAATTCATTGCCATTAAGAGCTGAATATCACACAGTCAAGAGCTGAAATTCATTGCTAAAGAGCTGAATATCACACAGCCAAGAGCTGAAATTCATTGCTAAAGAGCTGAATATCACACAGCCAAGAGCTGAAATTCATTGCTAAAGAGCTGAATATCACACAGCCAAGAGCTGAAATTCATTGCTAAAGAGCTGAATATCACACAGCCAAGAGCTGAAATTCATTGCCATTAAGAGCTGAATATCACACAGCCAAGAGCTGAAATTCATTGCCATTAAGAGCTGAATATCACACAGCCAAGAGCTGAAATTCATTGCTAAAGAGGTGAATTTCACTGCTAAGAGCTGAAATTCATTGCCATTAAGAGCTGAATATCACACAGCCAAGAGCTGAAATTCATTGCCATTAAGAGCTGAATATCACACAGTCAAGAGCTGAAATTCATTGCTAAAGAGCTGAATATCACACAGCCAAGAGCTGAAATTCATTGCTAAAGAGCTGAATATCACACAGCCAAGAGCTGAAATTCATTGCTAAAGAGCTGAATATCACACAGCCAAGAGCTGAAATTCATTGCTAAAGAGCTGAATATCACACAGCCAAGAGCTGAAATTCATTGCCATTAAGAGCTGAATATCACACAGCCAAGAGCTGAAATTCATTGCCATTAAGAGCAGAAATTCATTGCCATTAAGAGCTGAATTTCACTGCCATTAAGAGCTGAATTCACAGACATTTCTTGCTAAGTTCACCTGAGGCTCATACCTCGCCTGAGCTTCGGGTTGGGTGATTCCTAATGGTGTCATTTAATCTGGGACTTGTGGCCAGAATTGGACCCTCATCGAGGTATCAAAAGCTCAATAACAATTTCCCTCTCATTCCCCCCTGTGAAATGTGGGGTTGTGTTTGGTGTCAGGTAGAAAAAATGGCTTTTGGTTGTGAAATGTGTGGAAAAGTTCATAGGATAATCATAAAAACATTTGTTTAATGAATGAAACCGGGGAAGCATGAAAAGGAGCTTTGGAATTAATATTTTACTTGTTTATATGTGAATCATTGGAATCTCTAAGGTTTTTGCAAGATAAGTTTTAGGCTTTTTCAATTATGAGGTTTATGGCTTTTTAACATGTAGGATAGAGGGATGTAGAAATATTATTGTTATTTGTTTTAGAAATAAGATTATTTAAACTGCTTTGTAGTGAAAAGGTTTGATTTATAGCCTTAACATATATATAGAAAGAATTGTAATCACCCAAATAGAAGGAAGTGAGCAATTCCAAACTAAAATTAATGATTCTGGAAAAGAAGAGAAGCTGGACATCACCAACAAAACTGATTTATAGTCCTAAAAGGAAGACTGAATCTCTCATCTCTGATGTTTTCTTCTGAAGAAGGAAATCTGGATGCCACCACCACTGATTTATGTCCTGGGAACCTCATCATCACAAGATGTTATTTCTGACCTCACTGATTTCACACCTTTTGAAGTATAGAAAATTTAACATCACCAATAGAAATTGATCACGATGGGTATAGAAATCAGATTTCAAAAATAGAAATTAGGAGGAAACTAGAAAAAAAAGTGCTGAGAAGTGTTTATGGAAAATCTCAGTAAATACCAGAAACCCCCACTGTACCCAGCGCTGCTTTGCTCACATTTTACCATTTATAATTTATTAATTATTAATTAATAAATCGATTGCTGC
Source organism: Acrocephalus arundinaceus (assembly GCA_021534815.1). Classification (NCBI taxonomy): domain Eukaryota; kingdom Metazoa; phylum Chordata; class Aves; order Passeriformes; family Sylviidae; genus Acrocephalus; species Acrocephalus arundinaceus. Next base: position 53,518,937 of record JAJEOU010000373.1, on the reverse strand, counting down.
TTGATAGATTGGCAGAGTCAAGCTCTATTTATAACACTGTCCTGCAGCATTAAGGCACCCCTGTCCCACTGCCCCTGGCACCCATGAAAATTTAACATCACCACTAGAAATTGATCACAATGGGTATAGAAATTAGATTTCAAAAATAGAAATCTCAGAAGAAAATCAACGGTCGGCGTGGAGTTGGAGGGGAAACCCCCACTGTACCCAGCGCTGTTTGCTCACATTTTACCATTCATAATTTATTAATTATTAATTAATAAATTGATTGCTGCTTGATATATCGGCCGAGTCAAGCTCTTTATTTATAACACCCCCAAAGTCTCCACGACAAAAAACGTGAGATAAAATTGAGGGTCTTGGGCCCGACTGTCACACCCGCCCACAGCCCCGCCTTCATTGTGACGTCATATTTGTCACCATGGCTGTGACCACACCCACCGCTCTGGCCACGCCCCCTCTGCACACGCCCACCAGCGTTTAAGACGCCCTGTCCTCCTCCCGCGCATGTCTGTGACGTCATCACGCAGCGCCCGCCCTTCCCGCCATGGCGGCCGTAGCAGCAGGTAAGGGCGGCATGGCGGCCTGTGCGTATCCGCCGCCATCCGCGGCCGGGGCTGCCACCGCGGGACCTCCGAGGCTCCGTGGGCCGCACCGATGGCTCCCGGGACCGCGCGGGGTGCGGCGCTTCCCGCCCATCGGGCCCCGCCGCGGTGGTGTGAGGGCCCGCGGGGTGTCCTGGGGGACCCCGGGGGATCGAGGCTCCCTCAGGACCGGTCTCCCGCCGCAGTGTCCAGCATGGCGGGGCCTCGTGTGGCTCCTGCCATTCCTGTAGCGCTGCCAGAACATCCCGGGGCTGTTTGAGGCCACTCCCGGCGCTTCCCGGGGGCGGTCATAGAATCCCCGGACATGGCCGGGCTGGGTGGGACATGGGGGGCTGTGGGAGCCCCAAATCCCTGGGTGGGACATGGGGGGCTGCGGGAGCCCCAAACCCCTGGGTGGGACATGGGGGGCTATGGGAGCCCCAAACCCCTGGGTGGGACATCGGGGGCTGCGGGAGCCCCAAACCCCTGGGTGGGACATCGGGGGGCTGCGGGAGCCCCAAACCCCCGGGTATGGAGCTGGGTGGGACATGGGGGGGCTGCGGGAGCCCCAAACCCCTGGGTGGGACATGGGGGGCTGTGGGAGCCCCAAACCCCTGGGTGGGACATGGGGGGCTGTGGGAGCCCCAAACCCCCGGGTATGGAGCTGGGTGGGACTTGGGGGGCTGTGGGAGCCCCAAACCCCCGGGTATGGAGCTGGGTGGGACTTGGGGGGCTGTGGGAGCCCCAAACCCCTGGGTGGGACATGGGGGGCTGTGGGAGCCCCAAACCCCCGGGTATGGAGCTGGGTGGGACTTGGGGGGCTGTGGGAGCCCCAAACCCCTGGGTGGGACATGGGGGGCTGTGGGAGCCCCAAACCCCCGGGTACGGAGCTGGGTGGGACATGGGGGGGCTGTGAGAGCCCCAAACCCCTGGGTGGGACATGGGGGGGCTGTGGGAGCCCCAAACCCTCAGGCAGGACCCGCTGACATTCCTGCCCTTTCCCATTCCAGGCCCCTGCTCCAAGGATCCAGAACGATTCAGGAATCCACCAGGAAGAAGGGAAATGGATTCAAGGGACCTGCCACCATAATTAACCCAATTCTGGTTAATTAAGGCTGCCAAGGGCTCAGCCTTTCATCTCCCAGGGCTGGAATTCCATGGGAATGCCGTGAGCTGAGACACGGAGCTCCAGGGCAGGATTTATTTGTGCACAACACCTGCCCAGGTGAGAATCACCCCCAGCCCTGCCCAGTGGGAATCTGTTGGAATGTCACAGGAATGTGGAGGAGATTTGGGCAGGTCCTGGTGTCACCCTGAGCTGTCCCTGTGTCACCCCTGGCTCCAGCAGGGCATTCCTGGGGTGTCACCACCCTGGGGAACCCCAGATCCGGGTGTCCCTGGCTGTTCCCACCGCAGGCTCCAGCATGGGGGGCCTGGCGTGGCTCCCCCCATTCCTGCAGCTCTGCCAGAACATCCCGGGGCTGTTTGAGGCCTCTCCCGGCACCTCCCGGGCGTGGTTTAGAAAACCCCGGACATCCCACGTGGGGTTTGGGGACAATGTGGGTGGGCAGGGACAGCCACACCCGTGACATTCCTGCCCTTCCCATTCCAGGCTCCCTCCGTGGTGATCCAGAGGGATTCGGGAAGCTGCTAGGAAGGACAAAGTGGGTAATTAACCCAGTTCTGGTTAATTAACGCTGCCAGCACGAGGTGTGTGCTGGGTGTCACCTTCCCAGGCCAGTTCCATTATCCCACACGGATTTATTTATCCAGTGATGGAAGGAGAAGCTGGAGCAGCCTGGCAGATTCCCTGTGGAAGAACGAGGAGGATTCAGCAACACCAAAATCAGGGAATTAAAAGTGAACCCACAGTTTTTTCTGTGTTTTGATTGCAGAGCTTTTTTTTTCTTTCTGTTTTTGGTTAAAAGGGATAAAAATCAGTGGGAGGGGAAGGAGATGGTCCAGGTGGTGGAGCAGGGACCCACCCCATGTCCCCAGGGTCACCTGGACCTGCTGTCCCCGTGTCCCTGAATCACAATGTCCCCGATACTCCGATGTCCTTGGGTCCTGGTGTTCCCATGTCCCAGGGGCTGATGTCCCCATGTCCCTGTGCTCGTGTCCTTTGTCCCAGTGTCCCCAGTGGCTGGTGGGACAGGGACAGGGACACAGGAGCTGTTCCCACCTGGAGGAATGTGGCTCTGCTGTGCTCCTGCTGCAACCTTGAAAGCTCCTCCTGTACCAGAATCCATGAAATATCTCCATTCATGCCTCAAACAATGGAATTAATGGATCAGTTAATTAATGGAGCAGATAACGACGTTAATTGGTTAAATGCATTATTGGAATATTGTAGGACAGAGCTGTTAGTGATTGATCCACGTTGTTGGAACAGCCCTGGGGGGAAATGAGGCGTCCCTGGGACCACCGAGGCGTCCTGGAGCGCTGAATACAGAACACGACCCTGGGGGGCCGCGGGAGGTGGGGCAAAGGGTAATTAGCGCGGTAATTAATTACCGGCACGCCCATAGGGGAAGCCTTGAAAGGGCTGTAGGGGGCGGGGCTTCTCCATGACATTAGCAGTCTCCTCCAATCAGCGGGCGGGGCTTCCCCATGACAAAGTAGTGTCCTCCAATCAGCGGGCGGGGCTTCTCCCTGACAATAGCAGTCTCCTCCAATCAGCGGGCGGGGCGTCCCCATGGCAACAGCAGTCTCCTCCAATCAGCGAGCGGGGTTTCTCCATGACAGTAGCAGTCTCCTCCAATCAGCGAGCGGGGCGTCCCCATGGCAACAGCGATTGTCCCGCCCAGAGTGGGCGTGGCTACATCATCACTCCCTTTTATGGGGTGGGGCGTTGCCGTGGGAACCGGCGCGAGGGGCGGGGCGTCGCCATGGGAACGGAGCCGGAAGTGTCGCGCGGACTCGGTGTCCCGTGAGCCCCCGCGCGCGGTTCCGGCGGGCCGGGCCGTGCCGGGATCGGGGCCGGGATCGGGGCCGGGATCCGGGATGGAGGCCGTGCCCCGCATGCCCATGATCTGGCTCGACCTCAAGGAGGCCGGGGAGTTCGCCTTCAACGCCGCCGTCAAGAAGGTGGGGCCGGGGAAGGGCCGGCGGGGCCTGGGCGGGGCGGGCCGGGGGTTCGGGAGGGGTTGCGAAGGGAGGCGGGACGGTCCGGGCGCCTTTGAGGTGCCCGGGGAACCGGGAAACGGCGGTCGGGATGCTCGGGGGGTCCCTGGAGCCGTCAGGAGTGGGAGTTGGGGGGTTTGGGTCAGGACGGGACCCCCGTTCCCGGAGCCACCGGGGGCTGAGGCGTGTCCGTACCACCCCCACGGGGCCTGGTTCATTAATTAATTAATTAATTAATCACTTCATTAGCGTCTGGGAGCGAGCTGCGCCGCTGCCCGGCCTTCCCCTGCCCGGCACTGAGGGGCGGGGAGGGCTCAGGGGCTCCTCCGCGGTTGTGTCGCTGTCCCCGCGGTGCTGAGGGGACACGGTGGCCCTGGCAGTGTCCCCAAGGTGGACACGGTGGCCCTGGCAGTGTCCCCAAGGTGGACACGGTGGCCCTGGCAGTGTCCCCAAGGTGGACACGGTGGCCCTGGCAGTGTCACCGGGGGGACACGGTGGCCCTGGCAGTGTCCCCAAGGGGGGCACGGTGGCCCTGGCAGTGTCGCCTTGGGGCCGGGGGTCCCTTCTCTCTGCCCTTTCCAACCTCAGCCCTTCCCTGATCCCATCCCCGTGGGCCTGGAGCTCCTCCTTGGGAGCCCTCGGTGTCCCCCCGGTGTCCCCCCCGGTGTTCTCCCGATGTCCCCCCCGGTGTCCCCCCCCGATGTCGCTCCGGTGTCCCCCCCGATCTCTCCCCGGTGTCCCCCTGGTGTCCCCCCCGATCTCTCCCCGGTGTCCCCCCGGTGTCCGCCCCCGGTGTCCGCCCCCGGTGTCCCCTCGGTGTCCCCCCTCGATGTGCCTCCGGTGTCCCCCCCCCGGTGTCCCCCCCGATCTCTCCCCGGTGTCCCCCCCTATCTTTCCCCGATGTCCCCCCGGTGTCCCCCCCGGTGTCCCCCCCGATGCCACCTCGGTGTCCCCCCCCCCCGATGTCCCCCTGATGTCCCCCCGGTGTCCCCCCGGTGTCCGCCCCCGGTGTCCGTCCCCGGTGTCCCCCCCGGTGTCCCCCCGGTGTCCCCCCTCCCCAGCAGCACCGGGAGGGTCCCCGGGCCCCTCACGCTCTCCCGTTCCCCAGTTTGTCCTGAAGAACTATGGGGAGAACCCGGAGAACTACAACGAGGAGCTGCGGAAGCTGGAGCAGCTCCGGCAGGTGAGGGGGGCCCCGGGAGCCGCCCTGGGGGGCTCTGGGGTGGCTCTGACCCCATCCCGGGCCGGGGCCGTGCCTTGGCTGCTCCTCTCCCTCCCCTTTGCACGATCCCAGTGACCCCGGGGCTGGGTGAGGGGAGCAGGGACAGCTCCTGGGGGTGGCCTCGGTGTCCCCAAAGCCTGGGGGGGTCCCAGAGCGGGGGGTCCCAGACACCCCCAGCCCAGCACGGGGGTGCAGGAGGGCAGGAAACCCTCCCGGGTGCTGCTGCTGTTCCCCTGGGGCTGTCCCAGCCTGGGAGCTGTGCTGGGGTGCAGAACTCACTGTCCCACCCTGTCCCTCGTGTCCCACCCTGTCCCTCGGGGCTCGTTTTTGGGAGCACACGGATGTTCCTGAGGGTTTCCAGGAGCTTCACCCCAGCCCGGGCAGCTGGAGGGTGCTGGCTCCTGTTCCTGCCTGGAATGTGTCCCCAGAGACTGTCCCTGCTGTCCCCCCTGTCCCTCTCTGTCCCCGTGTTCCTCCCGTCCCTCCTGTTCCCCTTCTGTCTCTCTCTGTCCCTCTCTGTCCGTCCTGTCCCTCTCTGTCCGTCCTGTCCCTCTCTGTCCCTCGCATCCCCACTGTCCCCTCCTGTCCCTCTCTGTCCCCCTGTCCCTCTTCTGCCTCCCATCACTCCTGTCCCCCTGTCCCTCCTGTCCCCCCATCCCTTCCCATCCCTCCTGTTCCCCCTTGTCTCTCTCTGTCTCTCTCTGTCCCCTCTGTCCCTCCCATCCCTCTTTGTCCCTCCTCTCCCCCTGTCCCTGTTGTCCCTCCCTGTCCCTCTCTGTCCCCTTGTCTCCACTGTCCCTCTTCTCCCTCTCTGTCCCCCCTGTCCCTCTCTGTCCCCCCTGTCCCTCTCTGTCCTGGCTGTCCCTCCCGTCCTGCCGCTACCCCTGTCCTCTCTGTCCCCCCTCTGTCCCCCCTCTGTCCCCCCTGTCCCCTCTGTCCCTCTCTGTCCCTCTTCTCTCCCCTGTCCCCTCTGTCACTCCTGTCCCTCCCGCCCTCCTGTCCCTGCTGTCCCCCCCATCCCTGCTGTCCCTCTCTGTCCCCCCGTCCCTGCTGTCCCTCCCATCCCTTTCTGTCCCTCTCTGTCCCCCTCTGTCCCTCCTGATCCCCCTGTCCCCTCGCTGTCTCTGCTGTCCCTCCTGTCCCTGCTGTCCCTCTCTGTCCTTCTCTGTCCCTCTTCTCCCTCCCGTTCCTCCCGTCCCCCTGTCCCTGCTGTCCCCCCGGTCCCTCCTGTCCCCTCTCTGTCCCCTCTGTCCCTCTCTGTCCCTCTTCTCTCCCCTGTCCCCTCTGTCGCTCCTGTCCCTCTGTCCCCTCCCTGTCCCCCCTGTCCCCCCTGTCCCTGCTGTCCCTCCTCCCCCTGTTTCCCCTGTCACTCCTGTCCCTCTCTGTCCTTCCCATCCCCGCTCTCCCTCCTGTCCCTCTCTGTCCCTCCTGTCCCCTTGTCCCCGCTGTCCCTCTTCTCCCTCCTGTCCTTCTTCTCTCTCCTGTCCCTCTCTGTCTCTCTCTGTCCCCCCTGTCCCTGCTGTCCCTCCTGTCCCTCCTCCTCCTGTCCCCCCTGTCTCTCCTGTCCCTCCTGTTCCCCCTTGTCTCTCTCTGTCCCTGCTGTCCCCACTGTCCCTCCTGTCCCTCCCTATCCCTGCCATCCCTCCTGTCCCCTTGTCCTCACTGTCCCTCTTCTCCCTCCTGTCCCTCCTGCCCTCCTGTCCCCTCCATCCCTGCTGTCGCCCCTGCCCCTCCCGTCCCTCTCTGTCCCTCCTGTCCCCCCTGTCCCCCCTATCCCTGCTGTACCTCTCTGTCCCTGCTGTCCCCTCCTGTCCCTCTCTGTCCCTCTCTGTCCCTCTTCTCCATCCTGTCCCTCCCGCCCTCCTGTCCCCCCCCATCCCTGCTGTCCCTCTCTGTCCCTTGTGTCCCTCTCTGTCTGTCCTGTCCCCCCTATCCTCATTGTCTCTGCTGTCACTGTTGTCCCCCCCGTCCCTGCTGTCCCCGTGCCGTCCCCAGAGCGCGGTGAGTGTCCCCCGTGACTTTGAGGGCTGCAGCACCCTGCGCAAGTACCTGGGGCAGCTGCACTTCCTGCAGAGCCGCATCCCCATGGGCCACGGCCAGGACGCCGCCGTGCCCGTCACATGGTGAGGGACCGGGACACGGGGGGGGAACGGGGGGGGGGATCCTGGGTGGGGGATCTGGGGTGAGGGACTGGGATGGGGAATCTGGGAGTGGGGATCTGGGGTGAGGGACTGGGATGGGAGATCTGGGGTGGGGGAGCTGGGATGGGGAATCTGGGATCTGGGATGGGGGATCCTGGGATGGGGATCCCAGGATGTGGGATGGGGGAGCTGGGATTGGGGACCTGGGATGGGGAGCTGGGATGGGGGATCCTGGGATGGGGAGCTGGGATAGGGGACTGGGGTGAGGATCTGGGATCCAGGGCAGGGGAGCTGGGATGGGGGATCTGGGATTGGAGATTGGAGTGTGGGATCCTGGGATGGGGATCCTGGGATGGGGATCCTGGGGTGGGGAGCTGGGATGGGGAATTTGGCATCTGGGATGGGGGATCTGGGATTGGGGAGCTGGTGATGGGGGATCTGGGGTGGGGGATCCTGGGATGAGGGTCTGGGATTGGGGATCTGGGGATGGGGAGTTGAATGGGGGGTCTGGGGTGAGGGACCTGGGATGGGGATCTGGGATGGGGACCCTGGGATGGAGGGCTGAGCCAGGCAGGGTGTGGCCATGCCCATTCCCTGGGGAGGGGCTGCTCCAGGAACCCCCTGGGAATGGGGTCCTGCCCAGGGTGACACAGGGGTCCTTGGAGGATGACAGTGTCCTGCCCAGGGTGGCACAGGGGGATCCCAGGGGACCTTTGGGGAATGGGGTCCTGTCCAGGGTGACACAGGGGAATCCCAGGAACCCCTTGGAGGATGACAGTGTCCTGCCCAGGGTGACACAGGGGGATCCCAGGGACCTTTGGGGAACGGGGTCCTGCCCTGGGGACCTTTGGGAATGTGGTCCTGCCCGGAGTGACACAGGGGGATCCCAGAACCCCTTGGAGGATGACAGTGTCCTGCCTGGGGTGGCACAGTGACACCTTGGGGAATGTGGTCCTGCCTGGGATGGCACAGGGGGATCCCAAAGGACCTTTGGGGAATGGGGTCCTGCCTGGGGTGGCACAGGGGGATCCCAAAGGACCTTTGGGGAATGGGGTCCTGCCTGGGGTGGCACAGGGGGATCCCAGGGGACCTTGGGAAATGTGGTCCTGCCTGGGGTGGCATAGGGGTGGCCCAGTGTCCTGCCTGGGGTGGCCCAGTGACATCCTGGGGAATGGGGTCCTGCCTGGGGTGGCACAGGGGGATCCAGGGGACCTTTGGGGAATGTGGTCCTGCCTGGGGTGGCACAGGGGGGTCCCAGGGGACCTTTGGGGAATGGGGTCCTGCCCTGGGGACCTTTGGGGAATGTGGTCCTGCCCAGGGTGGCACAGGGGGTCCCAGGGGACCTCTGGGGAATGGGGTCCTGCCCTGGGGTGGCATAGGGGTGGCCCAGTGTCCTGCCTGGGGTGGCCCAGTGACACCCTGGGGAGTGTGGTCCTGCCTGGGGTGGCACAGGGGGATCCCAAAGGACCTTTGGGGAATGGGGTCCTGCCCTGAGGAGCCCTTGGGGAGTGTGGTCCTGCCTGGGGTGGCACAGGGGGGTCCCAGGGGACCTCTGGGGAATGGGGTCCTGCCCTGAGGAGCCCTTGGGGAATGGGGTCCTGCCCTGGGGGTCCCAGGGACCCCTGTGGACAGGACTCCCAGTAAATTCCCCTCCTGGGAGAATCCCTGTTTGTTCCCTGCCCTGTTCCCCCTCTCCCCAGGACTGAGATCTTCTCAGGCAAGGCGGTGACACACGATGACATCAAATACGAGCAGGCCTGTGTCCTCTACAACCTGGGTGAGCTCCTGTGTTCCTGCAGGGTTGGGGCTCCCTGGCCCCCATTCCTGGGGGGGTTTGGGGTGTCCCTGCCCCGCTGAGCCCCCTCCTGTCCCCACAGGAGCTCTGCATTCCATGCTGGGAGCCATGGACAAGCGAGTGTCCGAGGAGGTAACGGCCCTCGGTGGGGACAGGTGGCACCTGGGCAGTGCCAGCTGGGTGTGACAGGGCAGGGACTGTCCCTGTGAGGAGCCTGGGCTCTGGGACAGGTTTGGGGGCTCCAGGACATTGAGGGGAGATGGGAGCACCAGAAGGGGCTGAGGGGACTCAGGGGGAACCTTGGGGACAGCCAGGGAGGGTCAGGCTCTGCTCCCAGGAGAGGGAACAGCCTCGGGGTGGATATTGGGAAAATTCCTTCCCCAAAAAGGCTCTCCAGGCCTGGCAGAGCTGCCCAGGGCTGTGCTGGAGTCCCCATTGCTGCAGGGATTTAAAATCCCTGTGGATGTGGCACTTGGGGACACGGTTTGATGGTGCTGAGGGCTGGGTAGACTCCACAATCTGGGAATTCTCTCCCAAACCCAACAATTCCATCCCCTCAGGGCATGAAGGTTTCCTGCACCCACTTCCAGTGTGCTGCTGGTGCCTTCACCTACCTGAGGGATCACTTCCCCCACTCCTACAGCGTGGACATGAGCCACCAGATCCTCAGCCTCAACATCAACCTCATGCTGGTACGGACTGGGAGCACTGGGACACCCTGGGGTTGGTGTTCCCTGGGGGTCCAAGGGGAACCAGGGGGGTTTTTGTGGGGTCTGGGCTCTCTCCCTGTGGGGGAAGGAGGTTTTGGGGGGTCAGGGAAGGCTCAGTGCCATTCCTGGGCTCTCCAGGCACCCTCAGGGCTGGAGTTCATCCACCCCATGGGAAAGTGGGACCAGTGGGTCCTGCCTGGGCTCTGAGCTGTCCCCAGGCTTGGGGACACTGACTGCTCCTCTCTGGTCACTGGCAGGGCCAGGCACAGGAGTGTCTCCTGGAGAAATCCATGCTGGATAACAGGAAAAGTTTCCTGGTGGCCCGGATCAGTGCCCAGGTGAGCTCCAGGAGCTGCTCCCAGCCCAGCCCTGCTCCCCCTGCCCTGGATCAGGAGCTGGGCAGGGAATTTGGGCAAGGGATGGAGGGGCAGGACACTGGGAATGGCTCCCACTGCCAGAGGGGAGATGTGGGAAGGAATTCCTGGCTGGGAGGGGCTGGAATGGATTCCCAGAGCAGCTGTGGCTGCTCCAGGATCCCTGGCAGTGCCCAAGGCCAGGCTGGACAGGGCTTGGAGCAGCCTGGGATGGTGACAGTCCCTGGCTGTGGTCCCAAACACATCCCTGAGCTCCCCCAACCATTCCTTGGGGTGATCCAACTCCTCTGGCTGGTGATTCCTCCTTCCCTGGTTCCCCTGGGATGCAGAATTCCAGGGCTCTCCCTCCCACAGGTGGTGGATTACTACAAGGAGGCCTGCCGGGCCCTGGAGAACTCAGAGACAGCCTCACTGCTGGGCAAGATCCAGAAGGACTGGAAAAAACTGGTTCAGATGAAAATTTATTATTTTGCTGCTGTAGCCCACGTGAGTGGGGTGGAACTGGGGCTGGGGGGCTCTCCCTGTGCTCCCACCCCACCTCAGGGTGCTCCTGGCTGCTCCCTGGGGTTTTTCTGGGGTTTTCCTCCCCTCCCTGGAGTTGCAGAGCTCTGATCTCAGTTTTCTTCCAGCTGCACATGGGGAAACAGGCTGAGGAGCAGCAGAAATTCGGGGAGAGGGTGAGTGGGGCTGTGTTCATCCCATTTCATCCTCTCCAGCTTCTGGGCTGTGGTTCTGGGAAGGGGTTTGGCTCCTGGAAGAGCCTGGGTGGCCACATCCATGGCCTGGGAGCTCTGGGAAGGGCATGGGGAGCTCGGGCTGGTGTCCCTGAGCCAGGACTGTCCCTCCTGTGCACCCCAATTCCTGCTCTCCCTCAGGTCATCTACTTCCAGAGCGCCCTGGACAAGCTCAACGAGGCCATCAAGCTGGCCAAGGTGTGTTCTGGGGCTGCAGGAGGAGGAGGAGGAGGCTTGGGATGGTTTTTGGGGCTGCCCTCAGGCCTCCCTGGGAGCGCTCCCACAGAATTCCCACTCTCAACCCCACAGGGCCAGCCTGAAACTGTGCAGGAAGCTCTGAGGTTCACCATGGATGTCATCGGAGGGAAGTGAGTCTGTGGGGTCTCCAGGGGGTCTCCAGGGGTCTCCATCCCCTTCCAGGGTTGGGAATGTGCACAGGGAGCCTGGGGGGGCATTCCTGGTGTGCTGAGGTGCAGAGCCCTGTGGATGTGGGGCTGCTCTGGGAATTCCTGGAGCAATCCCAGGAGATCCAGGGGGGCTGAGCCCATTGGGAAGGAGCTGAGGGAGCCAGGAATGTCACCTGCTCCTTCTCTGCCAGCATCACCTCCCATTTCCAGGTACAACTCAGCCAAAAAGGACAACGACTTCATCTACCACGAGGCCGTGCCTGCGCTGGACACTCTGCAGTCTGTCAAAGGTCAGGGGGGCTCTGGGACCCCTGGGGACAGGGATCTGCTGGGATTGTGCAGGAATCTCTGTTCAGGAGTGATCCCAGCCCTGGCTGTGCCCCTCAGGTGCCCCCTTGGTGAAGGCCCTGCCCGTGAACCCCACGGACCCCGCGGTCACCGGCCCCGACATCTTTGCCAAGCTGGTGCCCATGGCTGCCCACGAGGCCTCGTCCCTGTACAGGTGTGAGGGCTGCAGGTGGGGTGGCTGGAGCCTGGTGGGTCATTCCCTGCCCTCATGGAATGTTCTCTCCCATCCCAGTGAGGAAAAGGCCAAACTGCTGCGGGATGTGATGGCCAAGATCGAAGCCAAGAACGAAGTGCTGGAGTACGTGAGGGGCCCGGCCCTTCTGCCCCACGGGGGTCTCAGTGCCACCCAGCTGTGCCAGGGGGGACAGTGCCACCCCTCAGGGAGCTCTCTGTGTCCCACAGCCAGTTCATGGACTCCCTGCAGCTGGACCCTGACACCGTGGACAACCTGGACATGTACAACCACATCCCCCCCGTGCTGATGGAGAAATGTGCTGCCCTCAGCGTGCGCCCCGACACCGTGCGCAACCTCGTCCAGTCCATGCAGGGTGAGGCTGCAGGGGCTGGGGATGGGGCTGGGGGGGCTGGATCTGCCCCCTGTCCAGGGATGGGGGGTCTGGGGGCTGGCACTGCCCAGGGATGGGCTGGGGGGCTGGATCTGCCCCCTGCCCAGGGATGGGGGGTCCTGGGGCTGGCACTGCCCCCTGTCCAGGGCTGGGGGGGGGGTCTGGGGGCTGGCACTGCCCAGGGATGGGGCTGGGGGGCTGGATCTGCCTCCTGTCTGGGGCTGGGGGGCCTGGGGGGCTGGCACTGCCCAGGGATGGGGCTGGGGGTCTGGGGGTCCTGGGGGCTGGGGGTCTGGGGGCTGGCACTGCCCCCTGTCCAGGGATGGGGGGTCCTGGGGGCTGGCACTGCCCAGGGATGGGGCTGGGGGTCTGGGGGGTCCTGGGGGCTGGGGGGTCTGGGGGCTGGCACTGCCCCCTGTCCAGGGATGGGGGTCCTGGGGGCTGGCACTGCCCAGGGCTGGGGCTGGGGGGTCCTGGGGGCTGGCACTGCCCCGTCTAGGGATGGGGCACCTGGGGGGCTGGCACTGCCCTCTGCATGGAGCTTGGAGGTCCTGGGGGCTGGCACTGCCCCCTGTCCATGGCTGGGGGTTCCTGGGGCTGGCACTGCCGAGGGCTGGGGCTGACACTGCCCCCTGTCCATGGCTGGGGGGCTGGCACTGCCTCCTGCCCAGGGCTGGGGCACCTGGGGGCTGGCACTGCCTCCTGCCCAGGGCTGGGGGGACCTGGTGGTCCTGGGGGGCTGGCATTGTCCCCTGCCCAGGGATGGGGGGTCCTGGGGGGCTGGCACTGCCCCCTATCCAGGGATGGGGCACCTGGGGGCTGGCCCTGTCCCCTGCCCGGGGGATCCCCTGCAGGCATCACTCCCTGCCCAAGGTGCTGGGAATGTCCTCACCCATGGCTGCCTCTGTACTGGCATAAATTCCTGAACCCCAGAGCTTTTCCCTGCTGGATGGCACCCAAAGGTGCCCAGGATCCCAGGATCCCAGGATCTCACACCTGTGTTGCTGTGTCCCTGCCCCTGGCTGTCCCCAGCCGGGTTTATCCCCTCTGTCCAACACCTGGCTCCAGGCCTGGGGCAGGCAGGAGTTGCCCCCACCCCAGCAGCCCCCCCGTGTCCCCGCAGTGCTCTCGGGGGTTTTCACCGACGTGGAGGCGTCGCTGAAGGAGATCCGGGCCCTGCTGGAGGAGGACGAGGCGCAGGAGCAGAAGCTGCAGGAGCTGCTGGGGAAGGTCCCGCCGGCTCCAGGCTCTCCCCCGGGGCTGGCCGAGGTGAGCAAGGAGTGCTCCAAGTACCTGGAGCTGCACGAGAAGGCCAGCTTCACCAACACCGAGCTGCACCGGGCCATGAACCTGCACCTGGGCAACCTGCGCCTGCTGGGCGGGCCCCTGGAGCAGGTCCGGGCTGCCCTGCCCACCCCCACGCTGTCCGAAGGTGAGGCCTGGCCTGGGGGGCTGCGGGGGGCAGGGCTGCACCCCTTGTGTCCCTGGGCTGGGGGAGGCAGGGCTGTACCCTTTGTGTGCCCCCGGGGGCTGGCAGTGACCCTAGGCTGCACCCTTTGTGTCCCCAGGCTGGGGGAGGCAGGGCTGTACCCCCTGTGTCCCCCCAGGGGCTGGCAGTGACCCTGGGCTGCACCCCTTGTGTCCCCCGAGGGGGCTGGCAGTGGCTCCATGTCCCCCAAGGGTGCTGGCAGTGTCCCTGGCAGGGCTGCACCCTTTGTGTCCCTGGGCTGGGGGAGGCAGGGTTGTACCCCCTGTGTCCTCCAAGGGCTGGCAGTGTCCCTAGGCTGGCAGTGGCAGGGCTGTACCCCCTGTGTCCCCCTGGGGAGCTGGCAGTGCCCCTGGGTTGTCCCTCTCCATGTTCCCCCAGGGTGCTGGCAGTGTCCCCAGGCCAGGGGAGGAAGGGCTGCACCCCCTGTGTCCCCCCCAGGGGGCTGGCAGTGTCCCCAGGCTGGCAGTGGCAGGGCTGCACCCTTTGTGTCCCTGGGCTGGGGGAGGCAGGGCTGTACCCCCTGTGTCCCCCCAGGGGCTGGCAGTGTCCCTGGGCTGCACCCCCTGTGTCCCCTGGTGGGGCTGGCAGTGTCCCCAGGCCGGGGGAGGAAGGGCTGTCCTTCTCTGTGTCCCCCCAGGGGGCTGGCAGTGTCCCTGGCAGGGCTGCACCCCCAGTGTCCCCCCAGGGGCTGGCAGTGCCCCCAGGCTGTCCCTCTCATGCCCCCTGAGGGTCCCCATGTGTCACCTGGCACCGGCACCGTCCCTGTCAGTGTGGTGGGAGCTCATCCCCCAGGGAAGGTGTCCCTGCATGGGGACAAAGGGACAGAGGCTGTCCCAGCCGGTCCCAGATCCCTCCCCGTGGTTCCCCTGACCCCGCCCCGCCCGCAGAGGACAAACAGGTGCTGCAGAACCTGAAGCGCATCCTGGCCAAGGTGCAGGAGATGCGGGACCAGAGGATGTCCCTGGAGCAGCAGCTGCGGGAGATGATCCAGAAGGACGACATCACCACCTCGCTGGTCACCACCGACCGCTCCGAGATGAAGGTGGGACTGGGGACAGCTTGGGGACACAGCCCCGTGTCCCACTCGGGGACAGCTCTGTCCCAGAGCCCCACAGACCCTCTGGTGTCCCCACAGAAGCTCTTTGAGGAGCAGCTCAAGAAGTACGACCAGCTGAAGGTGTACCTGGAGCAGAACCTGGCTGCCCAGGAGAACGTGCTCAAGGCCCTGACCGACGCCAACGTCAAATACGCGGCCGTGCGCAAGGCCCTGGCCGAGGTGGAGCACAAGTGAGTGGGGAGGGCACCCCTGGGTGCCCTGGGGGGGTCTCAGTGCCCAGGGACAGCCCTGGGACTGTTGTGGGGCCACCCCCAGCTTCTGTCCCACCACACCACTGGGGCTGTGGTGGCTTTGTCCCGTCCTTGTCCCCATCCCTGCAGGAGCCTGGGTGCCCACACCTTCACCCTGCGTCCCTCTGAGCCCCTGTGTGCCCTGTCCCAGGTGGAACACCACGGTGCAGACTCTGGTGGCCTCCTACGAGGCCTACGAGGACCTGATGAAGAAATCCCAGGAGGGGAAGGATTTCTACACGGACCTGGAGGGGAAGGCGGCCAAGCTGCTGGAGCGGGCGCGGGCGGCGTGCCAGGCCAGCGAGGCACAGCGGCAGCAGCTGCTGGAGAGGTGGGTGGGCACCGAGACCCCCGCGCTGAGGGGGCCTTTGGGGGGTCTGGGGCCCCACACTGACCCCCCGCCCCCCAGGGAGCTGAAGAAGCAGCCGCCCCCCCGGCCCACGGCCCCAAGCCCCCCTGCAGAAGAAGGCGCTGGATGAGGCCGAGGGTGCCGAGCTGGGCTCGCTGGTGCTGCCGGAGCTGCCCGAGGAGCTGCGGAGCCTCCCCCCGGAGCTGCTGCCCGCGCCCCTGGGCCAGCTGCCCGCCCCGGCGCTGGCCGCCCTGGCCGGGGGGCTGCGACCCCCCGAGCCCTACATGCTGCCGGGGGGGGTGGCCAGCGCCCCGCTGCCCCCCCTGGCCCCCACGCCTCCCTTCCCGGGGCATTACCGCCTGCCCGGGCCTCCCGCCGTCCCCGGGCCCTTCGCTCCCGGCGGGGCGGTCCCGGGGCAGCTCCTGCAGCCGTCGGCGCCGGCCGGGCCCGCCCCGAGCTCCGCCGCCCCTCCGCTCTTCCCGGCTGCGCCGCTGATCCGCGCCCCGGCACAGCCGAGCTTTGGGGCTGCCCCCCATGTGCTGCCCCCGCGCTCGTCCCCGCAGCACGGCCCGGTACCCGCTCCCCACTACGGCCTGGGCCAGCCCGGGGCAGCCCCCGGCCCGCTCCGACCGCCCCTGCCGGGGGCAGCGCCCTTGGGTGCCCAACCGGGGCTGGGCGGCCACGATCCCCCGGGGACGCGCCCGGCCACCACCACGGTGGACAGCGTGCAGGCCCCCATCTCCAGCTGCTCCGTGCCCCCCCGGGGACCCCCGGGGCCGTTCCTGCCGCCCCAGCGCCCAGGGGGGCCCCCAGCAGCGTTCCCGTACCCCGCGGGGGGGGTTCAGCCCTTCGGGGCGCCGGCTCAGGGCCCCTTTCCCCCGGCGCAGCCCCCGCCCGCCTTCCCCCAGGGCCCCCAGCAGTTCCCCCCGGGTCCCTTCCTGCCCCCGCCCCGAGCCCAGCCCGCTCTGCCCTTCCAGCAGCCCCCCCGAGTCCCCCTGGCGCCCCCGGCCCAGTTCCCCCAGCAGCCCTTCACCGCCCCGGGCCAGGCCCCGCTGCCCCCCCAGCTCTACCAGCTCCCCGGGCAGGAGCAGCTGCCCCGCACGGGGCTCGCCCCGCACCCGGGGGCCGTGCCCTTCCCCAGGACCGCTGCCCAGAGCGGCCCCCCGGCCCTGGGGGGGCTCCAGCCGGTGCCCCCCGCCTCCCCCGCCCTTCCCTTCTGCCCCAGCCCGGCTCCCCCCAGCGCTCAGCTGCCCCCCGGCACCATGGCCCTGGGCCCCCCCGCGCCCGCCCCGCCCAGCCAGGCCCCTTCCCCCGGGCCCCTCCCGGGCTCCGTGGTGGTCCAGGGCCCGCTGGTGCCATCCCCGGCCCCGTCGCCATCCCCAGCCCTGCCCATGCAGCCCCCGGCGCCGCGGCCGCCTCCGGCTCTGCCCCCGCCGGGCTCCGGGGACGCTCCGTTCCCGCGGCAGAGCCCCTGCCCTGCCGATCTGCTGTCATCCAGCCCCGAGAGCCAGCCCGGCGGCTCGGCCGCGCCCGGGGGGCTGCTGCAGCCCACTAAGGCGGGGGCTCAGGAGGGGCAGCGGCCCCGGGCCGTGCAGCTGATCGAGGCCGACCCCTACGCGGAGCCCGAGCGCGTCCGGCGGCTGCTGGCGGAGCTGGAGCGGTTCCGTGCCCTGGCCGAGCGGCTGGAGCGGCCCGCGCCCGGCGGCGGCTCCGAGCTGGACGCGCTCTGGAAGGAGCTGCAGGAGGCGCAGGAACGCGACGCCCGCCAGCGCTCCATCGCCATCGCCCGCTGCTACTCCATGAAGAACCGGCACCAGGACATCATGCCCTACGACCGCAACCGCGTCGTGCTGCGCTCGGGCAAGGACGATTACATCAACGCCAGCCGCGTGGAGGACCTGTCCCCGTACTGCCCCGCCCTCATCGCCACGCAGGCCCCGCTGCTCGGCACCGCCGCCGATTTCTGGCTCATGATCTACGAGCAGAAAGTGTCCGTGGTGGTCATGCTGGTGTCCGAGCAGGAGCTGGACAAGGTGCGTCCTGTCCTGGCTGCGGGGCTGGGACAGCATGCCCGGCACCCATGGGTGGGTGTCACCAGGCCTTGCGGGACCCTCGGTCCCCGGGCTGTGCTGACAGCCGGTCCCTTGCAGAAGGTGCTGCGGTACTTCCCGTCGGAGCGGGGCCAGCCGGTGTCGCAGGGCCCCCTGACCGTGGTGCTGACCAGCGTGCGGGTGGCCCCCACGCACGTGGAGCGGATGCTGACGCTGCAGTACCGCGACCAGAGCCTCAAACGCACCGTGGCGCACCTGCAGTTCACCTCCTGGCCTGAGCTGTACGCGGGGCACCGAGGGGGGACTGGGGGCTCTGATCTTGTGTGGGGGCAGCTCCGGGGTCAGGGAGGGGGGTTTGGGCAGCCCTGACCCGTCTGGGGGGGCTGAGTGCGGAGACCCCCGCAGCCAGCGCGTGTTCCCCCCCCACCTGCAGGGGTCTGCCCGACAGCAAGGGGAGCCTCCTGCGCTTCATCCAGGAGGTGCACGGGCATTACCTGCACCAGCGCCCGCTGCACACCCCGGTGGTGGTGCACTGCAGGTGAGCGGGGCCGGGGGGCTCCCGGGGCGGGGCAGAGGGGCTCCCCCACCTCTGGGGTCCGTCTTGGGGCGGGGCAGAGGGGCTCCCCCATCCCTGGGCTCCCTCACGGCTCGGGGAGGGGTAGAGGGGCTCCCCCATTCCTGGGGTCCATCTCGAGGTGGGACAGAGGGGCTCCCCCACCTCCGGGGTCCCTCACGGCTCGGAGAGGGGCAGAGGGGCTCCCCCATTCCTGGGGTCCATCTCGGGGTGGGGCCAGGGGCCCCCATCCCTGGGGCCCGTCACAACTCGGGGTGGGGCAGAGGGGCTCCCCCATCCCTGGGGTCCGTCATGGGTCAGGGAAGGGCAGAGGGGCTCCCCCATCCCTGGGGTCTGTCACAACTCGGGGCAGGGTGGAGGGGCTCCCCCATCCCTGAGCTCCCTCACGGCTCGGGGCAGGGCAGAGGGGCTCCCCCACCTCTGGGGTCCGCCTTGGGGCGGGGCAGAGGGGCTCCCCCACATCTGGGGTCTGTCTCCGGGCGGGGCAGAGGGGCTCCCCCATCCCTGTGGTCCCTCACGGCTCCCCCACCTCTGGGGTCCCTCTCGGGGCGGGGCAGAGAGGCTCCCCCATCTCTGGGGTCTCTCGGGGCGGGGCAGAGGGGCTCCCCCATCCTCGGGCTCCCTCACGGCTCGGGGCTCTCCCCGCAGCTCCGGCGTGGGCCGCACCGGCGCTTTCTGCCTGCTGTACGCCGCCGTGCAGGAGGTGGAGGCCGGCAATGGCATCCCGGACCTGGCGCAGCTGGTGAGGCGCATGCGGCAGCAGCGCAAGCACATGCTGCAGGAGAAGGTACCGCGGGGGGGCTGCAGCGCGGGCTGCGAGGGGCAGGGGGGCTGAACCCCCCCGGACCCCTCACCGTGTCCCCTCCCCTGCAGCTGCACCTCAAGTTCTGCTTCGAGGCCGTTCTGCTCCACGCCGAGCAGGTGCTGCTGCGCCACGGCGTGGGCGGCCCCGCCCCGGCCAAGCCCCCCAACAGCGCCTCCCCCAAGGTGGGTATTGGGGTGTCGGGGGGGTTTTGGGGGGCTCTGCCACTCCCGGGGCTCACGGCGCCGCTCTCCCCCAGCTGTACTTCCAGCAGGACCCCCAGGACCTGGTGCTGGGGGGGGACGTGCCCATCAGCTCCATCCAGGCCACCATCGCCAAGCTCAGCATCAAACCGGGGGGGCCCAGCACGGAGCCCGGGGAGGGCTGGGGGGCGGATCCCGTCCCCGCACCGGAGCCCGCGGAGCCCGAGGTGCCGCTGGTGATTCCCGACGGCGTCGTGGACGGGGTTGGTGCCCCCGAGGCCGAACCCCCCGCCCCGAGGCCGCCCCTCCCCGAGCCCTCGGGTGACACTGAGAGCAGCAACCACGTAGGGGGGGAGAGCCCCGAGGGGCCGGGGGAGCCACCAGAGCCCCCCGCGGCCCCCCCGGCCTCCTCCTCCTCCTCGCTGGAGCTCCTGGCCTCGCTGACACCCGAGGCGTTCAGCCTGGACGCGTCGCTGAAGGGCAAACAGCGCATGAACAAGCAGAACTTCCTGCAGGCACAGCCGGGCGAGGGGCTCCGGGGGCCCCGGCCCAGCGATGACCCCCTCAGCATGCTCGACCCCCTCTGGACCCTCAACAAGGCGTGAGGGGGGCGGGGGCCTCCCCCGGCCCCCAGCCCCACTTTGACTCCAGGTAGAACTGACTTTTTCAGCTCTTTGCTACTAAAATAAAGCGAGTTTATCTGCAGGGCTCGGGTTAGTTCCGTTTAATGGATGTTCCGCACACGTTATAAAACACGATCGGTACAAAAAGCGTCCCCTGTACAGCACAAAGGTACAGCTGGGCGAAGGCCACCCGCGGGGGGCTGCGCCGGGGTCCCGGGGGTCCCCCCTGGCCCCGCCGCCTCTACAATCACCGGGGGTCCAGGACAGACGGCGGGGGCGGGTCGGAGCAGGGCGGGGCTGGAGCCGGAGGGGAGCGGAGCCGCCCGCCCGTGCCCGGGGGTACCCCGGGTGCTGCCGCGCCCCTGGTCCCGCTGTGCCCCCCTCGGGTCCCTCCCCAGCCCCTGCAGGAGGGGGGCGAGGGCTCCGCCCGCTCCCAACCTGAGAAAAGCCTCCTCTGGCCCCGCAGCGGGAGGAGGAGGAGGAGAAGGGGAGGAGGAAGGTGCTATTGCTGCAGACGGGGCGCAGGAGGGAGGAGCCGGGCGGGGCAGCTGTGCCAGGGCGGCACTGCCGGGGCTGGAGCCCCGCGCCCCCTGCCCCAATAAATAACTATTTACAGCGTATAAATAAATAGGGTGAGGGCAGCTGCGGGATCGGGCGGGGCCCTGCCGCGCCCTAAGGCACGTGGGGGCCGAGCCACGCCCGGGAGGGGTCGGTCCCGGCCCTCTCCCGGCTGCCACCCGGGGCTGTCCTGTGCTCTGCGGGCACTGCTGGGCTGGGACAGCCGCTGCCGGGAGCCACCACGGTGTCCCCGCTCCTGCCCCATCCAGCCCCCGGGTCCCTCTGCACCATCGCGCTGCCGGGGGAGCCCCGAGACCACACGGGAGAGCAGCAGGAGGGCGGCGGCCCCACCCGCTCGGTGCCCGGAGCCGCTGCGGGGGCACGGATGGAGCCGGCGGCGCTGTCCCCGCTCCGGCACAGCCCCGAGCTCCCCTCGGTGCCGCCAGCCCCTCCTCCTGCTCAGTCCAACTTCTCCAGCACCGAGGGCACGTAGACCAGGCTGAGCTCGCTGCCGAAGTTGCAGACGATGGCGGCGTTCTCCAGCACCAGGATCTGCCGCGCCGGCTGAGACTCGTTGCTCTTGCCCAGGTAGACGGTCTGGAGCAGGTCCCCGTAGCCGATGTCCCAGAAGGACACGCAGCCCTGGCCTCCTGTCACCAGCAGGTTGTCCGAGATGACGCCCAGGCTGGCGCCACAGCCCAGCTCCTGCGGGACAGAGAGAGCTGAGCCCCGAGGGGCTGAACGGGGCAGAGCCCTGCGGTGGATCCGCCCTACTCCGAGTCTTTCCGTGGGACACGGAGGCTTTTCCGAGCTGGGGAGCTGCAACAGAGGCTCCTGCAGGTGTCTGCAGGGTCTGGAAAACCCAGGAGAGCCCCTGAAAGTGCGAGGTGGAGCTGGGAAAGGGCTGAGCCCAGAGAAAAGGAGGCTCAGGGGGGACCTTGTGGCTCTGCACAACTCCCTGCCAGGAGGGGACAGCCGGGAGGGATTTGGGATCTTATCCCAAGGAACAGGGACAGGAGGAGAGGGAACGGCCTCGGGCTGGGCCAGGGCAGGCTCAGGTGGGGACAGGAGGAGAGGGAACAGCCTCAGGCTGGGCCAGGGCAGGCTCAGGTGGGGACAGGAGGAGAGGGAACGGCCTCAGGCTGGGCCAGGGCAGGCTCAGGTGGGACACCAGCAGGAATTTCTCCATGGAAAAGGTGTTAAGACATTGGAAGGGGCTGCCCAGGGTAGCAGAGTCCCCTTCCCTGCAGGGATTTAAAAGCCCTGTGGATATGGCCCCTGGGGACACAGTCAGTGGTGGCCTTGGCAGCACACGGGGCTGGTTGGACTCGGTGGTTTCCAAGGGTTTTCCAAGCCAAGCAATTCCCGGGTTCCTGGCTAACCCTGCCCAGCTGCCCCACGGGCCCCACCTGCTGGATGGAGTAGAGTTTGATCCCCGAGCTGCGGTCCCAGATGCTGATGACGTCGTCCAGGCCGCTGCTGATGACGCAGGACGTGGTGCAGGTCAGGGAGGTGACGTCCCCACGGTGGGCGAACATGTGGCTGACACGGCTGCCCGTCAGCACGTCCCACAGGCAGATGGCCCCGTCCTGGCCACCGCTGGCCAGCACCATGGTCTGTGGGACACCAGGGACACGTCAGTGCCAGGGACACACAGTGCCAGGGACACACAGTGCCAGGGACACACAGAGCCAGGGACACATCAGTGCCAGGGGACACGTCAGTGCCAGGGGACACGTCAGTGCCAGGGACACATCAGTGCCAGGGACACATCAGTGCCAGGGACACACAGAGCCTGGGACATGTCAGTGCCAGGGACACATCAGTGCCAGGGGACACACAGAGCCAGGGACACACAGAGCCAGGGACACATCAGTGCCAGGGGACACGTCAGTGTCAGGGGACACACAGAGCCAGGGGACACACAGAGCCAGGGGACACACAGAGCCAGGGACACATCAGTGCCAGGGACACATCAGTGCCAGGGACACACAGAGCCAGGGACACACAGAGCCAGGGGACACGTCAGTGCCAGGGACACACAGAGCCAGGGCCACGTCAGTGCCAGGGGACACGCAGTGCCAGGGGACACACAGAGCCAGGGGACACACAGAGCCAGGGGTCACACAGTGCCAGGGACACACAGAGCCAGGGGACACATCAGTGCCAGGGGACACATCAGTGCCAGGGGACACGTCAGTGCCAGGGGACACACAGAGCCAGGGCCACGTCAGTGCCAGGGGACACACAGAGCCAGGGGACACACAGAGCCAGGGACACACAGAGCCAGGGGACACGTCAGTGCCAGGGGACACGTCAGTGCCACCCGCACTCCCAATGCTCCGGGCACTCCTGGTCACAGGAGGTGACACAAGTGTGGCTGGAACCCTGCAGTGCCAGTCCAGGGAGGGGAGCAGAGCCCAGGTCCCCCGGGTGCCCCAAGTGCAGAGGCACCCAAGTTCACTTCCATGGGTGGGAGAGCACCTGGGGGCTCCCAATCCTCCTCCTGGGGCTGGGGGCAGAGCCTCCCTGGGGGTTTCAGGCCTGCTCAGCCCCAGCTGGCAGTGCAGGAGCAGAGATTCCCTGCTCCAAAAGGACAGAGAAGCAAGAGATCTCCAAGGGAAGAGATTGCTGAGCTCACAGTGAACTGGGGGAAAACTGGCTCAGTCAGAGGGAGATGGAGGGACCTGGGTGGTGCCACTGGCTCAGGGATGGGAGCAGGGATGAAGCCAGAGATGGGCTGAGGTGTGATCTCAGGGATGGGAGCAGGGATGAAGCCAGGTGTGATCTCAGGGATGGGAGCAGGGATGGGCTGAGGTGTGATCTCAGGGATGAAGCCAGGTTTGGGCTCAGGTGTGATCTCAAGGATAAGAGCAGGGATGAAGCCAGGTGTGATCTCAGGGATGGGCTCAGGTGTGATCCCAGGGATGGGAGCAAGGATGAAGCCAGGGATGGGCTCAGGCCTGGCTGAGGTGTGATCTCAGGAATGAAGCCAGGTTTGGGCTGAGGTGTGATCTCAGGTTTGAGCTGAGGTGTGATCTCAGGTTTGGGCTGAGGTGTGATCTCAGGGATGGGAGCAGGAATGAAGCCAGGCATGGGCTGAGGTGTGATCTCAGGAATGGGAGCAGGGATGGGCTGAGGTGTGATCTCAGGGATGAAGCCAGGGATGAGCTGAGGTGTGATCTCAGGGATGAGCTGAGGTGTGATATCAAGGATAGGAGCAGGGATGAAGCCAGGTTTGGGCTGAGATGTGATCTCAGGGATGAAGCCAGGTTTGATCTCAGGGATGGGAGCAGGGATGAAGCCAGGTTTGATCTCAGGTGTGATCTCAGGTTTGCGCTCAGGTGTGATCTCAGGGATGGGAGCAGGGATGAAGCCAGGTTTGATCTCAGGTGTGATCTCAGGGATGGGCTCAGGTGTGATCTCAGGGATGGCTCAGGTACCCAGGGCTCAGGCCCTGCAGCTCCCCCGTACCTGGTCGATGTACACGGCTGTGATGGCTCCCGAGTGGCCCTGCAGGGTGAAGAGGCAGCACGAGTCCTCCAGCCGGAACACCTGGGGCAGGACAGGCTGCACTGAGGCTCTGGGGCCAGCTGGGCTCCCCAGGACCCATCCAATCCCACCTGGTGCCACTGTGGCACAGCCAGAGCCCGCCCGTGGTGCCAGGGCCATGGGGGCTGCAGCCCAGGGCAGGTCATGGCTGGTGGGCAGTGACAGGGTGGTGACAGGGCAGTGACTGCACAGCTGAAGGGCAGAGGGGACATCCCAGAACCTGGATGTGCCACTCAGGGTGTGTCACAGCAACCTCACGGAATGCTCCAGTCTGGGGACACAGGGGCTGGGAAAGGCCCTGGGGTGCTGGTGGACGTGACCAGCTGTGCCCAGGTGGGCAAGAGGCCAAGGGCACCTGGATTGTATCAAAACCAGTGGGGACACAAGGCCAGGGCAGGGATTGTCCCCCTGTGCTGGCCCTGCTGAGGGACTCAGATCCTGGGGGCTGCTTTGGGTCCCTCCCGACAGGAAGACCTGGAGGGGCTGGAGCTCCTTTCCAGGGAAGGAAATGGAGCTGGGGAAGGGTCTGGAGCCCCAGGAGGGGCTGAGGGAGCTGGGAAAGGGGCTCAGCCTGGAGAAAAGGAGGTTCAGGGGGGACCTTGTGGCTCTGCACAACTCCCTGCCAGGAGGGGACAGCCGGGAAGGGGTCAGGCTCTGCTCCCAGGACACAGGGACAGGAGGAGAGGGAGGTTCAGGTTGGATATTGGGAAAACTCCTAAATGGAAAGGATGGTCAGGCATTGGAAGAGGCCATCCCTGGAGAGATTTAAAAGCCATGTGGATGTGGCACTTGGGGACATGGCTTGGTGGTGGCCTTGGCAGTGGTGGGGACTGGTTGGACTTCACAGTCTTGAAAAGCTTTTCCAACCTCAATGATTCCATAATTCTTTGGGGTCAGCCATTCCTGAGGCAGGAGGGTCCCACACCCAGCTCAGGGTGACACTCCCTGGGCTCTCTCCTTCCAACTCCCCCAGTGCCACATCCAGGCAGGTGAACAGAACCCGTGGTGCTTCCAGAACTCCCCCTCCCCATGTGCCCCCATCCCTGTCCCTGCCCCGCTCACCCTCAGGGTGTGATCCTGGCCCCCCATCCTGACATCTCTGCCCCGCTCACCCTCAGGGTGTGATCCTGGCCCCCCTCCCATCCCTGCCCCGCTCACCCTCAGGGTGTGGCCCTGGTCCCCCTCCCACCATCCCTGCCCCGCTCACCCTCAGGGTGTGATCCTGGCCCCCCTCCCACCATCCCCACCCCGCTCACCCTCAGGGTGTGAATGTGGCCCCCATCCCTGCCCCGCTCACCCTCAGGGTGTGATCCTGACCCCCCTCCCACCATCCCCGCTCCGCTCACCCTCAGGGTGTGGTCCTGGCTGCCGGTGACGAGGCGGCCGGCGGCGGCTCTGAGCGCGGTGATGGGTTTGTGGTGCGCACACGCCACGCTGTGTGTGAGCCGGCAGCGCAGCGCTGCCCCGCGGCACAGCTCCGGGGACGGCGGCAGGCTGCTCCTGCCCGGCCCACCTGCGGGGACACGCAAAGCCTCTAAGAGTCGGCACGAAAATCTTCAATTTATCTCGTGTTTTGTCGTGGAAACTTTGGGGTGGAACGCGGGGGAGACCTCAAGAGCTGACGTAACCTCTACCAGAATTACCATTCGGCCAGGTGTGTTTGTTTGGGAGCAGAGTTGCTGGATTTACATCCAGCTGAAACAATGGCAGAGTACACCACACTGCCCCTGGATTCTGTACCACCCGTGCCTGAGCTGCAGTGGGAACAGCCTGCCCTGTTCCCCCCACATTGTGCATTGGGCCTCGACTCCATCACGAGATTTCTCCCCCACTCTGGCTGGGTGCCTTTTGCCTCTGAAAGAATTCTGTATCTCAGCCTTGGAGGAGAGCCCTGTGAGATCTCCCCACAGGAGAGATGGATCCACTGGCAACACCACCAGGACTGTGAAGGGTCTACTGGCAAGGAATAGCCATGAGGATTGTGAAGGGTCTATTAGCAAGGAGTAACCACAAGGACTGCAAAGGGTCTATTGGTGAAAAGTTGCTATGAGGACTGCAAAGGGTCTATTGGCAAGGAGTAGCCACCAGGACTGTGACGGGTCTATGGCAGGGAATAACCATGAGGACTGTGAAGGGTCTATTGGCAAGGAATAGCCACGAGGACTGTGAAGGGTCTAGGGCAAGGAGTAGCCACCAGGACTGTGAAGGGTCTATGGCAAGGAGTAGCCACAAGGACTGTGAAGGGTCTATGGCAAGGAACAGCCACCAGGACTGTGACGGGTCTATGGCAAGGAATAACCATGACTGTGAAGGGTCTATTGGCAAGGAATAACCACCAGGACTGTGAAGGGTCTATTGGTGAAAAGTTGCTACGAGGACTGTGAAGGGTCTACTGGCAAGGAGTAGCCACCAGGACTGTGAAGGGTCTATTGGCAAGGAACAACCATGAGGACTGCCCCCATCTCTCATCTGTGGTAGCTATTCCCTGTTTTTCTATCTCTTTCTCTGTCCTTCTCTCTCTCTTTATAATTTTTTTTTCTCTCTCTACTCTTTCTCACTATCGCATATCAGTTTTGTGGGCACTTTAACAAAGTGCATTGATTTTTGGTTGAACAGTATTCTCTTTGCCTCCTTTGTACTCTGAGACCACTACAAACTCAGATTATTTAAGCAGGTTGTAACAACGCCCCAGCTCAGGATGCTGTGCCTCAGTGGGGTCTGCATGCTGAGTTGGGGGGATTTGGGGTGAACCCTCTGTGCTCCAGAACAGCTGGAGTGAGGGTCTCAGCGGGGTCAAAGAATTCCAGACTGGGTTGGGACAGAAGAGATCTCAAAGCCCATCCTGTCCCACACCCTCCCTGCCAGGGGCAGGAACACTTCCCACTATCCCAGGTTGCTCCTGGGATACCCCTGTCCAACCTGGCCTTGGACACTTCCAGCTTCTGCAGGAAATTCCTTCCAGTCCCTCACCACTCTCCCAGGGAAGAATTTCTCTCCAATATCCCATCTGAACCATCCCCCCAGTTCTGCTCCAGAAGCAAAGGAACCCCATGGGCCAGTCTGGGCTGTGCCAGGGTGGGAACAAGTGAGACAGAGGGAAAGGAGAGAGGAGTGGAAGGAGGGAAGGGCAGTGCTGGCCCTGGAAGCACAGGGGAGCCTCTGGCCCTGTGCCCTGGGGAAAAGCAGCACAGGGATGGTGTCCCTGCACAGGGAATGGTGTCCCTGCACAGGGAATGGTGTCCCAGCACTGGGAATGGTGTCCCAGCACAGGGAATGGTGTCCCAGCATGGGAATGGTGTCCCTGCACTGGGATGGTGTCCCAGCACAGGGAATGGTGTCCCAGTACAGGAATGGTGTCCCAGTACAGGGAATGGTGTCCCAGTACAGGGAATGGTGTCCCAGCACAGGGAATGGTGTCCCAGCACAGGGAATGGTGTCCCAGCATGGGAATGGTGTCCCTGCACTGGGATGGTGTCCCAGCACAGGGAATGGTGTCCCAGCATGGGAATGGTGTCCCAGCACTGGGAATGGTGTCCCAGCACAGGGAATGGTGTCCCAGTACAGGGAATGGTGTCCCTGCACTGGGATGGTGTCCCAGCACAGGGAATGGTGTCCCAGCATGGGAATGGTGTCCCAGTACTGGGAATGGTGTCCCAGCACAGGGATGGTGTCCCAGCACAGGGAATGGTGTCCCAGCACTGGGAATGGTGTCCCAGTACAGGGAATGGTGTCCCAGTACAGGGAATGGTGTCCCAGCACAGGGAATGGTGTCCCAGCACAGGGAATGGTGTCCCAGCACAGGGAATGGTGTCCCAGCACTGGGAATGGTGTCCCAGTACAGGGAATGGTGTCCCAGTACAGGGAATGGTGTCCCAGTACAGGGAATGGTGTCCCAGCACTGGGAATGGTGTCCCAGCACATGGAATGGTGTCCCAGCACAGGGAATGGTGTCCCAGCACTGGGAATGGTGTCCCAGCACAGGGAATGGTGTCCCAGCACTGGGATGGTGTCCCTGGGATGGTGTCCCAGCACTGGGAATGGTGTCCCAGCACAGGGAATGGTGTCCCAGTACTGGGATGGTGTCCCAGCACAGGAATGGTGTCCCAGCACAGGGAATGGTGTCCCAGTACAGGAATGGTGTCCCAGCACAGGGATGGTGTCCCAGCACAGGGAGCTCCCACAGCAGCCCTCAGCTCAGCTCTGGGTGCTTTTGGAGCAGTTACCACCAAAGCTGGAGCAGGTGTGAAGAAGACTCAGCTATGAGGAGGGAATGCAGGACCCCAGGGCAGTGCACTGACATTCCAACACCCACTCACCTCGGAACTGCAGGTGGTTCAAGGACGTGTGGGTCTCCAGAGAGAAGAAATCCAAGGAGCCGTTCAACCGGGCAGCCACGATCCTGAGGGAGAGACGGGGGTGTGAGGAGAGGCCCCAAACCCAGACACCCCCTGGGCCAAGCACAGACCACCCACTCCACAAGGAGGCTGCACGGAACTGGGCTGGGAGACTGGACACAGCTCTGAATGGACTGACAATGGCAGTGCCTCTGCAACAGCAGTAACCCAAAGGTCTCCCAGCCCTGAAACCCTTCAGATATTCAGCGAGTCCCTCAGCAAGACTGAGGGCTGACAAAGTGGCAGCTGGAGCAGTCCTGGAGACAGCAAAGCAGGTGAGAGGTGGGCAGACAGAAGGATTAGGCTGGATATGAGGCTGGATAGCAAGAAAAAGTGGTTGGGCACTGAATTGGCTCCCCAGGGAATGGTCACAGCTCCAACCCTGTCAGAGCTCAGGAGTGTTTGGACAAAGCTCTCAGGCACAGGGTGGGGTTCTTGGGGTTGGACTCCGTGGTCCTTGGGGTTCCCTTCCAGCTCAGGATATTCCATGACACTGATTCTAAGGAAGAGATATCCCAGCTGAGCCTCTGCTGCCGGGAGCTGCCGTGGAGGTTGGGGATCTCCCAGCACAAGGAGTTACCTGTTGTTGATGAAGACGAGGGCTGTGATGCCAGATTGTCCTTCATCATTGCTGCTGCGGAGGGTCCCCTCGATGGCATCCCAAACCTGGGGGAGGAGGGGTCACTGAGGTGACACTGGCCACAGGGAGGGTCTGGGATCCTGAACAGCTCCGTGTGCTCTGCTCCCAGCCCCTGAGCTGAGTGAGCAGGTCACAGCTCCCTGTGCTCTGCTCCCAGGCTGTGTGACCTCCTGTCTCCCATTACTGCAGCCCTGCTCCTCACCTGCACCTCTTACTGTGTCCCTGCTCCTCATCTCCACCTGTTACTGTGTCCCTGCTCCTCATCTCCACCTGTTACTGTCCTTGCTTCTCACCTTCACCTGTTACTGTGTCCCTGCTCCTCATCTCCACCTGTTACTGTCCTTGCTTCTCACCTTCACCTGTTACTGTGTCCCTGCTCCTCAACTCCACCTTCCCACTAGAGTGTCCCTGTTCCTCACTTCCACCCTCCACCTGTTACTGTGTCCCTGTTCCTCATCTCCACCTGTTACTGTGTCCCTGTTCCCCACCTCTGCCCTACCATTAGTGTCCCTGTTCCTCACCTCCACCTCCCTATAACTGTCCCTGTTCCTCACCTCCATCTCTCTGTTATTGTGTCCCTGCTCCTCACCTCCACCTGTTACTGTGTCCCTCTTCCTGACCTCCACCTCTCTGAGTCCTTGCTCCTCATCCCCACCCTCCCATTACTGTGTCCCTGCTCCTCACCTGCACATCTGTTACTGTGTCCCTGTTCCTCACCTCACCTCTCTGTTATTGTGTCCCTGTTCCTCACCCCCCACCCTCCCATTACTGTGTCCCTGCTCCTCACCTGCACATCTGTTACTGTGTCCCTGTTCCTCACCTCACCTCTCTGTTATTGTGTCCCTGTTCCTCACCCCCCACCCTCCCATTACTGTGTCCCTGCTCCTCACCTCCACCTCTGTTACTGTGTCCCTGTTCCTCATCTCCACCTCTCTGTTACTGAGTCCCTGCTCCTCATCCCCACCCTCCCATTATTGTGTCCGTGCTCCTCACCTCCACCTGTTACTGTGTTCCTGCTCCTCACCTTCACCTCCACCTCTTACTGTGTCCTTGCTCCTCATCTCCACCTCTTAAAGTGCTCCTGCTCCTCACCTTTACCTGTTACTGTGTCCCTGCTCCTCATCTTTACCTCTGTTACCGAGTCCCTGCTCCTCATTTCCACCCCCCGTTGCTGTGTCCCTGCTCCTCACTGCCACCTCTCTGTTACTGTGTCCCTGCTCCTCCTCTCCATCTCCCTGTTACTGTGTCCCTGCTCCTGACCTTCACCTCTTAAAGTGCTCCTGCTCCTCACCTTTACCTCTCTGTTACTGTGTCCCTGCTCCTCATCTTTACCTCTGTTACCGAGTCCCTGCTCCTCATTTCCACCCCCCCGTTGCTGTGTCCCTGCTCCTCACCTTTACCTCTCTGTTACTGTGTCCCTGCTCCTCATCTCCACCTCCCCGTTGCTGTGTCCCCGTTCCTCACCTCCAGCTTCCCATTACTCCTGCCAGCCACGATCAGGTTTCCCTGCAGCTCCAGGCTCCAGACGGAGCTCTCCAGGTCCCCTCCCCAGGAGGGCAGGGCCGAAGCTTTGTCACAGCCCGCGCAGGCCTCGTCCCCCAGGCTGCGTTCCCCGAGGCTGCGCCGCCGGCCCCCGCAGCCGCCCTCGTCGGAGCCGCAGGCGGGGGAGCGGCCGCCGCTGCTCCCGCAGAACCCGGTGGGGCCGTGCGGGGCAGAGAGCCCCGGGAAGTTCATGTTCCTGCAGTTGGAGCTGCCGTGCTCCTCGTACACCTTCCCAACCAGGCTGCTGAAGTCGTATCCCGAGTCCTTGTGGCGAGCGCCCACCGCCCGCAGCCGCGGCTCCGACTCGGCCGCCTTGGCGTGCTCCGAGAAGTTGGTGTCGATGAGGGACGTGAGGTCGGGCTGGTCACAGAACAGCGGGGGCTGCGGGGGCCCCAGCAGCCGTTTGAGCTGGTGACTGCTCTCAAAGGAGTCCTCCAGCCCGTTCTTCCCATCCGGGCTGGGATCCCAGC
Organism: Acrocephalus arundinaceus; assembly: GCA_021534815.1. NCBI lineage: Eukaryota > Metazoa > Chordata > Aves > Passeriformes > Sylviidae > Acrocephalus > Acrocephalus arundinaceus. The sequence goes on along the minus strand of JAJEOU010000373.1, from coordinate 53,488,339 downwards.
CCTCCTGGTAGTCGAAGATGCCGCTGCTGTCCCTGCGCAGCCTGGAAGGAGTGACAAAGCTCAGCCCCCTCTGCTGGCTGGGAGCACGGGGCTGTGGGGACAAGGGGACACGGACAGGGCCATACCTGGGCTTGGGGATGACGGTGAGGCAGTCGCCTGTCTGTGCATCCCACACACGGATCTGCCCCACCAGGCAGCAGCTCACCAGCAGCATCCCATCACTGGCCAGGCACTCGATGTCCTGGGAGGGAGGAAGGACAAGCACAGCTCAGCGTGGCACCACTGAGGCCTCTGGATCCTGACCACTGAAGAACTGCAGAGGTGATGGATTTTGTGTCAAACTGCCTGGTTTAGGAACTGAGGGATGGTGAGGATGTGGATGTCCCTGGAAGTGTCTGAGGCCACACTGGATGGAGCTTGGAGCACTGGGATAGTGGAAGGTGTCCCTGCCCATGGATGAATTTCAAGGTTCCTTTCAACCCAAACCACTCTGTGATTCCAAGATCTCTGCCCAGAGACCTCAGTGTGCACTGGACTGCTCCAACACACTCCATCTTTATGCTTTCCCTAAAAAACTCTGTCCCAGTTTGAAGGCAGGATCAGGAGCAGAGGTACAACTTTTCTGGGAGAGACAGCACAGCATTTTAAACTCATCTGTCTGCATGCCCAAGAGCTTTGTTTCATCTCAGAACAAGAAGAATCCCAGACTCATCCTGGTTGGAAAAACCTCTCAGACCACTGAGACACATCTGTCACCCAGCCCAGAGCACCGAGTGCCACATCCAGCTGTCCCTTGGAGCTCAGGAATGTGGAGGCATCCCAGCAAAGCAGGGAATGGAAGGCAGAGGTGGTGATGGTGGGAACTGCAGAGAGCAAGTCCTAGGTGGGGATGAGAACGTGCTGCAGGAATTTCACACTCCAACATTGTCCTAGGTTACAATGTGAGTTGTGTCTGTGTTCCATCCCCATCCCCAGGAGCTGCTGGAACCAGCTGGGGCAGTGTTTCCCTTCTCTCCTGTCCATGGGAATTAATTATCTTAATTAATTATCTCCTGTCCATGGCCCAGCAATGCCGTGCCCATGGCTCATGGGGAACTCCCTGCGGGAGCTGTCTCTGGTTCATGGGCCAGCAAGGAGCCACTGCAGGGCTCAGAGAATGAGATCAGCCCATGGGGAGATGCTCCGCCCAGGGGGAGGAGCCAAGCATTCCCACCTGGATTAATCTGGGATTTGGGACAGCACAGGGAGCCCTCACCCACTGCACTCCCAGAGGACAAGAGCTGCCAGAGCTTTCTACAGGATCAGTGCTTGGACAAGAGCATTTCATCTGCACTGCTGCCACCACCCTAACAGGGTGTCACGTTGGATTCTGACTCTGTCAGTGGTTTTTTTTGTACTATTGCATTTATTTTATTTTGCTTTCTTTTACTTTCTTTTACTTTCTTTTACTTTCTTTTACTTTCTTTTACTTTCTCTTACTTTATTTTATTTCTTTCCTTTTCCTCTTAAATTGTCTTTCTGATTTGGAGTCTCTCACCGGTTTTCCTTTCAAACCATCACAACCATCCTTTCTGTACGTATTCATTCCCAAGTTGTACCCACCATGAGGTGTCCCCTGAGGACCAGGGGCACAATTTCAGTCTCAGGGGGTGAGTAGCCGTAGTCATCACAGGGCAGGTCCCCACGGCGCCGCCGGCCCGGCCCGTTCTGCCCGTAGTTCTTGGGGCACAGCACCCGGTACAGGCAGAACAACAACAGCACCAGCAGCATGCCTGACGCCAGCCCCAGAGCAGCCACCCTGGGGGAGACACACACAAAAACAAAAAGGTAAGGAAATAAATTCCAATTTCTACCCCACAGATAGATTTGGGAAGTCCTGTGCCGGGGTTACTTGTGTGCTGGTCTGAATTTCTCGGCTGAGAAAGCTTTTCAACAAATTACAGGGATTTGTTGGAAATTAATGGGGGGTTTTAATGGGAAAATAACAATTTCAACAAGATTTTGAGACTTTTCAGTAAGGAAAGTAACAAGCAACTAAGATTTTAAGAAAACAGCAGCTGGGGACTGGGATAACACAGGGTGCTCAGCAGATTCAGGCAGGGGGTTGTGAGGTGTCTTCTCCAGAAGGAGGGAAGCTCCTTGCACCAGAATTTGATTTAACACCCCAAAAATCATTATCAAATGATATCCAAGTGGTGGCTGCCCCTGGATCTTTGTTTCTTCTCAGAACAGGAAGAATCCCAGACTCATCCTGGTTGGAAAAACCTCTCAAACCGAGACACATCTGTCACCCAGCCCAGAGCACCAAGTGCCACATCCAGCTGTCCCTTGGAGCTCAGGAATGTGGAGATATCCCGGTGGAGCAGGGAATGGAAGCCAGAGGCAGTGTCCAAGGCCAGGTTGGATGGGGCTTGGAGCAAACTGGGACAGTGGAAGGTGTCCCTGCCCACAGCACAGAGTGGGACTGGATTAGTTTTAAGGTTCCTTCCAACCCAAGCCATTCTGGGGTTCTATAAAATCCCATTTAAACCCCCAAATGATCCTCATCACCCAGTGATCAGCCCATTATTGCAGCAGCAGCACTAAAGGCCTCCACGCACAGCCCATCCCTGCCCTCAGCTGATGGACAACTCCAGGAGAGATCAATTCCATTTTACACTGCAGCATCCCAAGCACCCCGAGCTTTGGCACTGAAGCTTCAGGAGCTTCCTTGGTCCCCCAGGGGCTGAGGCAGGGCCAGGAGGCTGTGACAGGACACGTTACTTGTACAGGGTGACATCCTGGTGGCCGCGGGGCGGCGCGCCGTGCTCGGGCTGCGGTGCCGTGTCCAGCCTGCCCGCAGGGAAGGGGTGGTACCGAGAGGCCTCCTGCGGGTGCCGCATCTCCAGCGCCTCCTGCGGCTTCAGGTACAGCGTGACAGGGATGGCCGGCAGGATGCTGATGTACCTGAGGGGGGACACGAGAGCAGGGACACGCACAGGTCACTGGGCAGGTCTCAGGGTGCTTTCAGCTGCTCTGAACTGAACATCTCCTCGGAAATATTCTCTAAAGTTATTCCCTAGGTTTTAACCTTTCAAAGAACCAACAGCGTTATGAAATCCTGATAAGATCATGGATCCAATGAATTTAAGTAAGGATTTAGTTTCCTCTGTGCTGCAGGTTGGGAGGTCTCACCATGAAGCTTCTTCAGCTCAGGTGTCTCTTCCTCTAATGTGCTATTTCCATCACTTACAGATGATTGTATCAGACAATTGTGGAATTGCTGAGGTTGGAAAAGCCCTCTGGCACCATCAAGTCTGACTGTTCCCCCTTGTGCTGCCAAGGCCACCCCTGATAATGTCCCCAAGTGCCACATCCATAGGCTTTTAAATCCCTTCAGGGAGGGGGACTCCACCACTGCCCTGAGCAGCTGTGCCAGGGCTGGAGGGCCCTTCTGGGGAAGGAATTTTCCCAATATCCACCCTGAGCCTCCCCTGGGCCAGCCTGAGGCCGTTCCCTCTCCTCCTGTCCCTGTGTCCCTGGGAGCAGATCCAAAATCCCTCCTGGCTGTCCCCTCCTGTCAGGGAGTTGTGCAGAAGATCCCCCCTGAGCCTCCTTTTCTTGTTTTGCAAAACTTAAAACTTCACTTCCAGGCTGAAGGAAGACACAAGACACCAAGCACATAAAACAGTCAGGAGCACAGAGAGAAACAAGCCTGATCCCCCAGAGGAACAGCCCTGCAGGGTTTGTGAGCTCTGCCCACCCCAGGGGACCTGCTCAGCAGCTCCTCCCAAGCACACCAGGAACGAGCCCCACAGAACCAGGTTATGTGAATCAGGAGCAGAAGGAAGAGAAACTCTTGGGGTCAGCTGCCCAGATCCCAGTGCCTGTGGCACTCCACGCCAGCCCACTTGCCTCTTGGCCAGGGTGATGTTGTAGTAGCTGAAGAGGGCTGGCCAGTGCCTGAAGGAAAGCTTCCTCCAGATCTCCTCATCCTCTGCTCCCCAGGTAACCTCTGCTTCCGCTCCCAGCTCCACCTGCCCGTTCCCTCTGCCCTCGGCTCCCTGGGCCCAGGTGTGCTGGTTGGGCTCCAGCCCCGCCTTCTGCTCCCGCTGCTGCGTCTGGTTCTCCAACAGCTGGATTGGCTCCGATGGGAACACGGAGAGATCAACCTTGGGGTCCCCAGCGGGCAGGACCCCTCCAGGAACGGGCATGGGAGGGAGACCTGCGTCCCCCAGGGGACTCTGCTCGGTCACCTGGGACGTGAGGTAGGTGCGGAGCCCAGCAGGATCCGTGTAAACCAGGATTCCAATCCAGATCACTGTTCCAGCCTGTGCAGGATGAGCAGAGACATGGCTCCTGTCAGTGCCACCACCCTGTCCCCTGCCAGTGCCACCACCCTGTCCCCAGCCTGTGCAGGATGAGCAGAGACGGCTCTGTCAGTGCCACCACCCTGTCCCCTGCCAGTGCCACCACCCTGTCCCCAGCCTGTGCAGGATGAGCAGAGACACGGCTCTGTCAGTGCCACCACCCTGTCCCCTGCCAGTGCCACCACCCTGTCCCCAGCCTGTGCAGGATGAGCAGAGACGGCTCTGTCAGTGCCACCACCCTGTCCCCTGTCAGTGCCACCACCCTGTCCCCTGCCTGTGCAGGATGAGCAGACACGGCTCTGTCAGTGCCACCACCCTGTCCCCTGCCAGTGCCACCACCCTGTCCCCAGCCTGTGCAGGATGAGCAGAGACACAGCTCTGTCAGTGCCACCACCCTGTCCCCTGCCTGTGCAGGATGAGCAGAGACACAGCTCTGTCAGTGCCACCACCCTGTCCCCTGCCTGTGCAGGATGAGCAGAGACATGGCTCCTGTCAGTGCCACCACCCTGTCCCCTGCCAGTGCCACCACCCTGTCCCCAGCCTGTGCAGGATGAGCAGAGATGGCTCTGTCAGTGCCACCACCCTGTCCCCTGTCAGTGCCACCACCCTGTCCCCTGTCTGTGCAGGATGAGCAGAGACAGCTCTGTCAGTGCCACCACCCTGTCCCCTGCCTGTGCCACCACCCTGTCCCCTGTCAGTGCCACCACCCTGTCCCCAGCCTGTGCAGGATGAGCAGAGACACAGCTCTGTCAGTGCCACCACCCTGTCCCCTGTCAGTGCCACCACCCTGTCCTGGCCTGTGCAGGATGAGCAGAGACACGGCTCCTGTCAATGCCACCACCCTGTCCCTGCCTGTGCAGGATGAGCAGAGACACGGCTCCTGTCAGTGCCACCACCCTGTCCCCTGCCTGTGCCACCACCCTGTCCCCTGTCTGTGCAGGATGAGCAGAGACACAGCTCTGTCAGTGCCACCACCCTGTCCCCTGCCTGTGCAGGATGAGCAGACACAGCTCTGTCAGTGCCACCACCCTGTCCCTGCCTGTGCAGGATGAGCAGAGACACAGCTCCTGTCAGTGCCACCACCCTGTCCCCAGCCTGTGCAGGATGAGCAGAGACACAGCTCTGTCAGTGCCACCACCCTGTCCCCTGTCAGTGCCACCACCCTGTCCCTGCCTGTGCAGGATGGTGCAGAACATGGAGGTATGTCAGGCCTGGCTGCTGGGGGTGCCTGGCAGGGCAGGCAGGGGAGCCATCCTGGCTGCTGTGAGTGCCTGGGGGTGGCAGTGGTGCCACCCTGGCTGCTGTGGGTGCCCAGGGACGTGCAGGGTTGCCAGCCTGGCCACTGTGGGTGCTCAGGGGCAGGCAGGGGTGCCACCCTGGCTGCTGTGGGTGCCTGGCAGGGTGGGCAGCAGTGCCAGCCTAGCTGCTGTGGGTGCCTGGCAGCGGTGCCAGCCTGGCTGCTGTGGGTGCCCAGGGGCAGGCAGGGGTGCCAGCCCAGCCACTGTGGGTGACTGGCAGGGGTGCCACCCTGGCTGCCGTGGGTGCTAGTCTGGCTGCTGTGGGTGCCTGGCAGAGGTGCCAGCCTGACTGCTCTGGGTGTGAGTCTGGCTGCTTTGGCTGCCCGGAGCCGGGCAGGGTTGCCAGCCTGGCCACTGTGGTGCCTGGCAGAGGTGCCAGCCCGCCTGCTATGGGTGCAAGTCTGGCTGCTTTGGGTGCCTGGGAGGGCAGGCAGGGATGCCACCCTGGCCGCTGTGGGTGCCAGCCCAGCCCCTTGGGTGCCAGCCTGCTGTGGGTGCTCAGCCCCTGTGAGTGCCCAGCCCCTGTGGGTGCCAGCCCAGCCCCTGTGGGTACCAGCCCGGCTACTATGGGTGCCTGGCAGGGATGCCAGCCCAGCCCCTGTGGATGCCCAGCCTGGCTGCTGTGGGTGCCCCATCCCGTACCATGATGAGGCGCTGGGCCAGGCGTGTGCGGGCGAAGAAGTAGATGACGCGCAGGCGCTTGGGCAGCGCAGGTTGCGCAGCGAGGACGGCTGCAGGGTGATGGTGTGTGGGGTGTGCGGGGTCTGTGGGGTCTGCGGGGCCGCCGGGCGCAGGGCAGGACGGGCACGGCACGGGGCCTTCGCCGGAGCCAGGCACGACTCGGGGGCAGCCGCTTGTTCAGGTCAGCCAGCTGGAACAGACATGAAAAAGTGAGGGATGAGGGGCTGGGGATCAGGGCTGGGGAATGAAGGGGTAAGAGGGAGGGATTCCTGGTGAGGGATGAGGGGCTGGAGGATGAAGAGGTAAGAGGGGAGGGATCCCTGGAGAAGGATGAGGGGGTGACAGGGGAGGGACCCCTGGAGAAGGATGAGGGGCTGCGGGATGAGGGGGTGACAGGGAAGGACCCCTGGAGAGGGACAAGGGGTGACAGGGGAGGGATCCCTGGTGAGGGATGAGGGGGTGACAGGGGAGGGATCCTTGGTGAGGGATGAGGGGCTGGGGGATGAGGGGAAGCAGGGGAAGGACTCCTGGTGAGTGATGAGGGGCTGGGGGATGAGGGGGTGACCCAGGAGGGATTCCTGGTGAGGGATGAGGGGCTGGGGGATGAAGGGGTAAGAGGGGAGGGATCCCTGGTGAGGGACAAGGGGGTGACGGGACAGATCCCTGGTGAGGCATGAGGGGTGACAGGGAAGGGATCCCTGATGAGGGATGAAGGGACGAGGGGCTGGGGGATGAGGGGGTGACAGGAGGGACCCCTGGTGAGGGACAGGGGCTGCGGGATCAGGGGGTGACAGGGGAGGGATTCCTGGTGAGGGATGAGGGGCTGAGGGATCAGGGGGTGACCCAGGAGGGATTCCTGGTGAGGGATGAGGGGCTGGGGGATCAGGGGGTGACCCAGGAGGGATTCCTGGTGAGGGATGAGGGGCTGGGGGATCAGGGGGTGACAGGGGAGGGACCCCTGGTGAGGGAGAGGGGCTGCGGGATCAGGGGGTGACAGGGGAGGGACCCCTGGTGAGGGAGAGGGGCTGCGGGATGAGGGGGTGACAGGGGAGGGATTCCTGGTGAGGGATGAGGGGCTGGGGGATCAGGGGCTGGGGAATGAAGGGGTAAGAGGGGAGGGATTCCTGGTGAGGGACAAGGGGGTGATGGGACAGATCCCTGGTGAGGCATGAGGGGTGACAGGGAAGGGATCCCTGATGAGGGATGAAGGGACGAGGGGCTGCGGGATGAGGGGGTGACAGGAGGGACCCCTGGTGAGGGACAAGGGGCTGAGGGATGAGGGGGAGACAGGGGAAGGACTCCTGGTGAGGGATGAGGGGCTGCAGGATGAGGGGTGACAGGGGAGGGATCCCTGGTGAGGGATGAGGGGGTGACAGGGGAGGGACCCCTGGTGAGGGATGAGGGGCTGGGGGATGAGGGGGGTGACAGGGGAGGGATCCCTGGTGAGGGATGAGGGGGTGACAGGGGAGGGACCCCTGGTGAGGGATGAGGGGCTGGGGGATGAGGGGGGTGACAGGGGAGGGATCCCTGGTGAGGGATGAGGGGCTGGGGGATCAGGGGTGACAGGGGAGGGATCTCTGGTGAGGGATGAGGGGCTGGGGGATGAGGGGGTGACAGGGGAGGGATCTCTGGTGAGGGATGAGGGGGTGACAGGGGAGGGACCCCTGGTGAGGCATTCTTTCCCCAGGGTCACGGTGGTGTCTCCTTCCAGCCCATTTACCCCAAATCAGCACATTTATAGACTCAGGGAATGGTTGGGATGAAAGGGACCTCAAAGCCCATCCAGTTCCACTCCCTGCCATGGCAGGGACACCTTCCATTATCCCAGGCTGCTCCAAGCCCTGTCCAGCCTGGCCTTGGACACTGCCAGAGATCCAGGGGCAGCCACAGCTGTGCCAGAGCCTCCCCACCCTCATAGAGAAATTCTTCCTAATATCCAATGTAAACCTTCTCTCTGTCACTTTGAAGACATTTCCCCTTAACCTGTCCAAAGTCTCCCTCTCTCTTTCTTGTGGGCTCCCTTCAGGCCTGGAAGGCCTCAGGTGGGTCTCTAAGCTTTCCTTCTCCAGGCTGTATAATCCCAATTCTCTCACAGCAGAGCTGCTCCATCCCTCTATCAATTTGATGCCTCCTCTGGATTTGCTCCCACAACTCCATGTCCTTCCTACAAGTGTCTTTTCAAATGTTCTGTTCCCAATCCCTGTGTGCATAACCAAGTACAGAACCAGAACTTTAACAGCTCAGGATGAGAGGAAACAGGGAAATCAACCAGAGAAAGTTTAGGTTAAATATCAGGAAAAATTTCTTTCTGGAATGGGCTGGGGGGATTTAACAACCACGTGGATGTGGCACCTTGGATCAGCAATGAGCACAGTGGTGCTGCTGGGGATTGGTTGGACTCCATGACCTTTAAAGGCCTTTTCCAAGCTCAGTGAATTTCTGGTTCTGTTCTTTTTCTCTTTAGGGAGGAAGAACAGAAGAAAGCACTGGGGCTGTGCTCCCCTGTGCCCCGTGCCCACCTCCATGCGGCGGATGTCGATGGACAGCACTGTGGTGAAGAAGAACATCTGCAGGAAGAAGTCTGACACCAGCCCCACCACGGCGAAGAGGCAGAACTCCTGCAGATGGGACACAGGATTAGTTCCCATTTCACCCCTGAGTGAGGGACACTCAGCAGAGTTTTACTGACAAACAAGTGATCAAACTCATCGCTGACAAAGTGATGCAGCTCTTGTATTGGCTCAGAGTTCAGTGCTGGATGAGAATCCAAGAATATTTATTCTAATTCACGGTTTTTTGTTCTTTTTGGCCACAATCCATTAAAACCCTTGGACTCTGCTCCCAGGGAACAAGGGACAGAATGAGAGGAAAAGGCCTCAGGTTGTGCCAGGGGAGATTTAGATTAGAAACTGGGGAAATTTTCTTTCCCAAAAGGGGCTATTAGGTATTGGTACTGCCCAGAGCAGGGGTGGAGTCCCCATGCCCAGAGGGATTTAACAGCTGTGGCACTTGGGGACATGGGTGAGTGTGGCCTTGGCAGTGCTGAGGTGGACTCGATGGTGTCCAAGGCTTTTCCAAGCCAGACAATTCCCTGCCTCTGTGACCCTGCTGCCTCCCTCCCTGCAGTGCCCCAGGCTCTGTGCTGGCCCAGGACAGCCCCTCTCACCTGGATGGCCGGGACCAGGGTGAAGTATCCGATGAGGATGATCCCCAGCTCCGTGGCCATGTTCTTCATGATGGACCAGCTCTCATTGCTCAGGCCTGGGGAAGGGCAAGGACAGCTCAGGGGAGCTCCTTCACTGTGCCACACATGGGCACAGCAAAAGGAGCTGCATTTCCTCTCTTTAAAACCAAGAATCTACAGCAACAGCCCAAAAAGGCCCTTCCAAGCTAAAATTCCTCAGTGCAAAGGCTCACTGAAGTTCTGAGTCCTGTTTCCCATCCAGGATCCAAACCATTTGTATTTTTAAAACTAAAATCAGCATCGCTCTTGAATCTTTTCTCCCTGATGTTTACAGACAGCTTTGAAAATTACAAATCCCATTTATCCGTGGTGTGAGCACACTCAAATCCTTCCACAGGCACAGAGCATTTATAGAAATGGAAAAGATAATTTTGATGTGTTTAAAAAATGACTGGATGTGGCACTTGGTGCCATGATCTAATTGAGGTGTTAGGGCACGGGTTGGACTTGATGATCTTTGAGATCTCTTCCAACCTGGAAATTCTGTGATTGTCACACACTCAGGGGGATTTTGTAGAACCTGTGCTCTGCACTTCTGATATCCATGACCTGAGGACAGTGCTCAGTTCCACACCAGGAGATCCAGCTCTCCCCTATTAATATTTTATTTATTTAGCCTGTTTCAGTCAAAAATCCCAAAAAGCAGTGCCCACAACAACAGCATTATGCTCTTGGAATTCAAAACAAAAGGCTGTACAACTTCTTTCCATCACAGGACTTTGTTTCCATCACAGACCTGAACCAGACCATTCCCCATCTCCCCAGTTTTTTCCCCTGGCTTTCCCCATTTTCCCTCTCTGCCCTCTCCCAGAGCAGGATCCCACCTTGGGCGATGCGGAGCTTCACCTCCAGATCCACGGGTGTGGACACAACAGATTTGGTGAGGACCAGCACGTTCTCCAGGCCAATCACCACCACCAGGTATGGGAATATCTCTCTGCAGGAAACAGAGGCAGAACTGAGGAGGAGATCCGTGGGGGAAAAGAAGGGAAAGAGGCAAGTTTGGAGCAAACACACCCCTGCGAGTGAGGTGAGGAGACACCACCCTGTGCCCCAATCCCTTCCCTCAGTGTCTAAATGTGCAAGGTTTGAATTTCCTGTGCCTGGGGCAGAGGATTCCTGGAATTCCTGGGAAATGCCCATTGTGGGGCACCATTAAATGAATCTTGGTGTTCCCAGGGTGGGGACAGAGCCCTCTGCTCTCCAGGTACAACAGCAGAGATGGACCTGGCACAGCCTGTGAGGGGCTGAGGGTGGGTAATCCCTCATCAGGGAGGGGCAGGGAGCGTGTCCCACCTCCTTTAAGGACCATCCCATTCCATCCCCTGCCATTTGCAGGGACACCTTCCACTATCCCAGAGTCCAACCTGGCCTTGGACACTTCCACAGGGATCCACGGGCAGCCACAGCTTCTCTGGGAAATCCATTCCAGTCCCTCACCACCCTCACAGGGAAGGATTTCTTCTGTCTATCTCACCTAAATCTCCCCTCTTTCAGTTTGAACCATTGCTCCTTGTTCCTATCACTGCAGTTCCTGATGAAGAATCCCTCTCCAGCTTCCCTGTAGGCTCCCTCAGACACTGGAAGGGGGGAATGTCAGTGAATGTCCACAGTGAGTGATAAAACCACCAACACAGGTAAGCCTCTCATGGGCAGCTTCTTGTTCATGCCCAAGAATCCAAAATTCAGCAAGAACAACTCAGGCCTGCCTTTAATTAAATAATTTCAGCTCATAAGCTGTGTGAGTCCTCCAGGCAGCACCAGCACAGGACAGAGATGGGAGATAAACTCCTCAGGGATGGAAATCTCTGAACAGAGAGAACGGAGCTACTGCAGGAGGAGGCTGTGGGAGAGCCTGCTCAGCTCCAGGATAATAAAATAACATTTTATTATCCCAGCAATTCCTCCTGCTTCAGGCACACAGAGCCAACTGCTCAGCAGTGAGGAATATCCAGGAGGGCTGACCAGCAGAGGAACACCTCCCCTGCATCCCTGGAGAGCAGCTGATGGTGACACAGCCCAGCAGGGTCCCCAGTACCCCAGGAGCTTGTTCCCCAAGCCCTGCCCTGGCAGGGCTGGCACGTACCCGCCGTTGAGGGTGGGTGTGAGGCCGAAGAGGGTGCAGAGCCCCACGGACATGAGCAGGGAGCTGAGCACCGTCACCACCGCCGCCAGCGCCAGGCCCCACTTGGACTTCACCATGTCGATCTTCCCTGGAAAACAGCGCCCAGCCCGCGTCAGCAAACGGGATCAGCACAGCCAGAGGTGGGATATTCATCCTGACCAGCCCCAGGAGGTCACTGGATATCCCCCAGCCCAGAGGGGAAGGGACTGCAGTGCTCCCACAGCCTCCCGGGACAAGGGTGGGACAGGGGGACAGTGCTGGTTCATAGTCACAGCAGTCCCAGCACTGCGCTGAGGTGGGAAAAACCAAACTGAAATGTGGCCAGAGAGGTCTAAAGGCACCAGCTTAGAACAGGTTGAATATGGGTCCCATCCCATCCCCATCATCCTCATCCATCATCCATCCACATCCATCATCCCATCCATCCATCCATCCATCCATCCCATCCATCCATCCATCCCATCCATCCCATCCATCCATCATCCATCCATCCCACCATCCCATCCCATCCATCCATCCATCCCATCCATCCATCCATCCCATCCATCCCATCCCATCATCCATCCACCCCCATCCATCCCATCCATCCCATCATCCATCCCATCCATCCATCCATCCATCCCCCCCCCCCATCCATCCCCATCCATCCATCCCATCCATCCATCCATCCATCATCCATCCATCCATCATCCATCCATCCATCCATCCATCCATCATCCATCCATCTCCATCCATCCCCATCCATCCCATCCATCCATCCATCATCCATCCATTCATCCATCCATCCATCCATCATCCATCATCCCATCCATCATCCATCCATCCCATCATCCATCCATCCATCCATCCATCCATCATCCATCCATCCATCATCCATCCATCCATCCATCATCCATCATCCATCCCATCATCCCATCCATCCATCATCCATCCATCCATCCATCCATCCATCCATCATCCATCATCCATCATCCATCATCC
>JAJEOU010000373.1:53443161-53470661 GCA_021534815.1 Acrocephalus arundinaceus | reverse complement strand
AAATTACTGGAAAGCAAACCAGTCTGTGCACAAGGAACTGGGTATAACCAGAGCTTACTGGAAAGCAAACCAGTCTGTGCACAAGGAACTGGGTCTAACCAGAGCTTACTGGAAAGCAAACCAGTCTGTGCACAAGGAACTGGGTCTAACCAGAGCTACTGGACGCCACAGAAACTCCCCCTGGCAGCTCTGGATGCTACAGACTCTGCTTGTGAAGAGCAGCTGAGAACCGAGAGTATTTTATTACCATAAAACACAGCGAGTTTTCTCCCCAAAAAAGCACCTTGAGAGATGCAAGATACTCTAAAGCACAAGGAAAGCAGGCCAAGGTGAAAGTGTGAAAGCAGCAGCTGTGGCAGAGCAGCCCTCACCTGGAGTCGTAGCGCTGCAGCCCCAGGGTGACGGTGTAGGACACCACGCGCCGCCGGTTGTACAGGTTGACACCGCTGTACCTGCCAGGCAGCCCGAAGAGCAGGTCTGCAGGGACAGGGGGACATCAGGGACAGCACACACACACACAGGAGGGAGGCACAGAGGTTCACTGAGAGCAGCACCAGTGGGAATGGCTGCTCTGATCCTGTGGGATATCCCACACTTCCCGGTGCTTTGTGGGGTCACACTTGGGGCAGGCTCTGTGTGCTCCAAGCACAGCCAGCTCACACTGTGGATGCTCAAAAATAACCTTTAAAGCAAATCTTTAAGGGTACAACCCCCTTTTACATGAAATATTGTACATCACACACTTCCAGAACTCTGAGGTTCCTTTAGAACCAAAGGATTCAACCTGCATTTATTTCCTCTGGCATTATGGAACCACTAACGATCTCACACATGGTCAGAGGGGTTTTTTATAATTAAAGAGATAAAAATACTTCTATGATATCCATTGTCAGCTCAGGCTGTGTGTAAGGAATTAGAACACACAAGGGAGCAGGATGAATGTTGATTTATCTGAGCATGACAGAGGGAAAAGCCAGGCTGGAGCATGTGTAGAATGAGGAGAACAAAACCCTGCTATTTTTACCTGCAGAAAGAAGCCTGACTGAGTGATTTGTTCACTTCTCACAAATACAGATCAGGGCTCCAATACACAAATAAAATGAGAGACAACAAAGACTGGGCAGCTTCAGATGCTGTGAAGGACAAAATGCTGCCCAAATTGGCACTCTCAGCAATCCAAACACTGGAATTAATGAGGATAGAATAACAACGAAGCTGTAGGCAACCCTCAGCTTCCCTGGCTCTCCAGCCCCTCACCTTTGAGAGTGGCTGACGTCTGCAAGGTCTTTGGCTCATGCTGGTGGATGGTTTTGATGATATCTGGGTCGGCATTGAAGCGCTCGAGGTCGTTCTGCCAGAAGTTCCCCGGGGACAGCAGCAGGCAGCCGTGCTCTGGGAGCAGATTTCGCAGTTTCCTGAGGCCAGGCAGCAGGTCTGTCACCTGCAGGCACACCTCCTCCAGGCTCCTGACCCCCGAGCTGAAAGGGTTAAAAATGCATGGTATAAACTTGGCTTTTTGCAGATATTTAAATGAATATTGTGTGTAGAATGTAGGAAGGTTGTACTGATGTTGGGGAGGATGAAACAGGAAAACTTTATAAATATGACTGCTTATTTTTAGAGAATATGAAACATATTAGTGAAACAGAGTTGAAGGTAAGTTTGGATGTCTAAGATGCCGAGCTTTAGTTACTGAACAACTGGAAAACAATGGTATGGCCAGCCAAAAATAATCCCCCCTTGATGAAACAATGCCCTTCTCCTTACTGAAAGTCTAAGGGTCAAAACAGATCTTACTAGCTTGGCAAGAAGGGTCCAAAGAGTCGTTTTTAGGGTTTAAAATATAACACTGTACAGTAATGTAGGGATTCTTATAGGCTGTGTGTAAATGCTGTAGGATTTGTAGCTTTTAGGGTTTAAAATATAACACTGTATGTGTAATGATTCTTACAGGCTGTGTGGAAATGCTGTAGGATTTGTAGTTTTTAGGGTTTAAAATATAACACTGTATGTGTAATGATTCTTACAGGCTGTGTATAAATGGTGTAGGATTTGTAGCTTTTAGGGTTTAAAATGTATGTAATGGTAATGTAATGATTCTTATAGGCTGTGTGTAAATGCTACAGGATTTGTAGTTTTTAGGGTTTAAAATATAACACTGGTAATGTAATGATTCTTACAGGCTGTATGTAAATGCTGTAGGATTTGTACTTTTTAGGGTTTAAAATATAACACAGTATGGCAATGTAGTGATTCTTATAGGCTGTATAGAAATGCTGTAGGATTTGTAGTTTTTAGGGTTTAATATATAACATAAATATGGCAATGTAATGATTCTTATAGGCTGTGTGTAAATGGTGTAGGATTTGTAGTTTTTAGGGTTTAAAATATAACACTGCATGGTCATGAAATGATTCCTATAGGCTGTGTGTAAATGCTGTAGGATTTGTATCCTGTACTAGATTGGTTGATGTAAATTAGAATATTCAATATAGAAGAAGATTTAATGGATTGGAATGGGAACTTCGCTCTCTCTCTCTCTCTCTCTTTTCTTCCTCCTCTCTTGCTCCTTCTCTTCTTCACTCTCTTCTCACTCTCTCTGCTCTGAGCTGTGGCTGGAACCACAGAACCCTTTCACCCACACCCTATACAATAAACTGCATGCTCCAAAACCAGGCAGGACTTCAGAGATCTCTCATCTCCATCCATCACAACTGACCCGTTGTTCCCACATGCTGTATTTTCTTTTAATTAATAAAAGTTAAAAATGAGATGAATATAATTTTTTAATGATTGTAACTTAGTGTTAGAAGACTGGGGTCTTTTGTTTTCCTGCATGAAGATTACTGACCAAGAAAACAATTAAACTTCTGTTATCAAGGATCTTGTTCAAATAGAAATGACCAGAACCCCAAAAAAAGAATTTATGGACCTGTGCTATCAGACAATGGAGCCACCTGAGGACAGGGGGGGAGTTGGGACTAAACAAAGGAATTCACACTCAAAAGGAATGTTTGAATCATGCATGTGAATTTTTAAATATACAACAAGCTGATGTTTTTAAAGAACAAACTCTTTGTTAACAGTGTGCTGGCTGGTTCTGTGCCAGGCACAGAAAATGTATTTTGCTTTTATCTCTCCTAATTGTCTATTTTCTTTTGATTTTTTTTTATTAAACTTCTAAATTTTTCCAAGGAAGTGAACCTGGTTTTTCACAAAGGCAAACACAGGCTGTGGGACCAAACTGAGGCAAAGCTTTTGGAGAGGAGCACCCCAGGGACCTGCAGCAGGTGTCACTGCTCTTCTTCCTCACAGAAAACAGGGACTGGGTCACCCTGGAACTGTGACCAGGCTCCAGAACTCCACCAGCACCCCTGGGTGCTGCCTGAGCCCACAGCTCCTGTTCCTCACCCATCTCTGGTACCACATTCCCACATTTAAAACACTTCCACCCAACAGAGAAACTCTGGAATTCCTCCAGACCTCAAACCCCTCTCCACACACACACAAAGGATGTTCCACAGGAATCCTGCTCAGCCTTCCTGAGGTGGATCACAGAGTGCTCTAAAATGCACCCAGGATCCAATGTCTGCACCTGGTGTGGTGTTTTCCCAATTCCTCTGCATTGGGTGCAAAGAATTTCCTCAGAGGTTCAGATCTGCACACTGGTGTGACTGGTATGAATTGGAATTGACACTGGAGCTCAGACCTCTTTAATTACTCCTAAGGATGCTAAAAAGCTAAACTTATTTTAATGTTTAAAAACTTCATTTTTAAAAATAGAGAAGTTCATTTAACTGGCTTTAATGGAAAAAGTATTTTCTGTTACACTGCCAGAGTTTGTTTATGGTCACCTGGGGAAAAGTGAATGAATTCACACACATTTGTGATGGCAAATCATGAAGAAAACACTTTGGATGTGACATCCTTGAAGGGAAACTTTGGCAATATTAAAAGGATCAAAACAAATTATCAAACATCAGGGATGTTTGGTCCTTTGGACTTGACAAAAAACCCAGAATAATCTTTTTGGGAAGGGTAGGAAATCAGTCTCTTAAAAATGGGTCCAGTTTTTAACTAACATTAAACAGCACCCTGTGCCTCCTGCAGCCAAACAAGGGATAAATGAAGTTATTAAAGACTTAGAAAAATCTTTCTAAATTAATGAAGTATTAAAGATTTAGGAAAAAAGGGCTGTTATGTTTAGGATGCATTCACAATTCCCCTGTTTGACAGGTGACAAAAGAAGACAGGAGCTGGCACTTAGTAATTGATTATCAAAGGTTTAATGCTAACACAGAACCCTCCCTGCAGCAGGCCCAAACATTGCAAACCTCCCTGCTACACAAAGGGGTGGAAGCTTGGCAGAGAAAAGATGTTTTTTATTCAGGAAAAAGATAAACCCAAATGTGCATTGGGAAGGAACACAATCCACCTTTGACTGCCTGCCTCAGGGATTTATTCACTCACACAGAGCTTCAGCTGAACTCCAGCAAATAAAACCTCAGGAAGGATTGAGATTTATCAATTCATTGATGATGTGTTGGTAGGAGGTGAGGAGGAAAGTGCTGGAAGAAGAACAATATTCCATATTCTATATGGAATAGATTAAATTGGGAGGGGATAGAAGTGCCCTCAGCCAAGAGCCCCCCTAAAAAGGTGGAATTCCTGGGAACCTGGGGGTAGCAGGCCAAGCTGTAATTCCAGATGAAACCATTACAAAATTAAATTCTGTATCTACCCCCACTACTGGAAAAGAACCTCAAAAGATACTTTGGGATATTCCTGGATTTTCTATGATAGAAAGACTCTTGTACACATTAATGAGGAAAATCCAAAACTGGAAACTTGACGACCACAAACAGGCATTGCAAATGCTGATAGAAGAGTTAAAATCATCAATCACTTGGACCAGCTCATCCCAGTGATCCTGTAATGGGATTTTGCTGAATGTGGGACTTAATATGTCCCAGAAAGGGTCACACAGACCCAAACAATCATTAGGGTTCTGTTCCACAGCATTTAAAAACACTGAAAAGAGAAACTGAGTGGGAAATGGGATTATTATCCCTGACCTGAGCTCTTGAACAAGGAGGAAAATCCAAAACTGGAAACTTGACAGCCACAAACAGGTTTTGCAAACGCTGATGGAAGAGTTAAAATCATCACTTGGGTCAGCTCATCCCAGTGATTCTGTAATGGGATTTTGCTGAACATGGGACTTAGTATGTGCCTGAAAAACAACCATTAGGGTTCTGTTCCACAGCATTTAAAGATACTGAAAAGAGAAGTGGGAAATGGGATTATTATCCCTGATCTGAGCTCTGGAATAAGGAGGAAAATCCAAAACTGGAAACTTGACAGCCACAAACAGGCATTGCAAACGCTGATAGAAGAGTTAAAAACATCACTTGGGTCAGCACATCCCAGTGATTCTGTAATGGGATTTTGCTGAACATGGGACTTAATATGTGCCTGAAAAACAACCATTAGGGTTCTGTTCCACAGCATTTAAAGATACTGAAAAGAGAAGTGGGAAATGGGATTATTATCCCTGACCTGAGCTCTTGAACAAGGAGGAAAATCCAAAACTGGAAACTTGACAGCCACAAACAGGCTTTGCAAACACTGATAGAAGAGTTAAAATCATCAATCACTTGGGTCAGCACATCCCAGTGATCCTGTAATGGGATTTTGCTGAACATGGGACTTAATATGTGCCAGAAAGGGCCACACAGACCCAAACAATCATTAGGGTTCTGTTCCACAGCATTTAAAAACACTGAAAAGAGAAACTGAGTGGGAAATGGGATTATTATCCCTGACCTGAGCTCTTGAACAAGGAGGAAAATCCAAAACTGGAAACTTGACAGCCACAAACAGGCATTGCAAATGCTGATAGAAGAGTTAAAATCATCAATCACTTGGGTCAGCTCATCCCAGTGATTCTGTAACAGCTGAGTGGGATTTTGCTGAACATGGGACTTAATATGTGCCTGAAAGGGCCACACAAACCCAAACAACCATTAGGGTTCTGTTCCACAGCATTTAAAGACACTGGAAAGAGAAACTGAGTGGGAAAAGGGATTTTTATCCCTGACCTGAGCTCTTGAATAAGGAGGAAAATCCAAAACTGGAAACTTGACGACCACAAACAGGCATTGCAAACACTGATAGAAGAGTTAAAATCATCACTTGGGTCAGCTCATCCCAGTGATTCTGTAATGGGATTTTGCTGAACATGGGAGTTAATATGTGCCTGAAAGGGCCACACAAACCCAAACAACCATTAGGGTTCTGTTCCACAGCATTTAAAAACACTGAAATGAGAAACTGAGTGGGAAAAGGGATTATTATCCCTGACCTGAGCTCTTGAACAAGGAGGAAATCCAAAACTGGAAACTTGACAGCCACAAACAGGCATTGCAAATGCTGATAGAAGAGTTAAAATCATCACTTGGGTCAGCTCATCCCAGTGATCCTGTAATGGGATTTTGCTGAACATGGGACTTAATATGTGCCTGAAAAACAACCATTAGGGTTCTGTTCCACAGCATTTAAAGATACTGAAAAGAGAAGTAGGAAATGGGATTATTATCCCTGATCTGAGCTCTTGAACAAGGAGGAAAATCCAAAACTGGAAACTTGACAGCCACAAACAGGCATTGCAAACACTGATAGAAGAGTTAAAAACATCACTTGGGTCAGCACATCCCAGTGATTCTGTAATGGGATTTTGCTGAACATGGGACTTAATATGTGCCTGAAAAACAACCATTAGGGTTCTGTTCCACAGCATTTAAAGATACTGAAAAGAGAAGTGGGAAATGGGATTATTATCCCTGACCTGAGCTCTTGAACAAGGAGGAAAATCCAAAACTGGAAACTTGACAGCCACAAACAGGCATTGCAAATGCTGATAGAAGAGTTAAAAACATCAATCACTTGGACCAGCTCATCCCATGATCCTGTAACAGCTGAGTGGGATTTTGCTGAACATGGGAGTTAATATGTACCTGAAAAACAACCATTAGGGTTCTGTTCCACAGCATTTAAAGATACTGAAAAGAGAAGTGGGAAATGGGATTATTATCCCTGATCTGAGCTCTTGAATAAGGAGGAAAATCCAAAACTGGAAACTTGACAGCCACAAACAGGCATTGCAAACACTGATAGAAGAGTTAAAATCATCACTTGGGCCAGCTCATCCCAGTGATTCTGTAACAGCTGAGTGGGATTTTGCTGAACATGGGACTTAATATGTGCCTGAAAGGGCCACACAGACCCAAATGACCATTAGGGTTCTGTTCCACAGCATTTAAAGATACTGAAAAGAGAAACTGAGTGGGAAAAGGGATTTTTATCCCTGACCTGAGCTCTTGAATAAGGAGGAAAATCCAAAACTGGAAACTTGACAGCCACAAACAGGCTTTGCAAACACTGATGGAAGAGTTAAAATCATCACTTGGGTCAGCACATCCCAGTGATTCTGTAATGGGATTTTGCTGAACATGGGACTTAATATGTGCCTGAAAAACAACCATTAGGGTTCTGTGCCACAGCATTTAAAGATACTGAAAAGAGAAGTGGGAAATGGGATTATTATCCCTGATCTGAGCTCTGGAATAAGGAGGAAAATCCAAAACTGGAAACTTGACAGCCACGAACAGGCTTTGCAAATGCTGATAGAAGAGTTAAAATCATCAATCACTTGGACCAGCTCATCCCAGTGATCCTGTAACAGCTGAGTGGGATTTTGCTGAACATGGGAGTTAATATGTGCCTGAAAAACAACCATTAGGGTTCTGTGCCACAGCATTTAAAGACACTGGAAAGAGAAGTAGGAAATGGGATTATTATCCCTGATCTGAGCTCTTGAACAAGGAGGAAAAATTCAACAGCACCAACCTGTGCAAACCCAAGGACCTTTCAGTCTGCTGGCCAGAGGGAATTGCACAGAGTGACAGTGCACAAACAGGGTGTGGGTCTTGGGGTCACAGATCAAAGGGACAGCACTGAAGGGCCCAAAACCCTACAAAATCACAGAGCTGGGACCCCAGACAGGTTAGCCTGACAAGAGCCATAAATCTGATCCTATCCTGGCTGCTCCTGCATTCACTCAGACTCTGAAGCTGGAGATTTGGTTCCCTGAGGCCTCAGCCAAACACATGGATGGGAAATGCAGGTACAGAGCAGCTGCTCTGAACATTGAAAAAGCAGAGGAAGAAGGAATTAGAAGTGCACAAGTGGGAGAGTTAAAAGCTGCACTGCTGGCAGTAAAGGAGAAAACAAAACCAATCTGTGTGGATCCCTGAGCACTCTGGGCTGGTGCCACAGTGGTTGTGGCAGTGGGAAGGGAAGAGAAAAGAGCCTTGGCAGAAGGGAGATGGGAAGTGTTGGTGTCACAGGCTCCATCCCATGGGCAAATCCACACAGGATGGGTCAGAGCTCATGCAAATGGTCAGACTTTACTGGAACAACCAGGTGGATGAGCTGACAGAAATCAGAAAGATAAAAATTGATCAGTCAGAAGCTCCACACACTGGTATGGACTGGGTGAGTGGTTACATTGAAATGAGGGCATGCTGGACAAAAAACTCTGGGTTTTGGAGCACAAAAGGGGCTGGCACTGACCAGGAAGATGTGTCAGGGCATTCTCACAGAGTGTCCCCAGTGCCAGCTGAGACTCAAACAAAATCGTCCAGACCTGGATGATTTAAAGAGCAAAAGTAACAAAACACTCTGGGTCTCTGGGCAAAGAGATTCTCTGAAGACATCCCTGGTTACAGGTACAAACTCACAGGCTGGGAGTGATCTCTGGGCTGTCACTCCCAGCCCACAGCAGGCACAGTGATGCCAAAGCTGCTGCCTGAGGACTCAGTGAGCAGTTTTCCAGCCTCCCTGCACCAGATTTACTCAGAGTGAAAAGGGATCACACTTCACCAGTGTGACAGTGCAAGACTGGGCCAAAACTAAAGTATTAAATGGCTTTTTCATACACTTTATTATCCCCAAACAAATGGGATCGTGGAGCGTGCCAGTGGTTTACTAAAGTGATGCCTTAGGCCACGTGAATCTGGCTGGGATAAAAGGTTATGCCAGATATAATAAATAATTCATATCAGACATAATAAATATAATAAATAAATAAAATAAAATCTATATTTCTTTTTAGTGATGTATGGTTTTGCATATACATATATATACGTGTGTGTATATCTATATATTAAAAATATATATAAATAACTGTAATGGACCAAGGGGTAGTCCTGTTTTATGAACTTCCCTGAGCCCTGTGTCTCTTTAAACAGCTCCAAATGACAAAATGGAAGCTTTTCAGGACAGCTTGCAGGCAGTAAAGCCAGTGCCAGTGAGGCTGGCCCAGACTGGGGTGGTTCTGTGACTCTGAGGCCGATCCAGGCCCGATGTTTTGGGTTTTATGGATTCCAAAGGCACAAGGAGGTCCGGATGCAGACTCCGTTCCGAACCCCAATTCCAGGCCGTGTTTTGCTCCCAACCAGCGCGGGGCTGCCCCGCAGCGCCCCCGTGTGGTGGCGGCCGGGAATGGCACCAACACCGCACGGATCCCCTTTAGATCCCTGAATGACGATTTTAATTTACAGAGTTAACATTTTAGCCAAGGTTTATAAAGAGTTAACATTTTAGCCAAGGATTATAAAGAGTTAACATTTTAGCCAAGGATTATAAAGAGTTAACATTTTAGCCAAGAGTTATAAAGAGTTAACATTTTAGCCAAGGGTTAGGAGCAATTTATATTGATTAGGATGCAAGCTTTAGATCCCCTATATCACGATTTTAATTTAAAGAGTTAACATTTTAGCCAAGGGTTATAAAGAGTTAACATTTTAGCCAAGGGTTAGGAATAATTTATATTGATTAGGATACAAGCTTTAGATCCCCTGAATCACGATTTTAAAGAGTTAACATTTTAGCCTAGGTTTATAAAGAGTTAACATTTTAGCCAAGGGTTATAAAGAGTTAACATTTTAGCCAAGGATTATAAAGAGTTAACATTTTAGCCAAGGGTTATAAAGAGTTAACATTTTAGCCAAGGATTATAAAGCGTTAACATTTTAGCCAAGGGTTAGGAGCAATTTATATTGATTAGGATGCAAACTTTAGATCCCCTGAATCACGATTTTAATTTAAAGAGTTAACATTTTAGCCAAGGGTTATAAAGAGTTAACATTTTAGCCAAGGTTTATAAAGAGTTAACATTTTAGCCAAGGTTTATAAAGAGTTAACATTTTAGCCAAGGTTTATAAAGAGTTAACATTTTAGCCAAGGATTATAAAGAGTTAACATTTTAACCAAGGTTTATAAAGAGTTAACATTTTAGCCAAGGATTTTAAAGAGTTAACATTTTAGCCAAGGGTTAGGAACAATTTATATTGATTAGGATGCAAACTTTAGATCCCCTGAATCACGATTTTAATTTAAAGAGTTAACATTTTAGCCAAGGGTTAGAAGCAATTTATATTGATTAGGATACAAGCTAGGAAAAACAAAAGATAAGTTTTTAAAAGATTTTTAGATGCTTAAGCTAGAGCTAGATGATGCATTGCTTGGTATCAGGTGCTTGGTTTGTGTTTATAGGAGGAATTTAAATAGATGGACAAATAATGACAAATGGAAACCAATGGGATGTGACCTGCACCTGGACTCATTATTAATTGATCACGGAGCAGGAGGGATTGGATTGTGCCAAAAGGTCACAAAGGCTGCTAGCAGCAAGAAGGCAGAAATGTCATTGTGATGAAGACTTCCCTGACTTCATCCTTCAAGACCCAATTCGAGACCACAACCCAATTCAAGAGAAGAATTGTGCATGCATGAAGGACTTTTAGCCTCATTTAATAGGAAGTGGGGAGTGGTGCTGGGATTATGCAGATGTATGATGAGCATTTTGTGTATGTAAGATTTTGGGAAATAAATAGAGGGCAAAGAGCCTTGGAATTTGTGGGCATGACTTTAGGAGGTGACTCCCATGCTGCCCAACTTTCTAATTTTAACTAATTACACAGTCTTTGTCTAAAATGTTATTGGGTTTTTATGATTAATCCCCAGTAACCTGAGGT
The DNA here is from genome assembly GCA_021534815.1 of Acrocephalus arundinaceus. NCBI lineage: Eukaryota > Metazoa > Chordata > Aves > Passeriformes > Sylviidae > Acrocephalus > Acrocephalus arundinaceus. The sequence continues at coordinate 53,459,562 of JAJEOU010000373.1, read as the reverse complement.
GCTCAAGTGTATCCTCACTGAGTGCATCCAGACAGGAGCCAAGGAGCTTTTTGGGCAGCAAGGAAGGGCTGGGAATCACTGACAGACACCCCTGGGCTCCTACAGGGGAATAAAACCAGTCCTGGACACGGAGGGACCACACTGGGCAGCACAGGAGCTGATCCATCCACTGTGGCTAAAGCTGTGAGACTGAGGAGCTCTGAAGGGACAATTCCTGCATGGTTATGTGCAGAAAAATATCTTTAACTCCACAGCACAGATCTCAGCCATGCCAGCACCTTGCAGCAGTGATTGCAAAGGAGAGGAAAGCACTGCTGGATTCCAGGGGCCTCTCCAACCCAGCACACACAGATCCAATCCTACCTTGAGCCTTGGAACAGGAATTCCCACCTAAAGCTCCTGCAGGCTGTGACACTGATAACAACAAAAACTGCTGGAGTTGTTCTCAGTTTGCCACTCATTTAATGAAAATATTCAAATGATGGGAATTCAACACTGTTGGAACCCTGGAAGCTGAGAATTTTAGGCCTTCTGTGCCAACAGGCACTGACCCTCAAGAAAATATTACATTTGACCTGAGGCTGTGGAAAAGGCTTCCAAAATTGAGTGACAGCACTGGGATTGTGGGTGTGTAGTTTGAATAGAAGTGTGTAAAATCACAGGGTGGAAAACTTGGATTTTAAGGTTTTAAAACCTTAAAATAGTAATATAGTATATAGTAGTATCTATAAAGCAAAATGGAGGATTTAGGGCTTAGGCTAAGTTCTTTTTTTTCTTTTTTCTTTAATATTAAATTTATTTAAATTAAAACCTAAACACTGTATTGTCTTCACCACACCAAATATATAACATATTTTCCAGCACCTTTCCTCCAGCTGGAGTGATGCTCCTTTGGGAAGGAAAGACAGCCCAAATTTACAGTGGTAAAATCTTGATCAGTATTAAGGTACTAGAGCATTTGAGTTTTCCATTGTTTGAATTAATATTTGCTTAAGGTTTGTCCCAGAAGTTTTGCAGTTTTGAGTTATTGCTTTAGAATCTTCGTGTCTTCATTATGGTTGTCACAGGGGGTAGAAAAGATTTCCCCCTGAGTATAACTTGAATTTTCATATGATTATCAATCAGTTTTGTGCACCTCCTCCTATCTCCTCAGGGCAAGGTATAAAATTCCCCATTGCAGTAGGTGGGAATAATTTGAGTTTCATTCCACCTTTGATTCCCCTGAGGCTCTGATTGTCCTGTAGTACACACACATTTGGTCAGGCTGTTGCAGAACTGTCTAACACTTGATATGATGAGCAAGGATATGTGAAATGCTGAATTTCACTGAGGAATGCTGCACTAAGAACCATGAATGGAAGTGAGGGGAGTCACTGACCCATCACTGAACTCCTCCAACCACTGCAACTGAAAATTAATTCCAGGAACTTTTCTTTCATCCTGATTTGCATCCCATCCTTCCTATGATTTTTAAGATTCAAAGGGTGGGGAACATCCTGATTTACACAGACTGGTAACAATCCAAGTAAAATTACTTATTTGGGTTGTCCATGAACATTCTGGATTTAATGCTATAACTTGTCACTGTAACTTTTTTTATTAGTAATCATTATTTATCTATATCTGTCTGTCTACCCTGAGTCTTTTCTTTGTGGTTATTCCAGGGGCTGAGTGAAGGAACCTGAACATTCTCCTCACTTCCATGGGAAGTTCCATTTGCCTCCCAATCAATGCTGATTCTTCTGCCAGCTCTAACACAGGTATTTATGTTCTTTTGTAACCTACTGGTAGTTGTTAAGTTTTACACCGTGGAGTAATTGTGATTAAGATCTTCCATCTGTCATTTCCTGCCTGTTGAATAAATAATTCACTTTATAAAGACACCTCATTTGCCATCACTAGAACAAATGGGCCAGAGGGAATCCTTAAATTTAAACTGTTGCCAAAATCTGAGGTTAAGGCAGGGCCTGTCCAAAGCTCCCACTCTGTGATAAAAAAGAGGAGCTGCTGCTCCCACAGAGACACTTTTCACCCCTGGGATCCAGAAGCAGGAAAGTGATAAAAAAGAGGAGCTGCTGCTCCCACAGAGACACTTTTCACCCCTGGGATCCAGGAGCAGGTGGGATCTGCTCAGGAAAGGGGCACTGAGCAAATCCAAGTGAAGAACAGACACCAGCCCTGCCCTACCTGGCCTTGCACGTCACAGGAAGGTGTTTCCAGCAAATGAATTGAAGCATTTATAAAATCCCTCTCCAGAAAAGATTTCTTCTAAAATAACTACAAAAAAACAATCACAGAAATTCAAAAATTATGATTTGTCTTTGTGCACACTCCCTCCACAATGTGTACCCATGGCAGGACAGCTGGACATGGCTCAGCTAGCAAAAGGAAGTAATGGAAAATAGACTTCCAAAAAAATGGTGTTTATAGGGAATGAAAATTGAAAGGAACTGATGCAGTGATGCCTCTGGAAACAGCTCCAGGAAGAGCAGGTGACCATGGTTTGTGTTTTATCAGCTCTGGAACGTGGCACAGATAACAGTTCATGCTGCAGATAAAATCCCTCTCCAGAAAAGATTTCTTCTAAAATAACTAAAAAAACCAATCACAGAAATTCAAAAATGATCATTTGTCTTTGTCTCCACAATGTGTACCCATGGCAGGACAGCTGGACATGGCTCAGCTAGCAAAAGAAAGAAATGGAAAATAGACTCAAAAAAATGGTGTTTATAGGGACAAAAACTTTGGGAATGAAAATTTAAAGGAACTGATGCAGTGATGCCTCTGGAAACAGCTCCAGGAAGAGCCAGGTGACCATGGTTTGTGTTTTATCAGCTCTGGAATGTGGCACAGATAACAGTTCATGCTGCAGATAAGCCCATGGACGTTCTTATCTGCGAGGCCACGCTCCCAGCTCGTGTCCCTGTGGGATGTTGTGGGTGCAGAGTGACACCAAACCCCACAGCCAGGGCAAATCACAGATTCCAGGTCACTCCTGACTTTTACAGAGGTGAGTGCTTGGATCTGCAGCCAATGGTAACACACCTGCCCAGGTACACTAAACAACCTTCAGCTCCCTCCTGGAATATAAAAGAATATAAAAGAATATAAAAGAATATAAAAGATATATAGTAGAATAAAAATAATATAAAATAGAACACTAAACAAGCCAGTTTGCATATAAAAAAATTATTTCTGCTCAACTTTGTTACTGGCAACAAATAATAAGAACTTCATAATAACTTCTGAGGTAACTGCAGAGTTTATCTCAAAATTAGAAGTTTCCTAAAATACCCAAATGCATCCCCAAAACAGTAACCTTGCCCCAAGGTTTAGGTCTAAATGTTGAAGTAATTTTCTCCTGGTGGCACGAAGAATAATAATAAAAGTAATAATTTTGTTTCTGCTGTTGCATCACCGCTCATCAAGGGCAATGCCACGGGGAGATAATGAGAATACAATGAGAAGACAAGGGAGATAATGAGAACACAGCACAGGCCTGGGAGCACGTTGTTTCTGACTCTAATTGGCAACAGATGATTATCCCATAGGATAAGGGAGGAGAGGGACTGAGCACATGGACACAAGGTCACTGCCAAGGCTGGGGGAGCTGGCAGGGAGAGAAAAAACCTGAGGAAATCTGTGCTGAAGAGCAAAAATGGCATTTCTAAAACATGAACCCTGAGGGGGGTAAAAGCTGGGTCTCCAAAAGGACAAATGATCAGTTAGAGGAGCAGGGTGGACACTCAGAAAGGATAAATTTAATGACCTTTATTTTAACAAAGATTAAGACCACACTTTGGGGGTAGAAAGAGTTTCTGCTTTGAGGTGGGAGCTCATCAGCTGGAAAGGACAGAGGGAAATGAGGATATTAATAAATCACCTCTCAATGTGCAAAACTGATGTGAGCAGCCATGAGAAATGGACCTGTGATCTCAGAGGGGTTTCAGGAAAAGCCTTTCCATGGAAAACTCCTCACAAGTAAAACTCCTCTGACAATCTGTGTGTGGTTCTGCTCTCCCACCTTCAGGGATGTCACACTGACAGCAGTGCCATGAGGAGGAGCCAGGATGGCACATGGAATTCTGAGCCTCTCACCAGTGAGCCCAGAGTTTTCTGTTTGGTTTTTAACAAACTGGAGTGGGAGCTCCCCCTGCAAACACCAGGAAGCTGAGGAAAGCTGTTGTATAAAGGCTGCAACAGCATAAAAACAAGCAGCTCCTAAAAACAGCCAAAGAAAGTCAGGAGAAGCTTCCTAAGCAGGAAATTCCAGCAGAGACTCAGGAATTCCCTGTGATATGGAGCTGTGGTGGTGAAGGAATTCTGAGTCACTGCACCTGTATCACCTGCAGGCCCCTTCTGGAGTCTGACCAGAACATTCCTGAGGATGCCCAGGAATTCTCTGTGATACGGAGCTGGTGTGGTGGTGAAGGAATTCTGAGTCACTGCACCTGTATCACCTGCAGGCCCCTTCTGGACTCTGACCAGAACATTCCTGAGGATTTTCAATGCCTTACCTGGAGCACAGAGCTGTTCACCAGCACAAATGTGAACTGCCCCACATGCAGGATGGATCCCAGCTCTCATTTCATTCAGGACATGACCAGCTCAAAGCCCTGCCCAGCCCTGCAGGCAGAGGTTTGGAGCCAGCTGTGCCCAGAGCAGCTCCTGTGCCTCACCTGTCTCTCAGGGCGTGGTTCCTGATCTCCTCCACCAGCTGGAAGACGCGGGACAGCGGTGACCTGAACACATCCACAGCCAGGAAATTCTTCTGCCAGGGGGACACGGTGGCTTTGACAAAGATCTGCTGGATGTAGGCCACAGGAGCACCCACGTACTGCAGGGAAACCACAGCAGAGTCAGGCTCTGGTCACTGGGGAGCTCCCAGCACAATCAGAGCAGGATTGGCTTTGCCAGGTTGTTTTCCCTTCCCAAATTGGAGGTGTTTGCTGTTTTCCCTTCTCAAATTGGAGGTGTTTGCTGTTTTCCCTTCCCAATTGGAGGTGTTTGCTGTTTTCCCTTCCCAAATTGGAGGTGTTTGCTGTTTTCCCTTTCCCAACTGGAGCTGTTTGCTGTTTTCCCTTCCCAATTGGAGGTGTTTGCTGTTTTCCCTTCCCAATTGGAGGTGTTTGCTGTTTTCCCTTCCCAGATTGGAGGTGTTTGCTGTTTTCCCTTCCCAGATTGGAGGTGTTTGCTGTTTTCCCTTTCCCAACTGGAGGTGTTTGCTGTTTTCCCTTCTCAGATTGGAGGTGTTTGCTGTTTTCCCTTCCCAATTGGAGGTGTTTGCTGTTTTCCCTTTCCCAATTGGAGGTGTTTGCTGTTCTCCCTTCCCAATTGGAGGTGTTTGCTGTTTTCCCTTCCCAATTGGAGGTGTTTGCTGTTTTCCCTTCCCAATTGGAGCTGTTTGCTGTTTTCCCTTCCCAACTGGAGGTGTTTGCTGTTCTCCCTTCCCAACTGGAGGTGTTTGCTGTTTTCCCTTCCCAAATTGGAGGTGTTTGCTGTTTTCCCTTCCCAAATTGGAGCTGTTTGCTGTTTTCCCTTCCCAACTGGAGGTGTTTGCTGTTTTCCCTTTCCCAATTGGAGGTGTTTGCTGTTCTCCCTTCCCAATTGGAGCTGTTTGCTGTTTTCCCTTCCCAACTGGAGGTGTTTGCTGTTTTCCCTTCCCAATTGGAGGTGTTTGCTGTTTTCCCTTCCCAGATTGGAGGTGTTTGCTGTTTTCCCTTCCCAATTGGAGGTGTTTGTTGTTTTCCCTTCCCAATTGGAGCTGTTTGCTGTTTTCCCTTCCCAATTGGAGGTATTTGCTGTTTTCCCTTTCCAGATTGGAGGTGTTTGCTGTTCTCTCTTCCCAGATTGGAGGTGTTTGCTGTTTTCCCTTCCCAATTGGAGGTATTTGCTGTTTTCCCTTTCCAGATTGGAGGTGTTTGCTGTTCTCTCTTCCCAGATTGGAGGTGTTTGCTGTTTTCCCTTCCCAATTGGAGGTGTTTGCTGTTTTCCCTTCCCAATTGGAGGTGGAACACGACAGGACTCAGCAGGCAAGAACACAAGGAGTCTGATTCTCTGTTTGTGTTGTAGAGACCTTAATGCCCAACAAATGCCACCCCTACCATGAGCAGCAACACCTTCCACTGTCCCAGGCTGCTCCAAGCCCCATCCCTGCTGGCCATGGACACTTGCAGGGATCCAGGGACAGGCACAGCTGCTGTGGGGCACCAGAGGTCCCTCCCCATCCCCATCCCCATCCCCAGCAGCACTCACCCAGTCAGGACGCTCTCCAGGCTCCCCGTGCTGTGACCCTGGCCCGGGGGGAGCGTAATCCTTCACTGGTGTGCTGAACTCCACGGGGCCCGTCCCCGGCAGGGGCAGCTTCAGCAGGGGGTAACTGGGGGGACACAACCAGGGAACTCTCTCATTTTGAAAGTCAATGGATTTTTTGAGACAGAAGAGAGAAAAAAAATGAGCAGGCTCACTTCAGCAAAGCCAAGCTGTGCAGGAGAGGAGACACAGCAAGAGGGCTTTGGTTTTCATGGGAAACCATTGGTATCCAAGGGTCTTTCTCCCTTGGAAAGGGATAACTAAAAGTTCTGGGAGAGAAAGAAGTGAAGACCTTGCAGGGCTTCTCCTGGATTCCTCCATCCATGTTAGCTGTGGTAAAACTACTCAGTCTGGCCATGGCTCAGTAACTGCATATCCTGCACAAACCCCAGACACTCTGGATATTCCACTGGCTGATTCCCTGCCCAAAATCCTCTATAATATATAATAATACAATATATATAATCCTCTATAATCCTCTGCTTTTCCTCATTTAGATTCAAACTATTTCCAAAACTTGTCATTAACTTTATTGGTCCTTAAAGCACTTTTAAGAGCAGCAGTGAGACACCAAACCCATGAAATCTTGATCTTCCTGCTTTGCCATTGCAACTTCCAGTGATCATAGCTCCCATCCCACACCAGAGACTTTGAACGATTCAGAAATTGAGAAACTGAGGTTACAGAGGGTTTAGAATGGGATTTTAAACTCCAAATGTTCTCAAAAGTGGTTAAAACAGATTTGAACTGGTGGGAAAAGCAAGGCTGCTGACACAGAGAGATCCATTGAGAAACTGGAATTGCCAGCACCAAACTGAACTGGAGAACAGAACTTCAGTCTTTTTGTGGCCTTACAATCCCTGATATATTTCCCTGTTTGTAGATGAATTTTGTGGCAATATTGACACAATAAAGAGAAAGGCCTTGGAATTGTTTTCCTGCAAGGCTCTGCCCACTTCATTAGGGATTAGCTTGGATCATCAAAGGCCATGGAGGAACAAGCAGCACCTAAACACGAGGCTTCAGAGCAAAAAACAAACAGAACAATGAAATCAGAGCCAAGCTTGTCAGATTTGCTTTTTATTGATCTGACAAAAATACATCTAATTATTAGCATTTCCTTGTGCAAGGGCAGGGAAGAGAAAAAGGAATAATAAAATATATCAAACCTAAGTGATAAACAAAGCAGAGTGGGTTCAACAGATGATTGAGGAGGAATTATTTTTTCCCTAAATGATTTCAGTGTTGCTGACTGTGTCCAGAAATCCAAGGAAAACACTTGCACAGAAGGTGCTTCTGCAGAGGGGTACTCACTGTGAGTTGGGAGGAGTCACAACAAATGTTTTTGTGGATTTTGAATAATTTATACTTGGAAACTGGTCAGATTTAATCTGATTTTAGAGTGTTTTCCCCCTCTCTGGGGTGACACTGCCCAGCAGTGTTGGTGCTGTCCCAGGATCTTTCCCAGTGGATCCCCCAGGACAGCAGACTCCTCTCCAAGGGCAGGAGGGCTCAGCTCTCCTCCAGGGCCACCCAAAGGTGCTGCCCCCAGGTGGGATGAGCAGCTCTGGAGTGAGGTCAGAGCAGGCTGGGATTCTCTCTGAGGTCACAGTCCTGGGTCACAGCTCAGCACCCAGGGAAAAGGGGCTCCCTGTGAGACCTTGGCCTGCCTGCTTTGGGACCCCCCAGGTGTTAGAAAGGGAATTCTGGAGTGGTTTGGGATGGAAGGGACCTTGAGGATCATCCCATTCCATCCTGCCATGGGCAGGGACACCTCCCACTGTCCCAGGCTGCTCCAAACCTGCTCCAGCCTGGCCTGGGACACTGCCAGGGGCAGCCACAGCTGCTCTGGGTGTTCTGTGACAGGTCTGGGTCATTGACTCGTGCATGGGTGCCCAGATGGAAGAACAGCCCCACCTCAGCTCCAGGGAAGGCATTTCCAGCACTTGTGACTCTCCTCACATTTCTCTTTGTTAGGGATTTATTTGAGCAGCAGGGGAAGAGGTGAACATGAGAATGGAAAGCACAGACACAGGAAGGAAGAACAGCAGGACCTGAAATGGCCACAAACCAAACCCCAACAAGCTGCAGCTCAGCAGGAGGAAGAGCCTCTTTCCATGGAGGGGCAGAGCCCTGGAACAGCTGCCCAGGGGATCCTGGAGTCTCCCTCTCTCCCAAACCTCCCCTGGACACATCCCTGTGTCACTGCTGCAGGTGACCCTGCCTGGCAGGGGTTGGCCTGGGTGATCTCCAGAGGTCCCCTCACATTCCAACCAGGGGATCCTGGAGTCTCCCTCTCTGGAAACATCCCAAACCCCCCTGGACACATCCCTGTGTCACTGCTGCAGGTGACCCTGCCTGGGCAAGGGGCTGACCTGGGTGATCTCCAGAGGTCTCCCCACATTCCAACCATCCTGGGATCTAACAATAATGACAGGAAAACCCAAATTGTTCTGGTTTTGGGAAAGGCTCTTTTTAGATGCTCACATCCCTGTGCACCCTGAAACCCCAGAATAAAGGAATCACAGATCCTGTGACCAGCTGGAACTGCTGAACTCACCAGGAGCTGCATTTCAGTCACCAGCACGAGGGAGGTGCAGGCAGAAGAGCTCATCCAAGTACTTGACACGTTTTCAAGATGGCACAAAGGGCCAAGATGGAGCAGGGCCAGGAGAGCTCCAGGCACATCCCTCCCTGCACTTTTCCCTTCCCAGACCCACCAGGAGCTCCAGCACCTGGAGCAGCCCCAGGCAGTGAGGGTGGAGGGAAGCAGGGAGCTGCCAGGTCCCAGGTAACAGGAAAGGATCCATGGAATCAGAACAGCTCCCAGCTCTGTTGGATCACTGCAGGACAAGATTTTGGCCTGTTTGCAGCCAAGCCAGACCAGCCTGGAGTCCCCACTGCTGAGCAGGGAGGGAATCTGGTAACAGGGCCTTGCCAGGGGGTTGGCAAGGCCAATATCTGGCAGCAATGATGCCTTTTCAGCCTTGGCAAGGGCATCAACAACCTGTTCCTGAGTGAGTGATGGTGGCTTGGCCCTGCTTCCCCCTGAGAGGGCCCCAAAATTCTGCACTGCAAAGGAGATTCCCCTTCCCTGTGCAGCACAACCTGCTCCCAGTCCAGGGTGAAATCCCAGAGGAGACTCTGCTCTCTGGGGTTCTGGAACATGAGGAGTCTGACTCTAACTCAGGTGCTCTGGTTACCACATAAAAGGTACAAACCTGTGCAAGAGTGATACATTTTTATAGAAATATTTATAAATAAATTTTAAAATATGTGCACACACACATACACCTGCCCAGGGCTCTGGTTCCAGCCAGTTCTGCCATTCTTCAGGAGCAGAACCTGTGTTTCAGTGAAATAACAAACACCTATTTAACTGTCCTAAACCTGCTGTAGTCACTTGGGTCATCTGCAATCCTTCCTTGAACTAAAATCTGTTTTTCAGGAGCAGAACCTGTGTTTCAGTTAAATAACAAACATCTGTTTAACTGCCCTAAACCTGCTACAGTCACTTGGGCCATCTGCAATCCTTATTTGAATTAAAATCTGTTTTTCAGGAGCAGAACCTGTGTTTCAGTGAAATAACAAACACCTATTTAACTGCCCTAAACCTGCTACAGTCACTTGGGCCATCTGCAATCCTTCCTTGAACTAAAATCTGTTTTTCAGGAGCAGAACCTGTGTTTCAGTGAAATAACAAACATCTGTTTAACTGCCCTAAACCTGCTGTAGTCACTTGGGTCATCCACAATCCTCACTTGAACTAAAATCTCCTCAGAGTGACACTGGGATTTCACATTTACCCCAACAGCCACATTTCCAGGTAGCACCTGCTCCTCCCTGGGCTGGTGTCAGACAGGGTTGGTGACACCCTCATTCCAGGGAAAAATGCAGATCCCAACACAGATCCATTCAAGTGAGATAAGAAAAATGAGGGTCACTTACAAAGGCATTTATAGAAAAACAAGCAAACTTTCATTCTGATGTGGAAACTAACTTGGATTTTCAGACTTTAGGGCTACAGAGTAAGAATGAGTCACAGGAATTTTTGCTTTGGGTGTTCATTTATTATCAAACCCAGAGATGCCATGTCTTGTTTGTCAGTGACATTAAAAGCAGTGTCTGTACAAACCCTTTAAAGAGTAAAGACACCCAAAACAACCACACCAGACTCTGTGGTGATCTTATTCCCTGCATGGTCACTGCCCTCACCTGCCTGAGGCCAGAACTCCTGATGGATAAATTGTGGGCCTTGTGCTTTATTTCAGCTTTTAAAAACTGCACACAAAAATGCTGGGGTTGGACTGATGTGAGGGGGAAAAAAAACAGCAATAACTGGGATCATTTTCCTTGCAGCAGAATTCCAGAAGCTCTCCTTGATTCCAGGTACAGGAGACAGGACTGATCCACCTCTCTCCCTCTGAAGAGCTCAGGATTTCAGCTCCACTCCTGTTTGCTGGAATGTCTTTATTAACCATGTTAATATTATTAATCATGTTCCAGGCTGAGGAACATGGAATGGGTCAGCAGTGGCCTTGGCAGTTGGACTCCATGATCTAAAATGTCTTTTCCAACCTTAACAATTCCATGATCCTATGAGTTCCCTGCTCTGTGCTGGTCTCAGTCCCCCTTCACACAGTGCTGAGGGTCCCTGCCCAGCCCTGCTGCACAGAAATGTTGTCTAAAGGAGCTTCTGCCTCAATGCTGGGCTTTGATTTTCCCCCAGTGGCTTCAGGTGGTTCCTCGTTGTTTTTGCAGAGGGGAGGGTGGGATTCAGCAGTGAAATCCACCCGGGAGAGAGGAGCACTCCAAAGAGCACCCACAGCTCAATTCCAGCAGGAAATCAGAGCCAAGGACCATCCCTGAGTACCCAGAGCATTTCCAAAGAGCACCCACAGCTCAATTCCAGCAGGAAATCAGAGCCAAGGACCATCCCTGAGTCCTCAGAGCATTTCCAAAAAAGCACCCACAGCTCAATTCCTGCAGGAAATCAGAGCCAAGGACCATCCCTGAGTAACCAGAGCATTTCCAAAGAGCACCCACAGCTCAATTCCAGCAGGAAATCAGAGCCAAGGACACGATCCCTGAGTCCTCAGAGCATTTCCAAAGAGCACCCACAGCTCAATTCCAGCAGGAAATCAGAGCTAAGGATTCTGAGTCCTCAGAGTGACATTTCCAAAAAAGCACCCACAGCTCAATTCCTGCAGGAAATCCACACCAAGGACCATCCCTGAGTCCTCAGAGCATTTCCAAAGAGCACCCACAGCTCAATTCCAGCAGGAAATCCATGCCAAGGATCATCCCTGAGTCCTCAGAGGAGCATTTCCAAAGACCACCCACAGCTCAATTCCAGCAGGAAATCAGAGCCAAGGATCATCCCTGAGTCCTCAGAGCATTTCCAAAAAAGCACCCACAGCTCAATTCCTGCAGGAAATCCACACCAAGGACCATCCCTGAGTCCTCAGAGCATTTCCAAAGAGCACCAACAGCTCAATTCCAGCTGGAAATCAGAGCCAAGGACCATCCCTGAGTCCTCAGAGGGACATTTCCAAAAACCACCAACAGCTCAATTCCAGCAGGAAATCAGAGCCAAGGACCATCCCTGAGTCCTCAGAGCATTTCCAAAGAGCACCAACAGCTCAATTCCACAGGAAATCAGAGCCAAGGACCATCCCTGAGTCCTCAGAGCATTTCCAAAGAGCATCAACAGCTCAATTCCAGCAGGAAATCAGAGCCAAGGACCATCCCTGAGCCCTCAGAGCATTTCCAAAAAAGCACCCACAGCTCAATTCCAGCAGGAAATCCATGCCAAGGACCATCCCTGAGTCCTCAGAGCATTTCCAAAGAGCACCCACAGCTCAATTCCAGCAGGAAATCCTTGCCAAGGACCATCCCTGAGTTCTCAGCACACCCAAATTGCATTAATTCCCGGGAATTAATCCCCTCACTCTCACACTGGCATGCCGAGGTGTAGGACCCCACTCTGAGATAGTTCTGACCTAATTAGCAAAGCCACTTCTCAAGCCACAATTAACACCTCGTTATCAGCAGTTATTGCACAGCAGCTCAGAGCAGGAACTGAAACATCCCAAAAAAGGATTTCTAAGCAGGGACAAAGACCTTCAGCCTCAGCCCAGGTTTTTGCCAAGATTCTCCTGCTCTCCAGGGCTGTCACCACACCTTTGCCATCTCTCTCTCCCACAGCCAGGACCTGCTTTGCTAACGAGCTTCTGGGACTCATTAAAGAGAATAAACTCTTTACGCCTGATGGTGTCTTGGATGGATTTCTGTAGCCTGGAGGAAACCAGACACTGCAGAATCCTCAAATATTGGCACTCAGACACTTCCACAAATCCACAGCTATCAAAGACCTGGTCTGGAGCCTCAGCTGCCACCTCTGAACAGTGACCAGAGAGGTCCAAGCCCTGACCCATTGGGCTGAGGCTCCCAAGCACAAGGAGAGCTGCTGGTGACCTTGATCAGATTTTCTCCTCTCAGGGAAATCCTAAATTTCAGAAGGGAATAAGAGTGTTTTGATCTCTCCCCAAACACAACGTTTTGTGGGTGAACATTTCACACTGCATTTGCTGGAATGAGGTGACACAGTGACACACGTGGGACTCTGGTTTGGCTTTCAGATAAAGAAATGCCACTGGAAAGCTGCACCTGGCAAAGCTGGAGCCAAAACACTGCTTGCAATCACATCAAAGACAGAGAAATGTCAGAACCACTTGGCTGGGCCTTGTGGAAGCTTCATGTTCTACAGAACAAGAGACCTGAGAATAAAAATGTCCCTGAAAGTTACAGGGATTCATGTGGAGCAGTGAAAAACCAGGAAGCAACACCTCCACTGCTGCTCACAACTACAAAGGGTTCCAGCCAGGAGAAACCCCCTCAGAGGTTTTATATGTGTGAAAATCCTCCCTTTGACAATGTTTTAACTGAGATGTGCAAGCAGCCCCTGTCACCACCACAGCTCAAAGGAAAACCTGTGTCTGTGGCAGCACATGTGGAGCTTTTCTACAAACTGGGGAGCAAATCATCACATTGGGTTTATTTTGCCCAAAACAGAATTAAACCCTGCAGGACAGAATCTCTACATGCACGTGTGTGCATGGTCTGGGCACAAGACGGATTGATCTGTCACCTCAAAGCAACTCAACCCCACTGAAAACCACTCAATCTTACTCCAAAAGGGCTCAATTCTACCTCAAAACGTCTTGTTCCCACCTCAAATACTCAGTCCCATGCCAAAATTACTGAATTCCACAGCCTCCAGGGTGCGATGGGGTTGGAAAGAGATTGGGAGAAATGGGATCCAAATCTGAGGGTGTGGAATGGGGATTTTGCTCAGCCCCACAGTGCCCTGCTGGAAATGATTCTGAGCCTGTGTGACATTCCTGGGAGTAAAATTATATCCACCTGCAAACTAGGGATCCAAATCAGGGTCCATAAGGAGAGTAAGGAATTTACTCCCACACAGGCATGCCAAAGATGAAACAGAAGAGTGCAGGCTCCAGGGAGAACAGGACAGGCAGGGGTGCAAAGAAAGATCAACTTTCCTTCTCCCCATTTTTAATTCATGGCTTTGGACTCCACTACCAGGTACTTGAGGGTTCCTTTCATTTATTGCTTCACTTATTCAATTAATTCTTACTTATTAAACCAGATGAAGACACTTCACCCCTTGTTGTTTCTTTTGTCTCACAAAAGGAGATAAGAAATATAATAGAGTCTAAATAAAAAAATATCTTCTGGGTGGGCCCAGAAGGGAGATCACAGCCAGGAACAGCCCCGTGTGACACCAAGGTAACACTCACCAGCAGGCCAGGATGCAGAGGGCTGTGAAGAGGATGATGGGGATGGGGTAGGAAGCACAGAGCAGGCCGTGGCTGTAGAACGCCCGCGAAATCCTCTCCCGAAGCCTTTCAGTCAGGGTCATCCTCGGCCACCCTCACCTCGAGGCCATCCCGGGGTACAGCAGCGGCTCGGGCAATTCCAGCATGGGCAGCCCCTCAGGGAAGGCACTGGCTCCAGCTGCAAAGGGAGAGAGAGAGATAAACAAAAGGGAAATGAAACATTATCAGCTCGTTTTAGAAGGATTGCCATCGGTCAGGAAGGAATTGTTCCCTGCAAGGTGGGGAGGGACTGGCACAGAACACCCAGAGCAGCTGTGGGTGCCCCTGGATCCCTGGCAGTGTCCAAGGCCAGACTGGAGCACTCCCAAAGATGGAATTCCAAAGATTTGTGGCTTCTCCTGGACCCCTGGCAGTGCCCAAGGCCAGACTGGAGCACTCCAAAGATGGAATTCCCCAAGATTTGTGGCTTCTCCCTGGATCCCTGGCAGTGCCCAAGGCCAGACTGGAAAACTCCCAAAGATTTGTGGCTTCTCCTGGATCCCTGGCAGTGCCCAAGGCCAGACTGGAGCACTCCCAAAGATGGAATTCCCAAAGATTTGTGGCTTCTCCTGGATCCCTGGCAGTGTCCAAAGGCCAGACTGGAGCACTCCCAAAGATGGAATTCCCAAAGATTTGTGGCTTCTCCTGGATCCCTGGCAGTGCCCAAGGCCAGACTGGGAAAACTCCCAAAGATTTGTGGCTTCTCCTGGATCCCTGGCAGTGCCCAAGGCCAGACTGGAGCACTCCCAAAGATGGAATTCCCAAAGATTTGTGGCTTCTCCTGGATCCCTGGCAGTGTCCAAGGCCAGACTGGAGCACTCCCAAAGATGGAATTCCCAAAGATTTGTGGCTTCTCCTGGACCCTGGCAGTGCCAAGGCCAGACTGGAGCACTCCCAAAGATGGAATTCCCAAAGATTTGTGGCTTCTCCTGGATCCCTGGCAGTGTCCAAAGGCCAGACTGGAGCACTCCCAAAGATGGAATTCCCAAAGATTTGTGGCTTCTCCTGGATCCCTGGCAGTGCCCAAGGCCAGACTGGAAAACTCCCAAAGATGGAATTCCCAAAGATTTGTGGCTTCTCCTGCATCCCTGGCAGTGCCCAAGGCCAGGCTGGACAGGGCTTGGATCACCCTGGGCAGTGGAAGGTGTCCCTGCCATGGCAGGGGTGGACCTGGATGATCCTTAAGGTCCTCTGCAGCACAAACCATTCTGGGATTTCTTGATTCTGTGAAATAACTGAGCAGATCTCAACCTCACTGTCAGGACTGGACCATCCCTGTCCCATGAGGGACTCAGGAACAACATGGATATGCTGCTCCTGTGGCAAAAAATACACCAAAAGTGGCTCTGGGGAGGAGCACGGCACTGGCAACAATTTCTAGTAAATTCAAGGAGAAAAACATTGTATTTACTCTCTTCACCTGCTGTCCCACAGCAGCATTCCATAAAAAAACACAGAGCATTCCAAAGTTAGTATTTCTTTATCACTTGAGGGGGGTTTCATATTAAAATCTCCATCTTTATTTGCTTTATGCTGTGACAGAGCTCATAAGAGTGAACAGCAGGAACTGTTCCTGCTCCAAGTGGTTTCTGCAAGCAGAGATTATCTAAGCCAAAATAAACCTGCTGATTGCAGGACAAATGTTAAAGGAGAATTTCTTGCCTTTTGCATCACTGCAAATCCAAGTTTGCCTGGAAGCACGAGGGCTTTGGGATGTTTCCACCTTGCAGCACCACAGGTGACATTTCTGGGTCACTTCAGGTACAAGACAGGGACACATTTCACAGAATCCCAGGACCACTGAGGCTGGAAAAGCCCTCCAAGGTCACTGAGTCCACCTTGTCCCCAGCCCAGACCTCCAAGAATTCCTGGGACACCTCCAAGGATGGGCACTCCAAACCTCCCTGGGCAGTTCCAAGGCCTGAGTCCCCTTTCCATGGGGAAATTCCTGCTGCTGTCCACCCTGAGGCCATTCCCTCCTGTCCCATCACTGTTCCCTCAGAGCACTGACCCCAGTGTCCTGCACCCTTACAAAAACACGGCTGAGCAGCTGAAGGAAGAAATTTAGAACTTCCTTTTGCAGGAAAAATCAACTCAAACTTGCTGCTTTTCCCCAGACAAAAGCTTTTATCTCACTCAACAATAGTTACATGTTCCAAATTCTTTACATTTCTGTCTGAAAGGCTTT
>JAJEOU010000373.1:53424264-53443151 GCA_021534815.1 Acrocephalus arundinaceus | reverse complement strand
GCCCCCCTGCCTGGCCTAGGTCCGGGTTTGGGTCATTGGGGAGCCACCAGTGAGGGACAGAGCTGTGACCGTGGCAGGATGGGGACAGGAGGGATGATGGAGGGGGCAGAGGTTACCAGACAGAGGGACAGGGATGGACAGAGGGTGGGACAGAGGGATGGACGTGCCACACGGCTCCTTACGTTTGGGTGGGAGCCCTCGCGATGGTGGACAGGGAGAAGTTGTCATTGTGCAGCTCGGACGGGGTGCGGTATCTGCAGGGACAGGAGAGCAGGGCTGAGACCAGGGCCCCCCACACAGCCCCGACCACGATTTTGGGGTGACCCTGGGGTGGCTGGTCCCAGCACTGGAGGTCTGAGGGGGTAAATGTCCCCAGGGATGGAAATCTGGCCTAAAAACCCCCAGATCCAAAGGCTTTGGAGGGATAAATCTTCCCTGCTCTGGGGGTTTGGGGTTTTATACCCCCAGCTCGGAGGATTTGGGGAGCTAAAAGCCTCCAAGTCTGGGGGGCTTTGGGATTTAGTACAACCAGGGATGGAGGTTTTAAATGTCCTGAACTGTGGAGGTTTGGGGACTGAATGTCCCCAGGGATTGAGATGGGGCTAAACGAGCCCAGTGTGACATTTTGGGGGGCTCACTGGAGTTTTGGGGCAGCTGGGCTCAGGGCAGGAGAGCGGGAAGGGCAGCCCAGGCCACGGCTGGAGAGGGAGACCCGGGAGCTGGCACGGAGCTTCCCTGCTAATTACACTTGGCATTTCCAAACACTAATTAACAGCTCATTAGGGACCGGGCTGGGAATGCTCTCTCCTCCCTGCTCCAGGAGCTGGGCAGCAATGGCTGGGGGAGCGGGGGTGACCCCAAACCCTTCCCTGTCACCCCCCAGCCGGACCGACCCCCATGGCAGCCCAGCCGGTGTCCCCAGCTCCCAGCGAAGCAGATTAACTGGTGCCAGTCAGGAGCAGCTTTAAGGGATTAACCGTGGAGCAGGAGCCACATCCACGTCCCCCGCCTCCAGCAGCTTCCCCACCCTCCGCCACCGCATCCCCACCGCCACCGGGGGGTCCCGAAGGGTTGGGCTGGCACCAGCGAGGGCAGGGACGTTGGGGACCAGCCCGGGGTGTCCCCGTCACTCACTTGGTCTTGCGCAGTTTGCTGTTCTCCGTCTTGAGCAGGTAGAGCTTCTTGGCGAAGAACACGGTGAGCATGAAGAGCAGCAGCACCACGAGCGCGGCCGAGCCCACGGCCACGCACATCACCTGGAAGTCGGTGACGATGGACTCGCAGCGAGTGCCCTTGTGCCACGTGTAGTCCTGCGTGTTGCACCTGCATGGGGGACGCGCTCAGAGGGATCCCCCCGGCCCCAAAATGTGTCACCTCCACCCCCTAAAATGTGACCAAATCACGCAGAGCATCCTCGGGGATGCGGTGTTTGTGCCTGGGGGGTTATGAGTGTCTGAGGGGGTGCACTGAGATGGGGACACAGCAGCGGGGTTGGGGTCTCCACCAGCGGCGATGGGAGCAGGGAGGGGTCCCCTCCGTGCCCCCCAGCGGGGGCTCGGTGCCAGCCGCAGGGCACATCCCGGTGCGTGCGGCACAGCCGGCATCGCCTCCCGGGCTCAATCTGCCGGGGCCGATTAGCGCGGCCGCCCCGCAGCCTCGGCTGCGCGGCCCTGACCTAATTCCTGCCCAGCCGCCGCCGCTCGGGGGGCAGGGAAAGCCCCCCCTGCATCCCGGCGGGATGGGCTGCCGCGGGGGGAGCACCGCCGTGGGGTGCAGGGGGATGGAGGGGACGGGAATGGGGTGCACGGGGGATGGAAAGGTTTGGGGTGGAATGTGCAGGGGATGGGAAGGCTGGGAATGGGAATGCAGGGGGATGGAGAGCCCAGGGATGGAGTAGAGAGAATGGAGAGCCCAGGGATGAGGTGCATGAGGATGGAGAAACTGGGAATGGGGTGCATGGAGATGGAGAAACTGGGAATGGGGTGCATGGAGATGGAGAGACTGGGAATGGAGTGCATGGAGATGGAGAAACTGGGAATGGAGTACATGGAGATGGAGAACTGGGAATGGGGTGCATGAGGATGGAGAAACTGGGAATGGAGTGCATGGAGATGGAGAGACTGGGAATGGGGTGCATGGAGATGGAGAGACTGGGAATGGAGTGCATGGAGATGGAGAGACTGGGAATGGGGTGCATGGAGATGGAGAAACTGGGAATGGGTGCATGGAGATGGAGAAACTGGAATGGGTGCATGGAGATGGAGAAACTGGGAATGGAGTGCATGGAGATGGAGAGACTGGGAATGGGGTGCATGGAGGAGATAGCAACTGGGAATGGAGTGCATGGAGAAACGGGGAATGGGGTGCATGGAGGAGATAGAAACTGGGAATGGAGTGCATGGAGAGCCCAAGGATGGGGTACATGGAGATGGAGAGCCCAGGAATGGGGTGCATGAGGATGGAGAAACTGGGAATGGAGTGCATGGAGAGCTCGAGGATGGGGTGCATGGAGGATGGAGAGCCCAAGGATGGGAAGTGGGGTGCACAGTGGCTGGAAGGGCTGAGAATTCCAGGCCAGGAGCGTGGAGAGCCCAGAGGGAATGGAGAGAAAAGGAATGAGGTACCTGGGGTTGGACAGAGCAGGAATGGGGTGAAAGGGATGGAGATGGAGGAAGGGGTTGCAGGGAGATGGAAACACTGGGAACAGGATGGAATAGGGGGGTTCAGAGCCCAGGGAGTACAGGGGATGAAGAGCCCAGGGTTGGGGTACAGGGGGGTTCAGAGCCCAGGGATGGGTACAGGAGGTTCAGAGCCCAGGGATGGGGTACAGGGGAATGAAGACCCAGGGATGGGTACAGGGGGTTCAGAGCCCAAGGATGGGGTACAGGGGGGTTCAGAGCCCAGGGATGGGTACAGGGGGGTTCAGAGCCCAGGGATGGGGTACAGGGGATGAAGGGCCCAGGGATGGGGTACAGGGGGGTCAGAGCCCAGGGATGGGTACAGGGGGTTCAGAGCCCAGGGATGTGGTACAGGGGGTTCAGAGCCCAGGGATGGGGTACAGGGGGTTCAGAGCCCAGGGATGGGGTACAGGGGATGAAGAGCCCAGGGATGGGGTACAGGGGGTTCAGAGCCCAGGGATGGGTACAGGGGGGTTCAGAGCCCAGGGATGGGGTTACAGGGGGTTCAGAGCCCAGGGATGGGTACAGGGGGGTTCAGAGCCCAGGGATGGGGTACAGGGGGGTTCAGAGCCCAGGGATGGGGTACAGGGGAATGAAGAGCCCAGGGATGGGTACAGGGAATGAAGAGCCCAGGGATGGGTACAGGGGGGTTCAGAGCCCAGGGATGGGGTACAGGGGGTGAAGAGCCCAGGGATGGGTACAGGGGAATGAAGAGCCCAGGGATGGGGTACAGGGGGTTCAGAGCCCAAGGATGGGGTACAGGGGGGTTCAGAGCCCAGGGATGGGTACAGGGGGGTTCAGAGCCCAGGGATGGGTACAGGGAATGAAGAGCCCAGGGATGGGTACAGGGGGGTTCAGAGCCCAGGGATGGGTACAGGGAGGTTCAGAGCCCAGGGATGGGTACAGGGAGGTTCAGAGCCCAGGGATGGGGTACAGGGGAATGAAGAGCCCAGGGATGGGGTACAGGGGGTTCAGAGCCCAAGGATGGGGTACAGGGGGGTTCAGAGCCCAGGGATGGGTACAGGGGGTTCAGAGCCCAGGGATGGGGTACAGGGGATGAAGGGCCCAGGGATGGGGTACAGGGGGGTTCAGAGCCCCAGGGATGGGTACAGGGGGTTCAGAGCCCAGGGATGTGGTACAGGGGGTTCAGAGCCCAGGGATGGGGTACAGGGGGGTTCAGAGCCCAGGGATGGGGTACAGGGGGGTTCAGAGCCCAGGGATGGGGTACAGGGGGGTTCAGAGCCCAGGGATGGGTACAGGGGAATGAAGAGCCCAGGGATGGGTACAGGGGGGTTCAGAGCCCAGGGATGGGGTACAGGGGTGAAGAGCCCAGGGATGGGTACAGGGGAATGAAGAGCCAGGGATGGGTACAGGGGGGTTCAGAGCCCAGGGATGGGGTACAGGGGTGAAGAGCCCAGGGATGGGTACAGGGGAATGAAGAGCCCAGGGATGGGGTACAGGGGTTCAGAGCCCAAGGATGGGGTACAGGGGGTTCAGAGCCCAGGGATGGGTACAGGGGGTTCAGAGCCCAGGGATGGGTACAGGGGAATGAAGAGCCCAGGGATGGGTACAGGGGGGTTCAGAGCCCAGGGATGGGGTACAGGGGTGAAGAGCCCAGGGATGGGTACAGGGGAATGAAGAGCCCAGGGATGGGGTACAGGGGTTCAGAGCCCAAGGATGGGGTACAGGGGGGTTCAGAGCCCAGGGATGGGTACAGGGGGGTTCAGAGCCCAGGGATGGGTACAGGGGAATGAAGAGCCCAGGGATGGGTACAGGGGGGTTCAGAGCCCAGGGATGGGTACAGGGAGGTTCAGAGCCCAGGGATGGGTACAGGGGGTTCAGAGCCCAGGGATGGGGTACAGGGGAATGAAGAGCCCAGGGATGGGTACAGGGAGGTTCAGAGCCCAGGGATGGGGTACAGGGGAATGAAGAGCCCAGGGATGGGGTACAGGGGGTTCAGAGCCCAAGGATGGGGTACAGGGGGGTTCAGAGCCCAGGGATGGGTACAGGGGGTTCAGAGCCCAGGGATGGGGTACAGGGGATGAAGGGCCCAGGGATGGGGTACAGGGGGGTTCAGAGCCCAGGGATGGGTACAGGGGGTTCAGAGCCCAGGGATTGGTACAGGGGGTTCAGAGCCCAGGGATGGGGTACAGGGGGTTTCAGAGCCCAGGGATGGGGTACAGGGGATGAAGAGCCCAGGGATGGGGTACAGGGGGTTCAGAGCCCAGGGATGGGGTACAGGGGGGTTCAGAGCCCAGGGATGGGGTACAGGGGGTTCAGAGCCCAGGGGATGGGTACAGGGAGGTTCAGAGCCCAGGGATGGGGTACAGGGGGGTTCAGAGCCCAGGGATGGGGTACAGGGGGGTTCAGAGCCCAGGGATGGGTACAGGGGAATGAAGAGCCCAGGGATGGGTACAGGGGGGTTCAGAGCCCAGGGATGGGGTACAGGGGGTGAAGAGCCCAGGGATGGGTACAGGGGAATGAAGAGCCCAGGGATGGGTACAGGGGGGTTCAGAGCCCAGGGATGGGGTACAGGGGGTGAAGAGCCCAGGGATGGGTACAGGGGAATGAAGAGCCCAGGGATGGGGTACAGGGGGTTCAGAGCCCAAGGATGGGGTACAGGGGGTTCAGAGCCCGGGGATGGGGTACAGGGGGTTCAGAGCCCAGGGATGGGGTACAGGGGGTTCAGAGCCCGGGGATGGGGTACAGGGGGTTCAGAGCCCAGGGATGGGGTACAGGGGGTTCAGAGCCCAGGGATGGGGTACAGGGGGTTCAGAGCCCGGGGATGGGGTACAGGGGGTTCAGAGCCCAGGGATGGGGTACAGGGGTTCAGAGCCCAGGGATGGGGTACAGGGGGGGTTCAGAGCCCGGGATGGGGTACAGGGGATGGAGAATCCCGGGATGGTGAGCCCAGGGATGGAGAGCCAGGGATGGGTACAGGGGGATGGCGAAGCCCAGGATGGGTTCAGGGCATGGAGAACCCCAGGATGGGTGCAGGGGATGGTGAGCCCAGCAATGGGTGCAGGGGATGGAGAACCCTGGAATGGGGTACAGGGGTATGGAGAACCCCAGGATGGGTACAGGGGATGGAGAATCCCAGGATGGTGAGCCCAGGGATGGGGTGTGGGGGATGGAGAGCCTGGAGGTGGGTGCAGGGGATGGAGAACCCTGAGATGGATGCAGGGGATGGAGAGCCTGGGATGGGGTATGGAGAGTCTGGGGATGGGTGCAAGGGATGGAAAAATTGGCATGAGGGTACGAGGGATGGAGAACCCTGGAATGGATGCAGGGGATGGTGAGCCCCAAGATGGGTGCAGGGGATGGAGAACCCTGGGATGGTGAGCCCAGGGATGGGTGCAGGGGATGGAGAACCCCACAAGGGGATGCAGGGGATGGAGAACCCCAGGATGGTGAACCCCAGGATGGTGAGCCCAGGGATGGAATGCAGGGGATGGAGAACCCCAGGATGGAGAACCCTGGGATGGGGTACAGGGGGATGGAGAACCCCAGCCTGGGTGCAGGGGATGGAGAACCCCGGGATGGATGCAGGGGATGGAGAACCCCAGGATGGAGAACCCTGGGGTGGGTGCAGGGGATGGGGAAGCCCGGAATGGGGGTACACGGGATGGTGAACCCCAGGATGGGTGCAGGGGATGGTGAGCCCAGGGATGGATGCAGGGCCTGGAGAGCCTGGGGATGGAGTATGGAGAGTCTGGGGACGGAGTGCAGGGGATGGAGAACCCCAAGATGAGGTGCAGGAGAGGGAGAGCCCAGTGATGGGTGCAGAGGATACAGAACCCCAGGATGGTGAACCCCAGGCTGGGTGCAGAGGATGGAGAACCCCGGGCTGGGTGCAGGGGATGGAGAACCCCAGGAAGGTGAGCCCAGGGATGGGGTGCAGAGGATGGAGAACCCTGGGCTGGGTGCAGGGGATGGAGAGCCCCAGGATGGTGAACCCCAGGATGGGTGCAGGGGATGGTGAGACCAGAGATGGGTGCAGGGGATGGAGAACCCCGGGCTGGAGAACCCCAGGATGGGTACAGGGGATGGAGAACCCCAGGATGGTGAGCCCAGGGATGGGGTGCAGAGGATGGAGAACCCCGGGCTGGGTGCAGGGGATGGTGAGCCCAGCAATGGGTGCAGAGAATAGAGAACCCTGGGATGGTGAGTCCTGGGCTGGGTGCAGAGGATGGACAGTGAGCCCCAGGATGGATGCAGGGGATGGAGAACCCCGGGCTGGGTGCAGAGGATGGAAAACCCCAGGATGGTGAACTCCAGGATGAAGAACCCCAGGATGGGTGCAGGGGATGGTGAGTCCAGAGATGGGTGCAGAGGATGGAGAACCCCGGGCTGGAGAACCCCAGGATGGAGAACCCCGGGCTGGGTGCAGGGGATGGACACTGACCCCAGCCATGGCCCAGCCCCTCGCCCCCATCCCGCCGGGCCCCGTCCCTTACCGGCAGAAGGCCCCGTGGCTCTCCACCAGGTAGCACTGGCCGCCGTTGTGGCAGTAGCTGGGGACGAGCTCGCAGAGGGAGCGGCAGGAGCTGTTGTGCCGCACGTACCCGCTCCGGCACTCGGAGCCGTTCTCGGGCGGGCCCCGCTCCCCGGGCCGCGGCCAGGCCGTGGGGCCGGCCCCGGCCAGCCCGGGCGGCGGCGGAGGGGCGGCGGCTCGGTGCCCGGTGGGCCGGGGCTCCTGCGGGACCGGGGCTGCTCCGGGCGCGGCCGAGGCGGGCGGTCGGTATCCATTCGCATCCTCCAGCCCGCCGTCTTCCTCCTCCTCCTCTTCCTCCTCATCCTCCAGCTCATCCTCATCGTCCCCGTCGGCGTAGAAGGAGGTGGTGGGGTAGAAATCGGCGTCGTCGAAGGGCGTGAAGTCGTCGTAGAGCTCGTGGAGGGCCCAGGGCGTGGCCGCCCCCTCGGGCTCCCTCCGCCGCGCCGAGCCGGCCGCGCCCCGGCCGCCCCCGGGGAAGCCCCCCAGTCCCTCTCCCCCCTCGAACAGGTCGTAGTAATCGACGTCGATGATCTCGGAGCCCGTGCGCTCCGCCGGGGGCTCGGCCGGGCCGGTGGCGGCGGTGACCGGTTCCTGCAGCCACGTCAGGTCGGTCCAGCCGCGGGCCCCCTGCGCCGGGGCCGGGCTGGAGGCGGCGGCCCAGAGCTCCGGGGGTCCCCCCGAGTCCCCCCCGGCGGCGGGCGCGGGGCCGGGCTCGCCCAGCACGGGGGTCCGCGGCGAGGCCGAGCCCCCGGCCGCCAGCAGCAGGTCGGATTCGGCCGAGTCGGTGGCGAGCTGGGGGCCGGGCGGGCTGGGCAGGGCGGCCGGGAGCCCCCCGAAACCCCCCGGGCCGGCCGGGGAAGCCGGCGTGGGGCGATCACCGCTGCCCGGTTCCTCGGGGCTGCCCAGGGCCACCGGCACCGTGCCCCCGTCCCCGGGCCAGGTCACGGCTCGGGGGGGCACGGCGCTGGCCTCGCCCTCCCCGGCGCAGCCCGGGCACGTCTCGGGCACTGCCGAGGGCTCGGTGGTGGCCGTGCCGCCCCCGGGGGGCTCTAACTGGGGTCCCGCCGCGGCCCCCCCGGCGCTGGTGCTGTTGCTGGGTGCCCCCGGGGGGTCTCCGCTCGCCAGGTCCCATTTCGGGGGGCTGCTCTCCAACGAGCCCTCCCAGGCTCTGCCCTCGCCAACGCTGGAGTTTTGGGGGGGCCACGCGGATGCTGGGGGGGGCAAGGAGAGAAAAGAGGTGTCAGAGGTGCCCCCGCACCCCTGGGAGGATGTGGCGGCCTGGGGGGGTCCAAGAGGGCCCCAACAGCTCCGCCTTGCACCCCCCAGCACCACCACAAGGAACTGGGGGGGCTGCACCCCCAATCCTTGAGCCTCTGCCGGGGTTCACCCCACTGAACCCCCAGATCTGAGGGTGCCCCCACACCCCCCTGGGCACAGCCCCCCAAACCCTGGCCCTGTCCTTGGAGGGGACCCACAAAGGGATCCAGCCCTGCCCCGAATGGATCCAGCCCTGGCTGTGAGGGGATCCTGGGCCCCCCCAAATAAATCAGTCCCCCATGAGGGGATCCGGTGCTCCCCCAAATAAATCAGCCCCCCATGAGGGGATCCAGCTCCCCCCAAATAAATCAGCCCCCCATGAGGGGATCCTGGGCCCCCCCAAATAAATCAGCCCCCCATGAGGGCATCCAGGCCCCCCCAAATAAATCAGCCCCCCATGAGGGCATCCTGGGCCCCCCCAAATAAATCAGCCCCCCATGAGGGGATCCAGGCCCCCCAAACTGCTCCAGCCCTTCTGCGGTTCCTGTACGTGCCCTCCACACACACAGCGGGATCCAGGACCCTGGGATGGGGTCCAGCCCCCCATCCCCGCCCCACGGATCCGTTTTTGAGGGGCTCCAGCCCCTCCGAGCGCTGCGGCTGCGGCCGCTCCACACAACGGGATCGGCCCCTGCGGCGGGATCAGCCCCGCTGCAATGGAATCCGGCCCCTTCCGAGGGGCTCGGCCCCCTCTGCCCCCCTCAAATCCACCCAGACACAGCGGGACCCGGCCCGCCCCACAGCGGCACCCGGCACTCCCCACACCGAGACCCGGCACTCCCCACACCGAGACCCGGCCCGCCCCACAGCGAGACTCGGCACTCCCCACAGCGGGACCCGACCCGCCCCACACCGGGACCCGGCACTCCCCACACCGAGACCCGGCCCGCCCCACACCGGACCCGGCACTCCCCACACCGGGACCCGGCCCGCCCCACACCGAGACCCGGCCCGCCCCACACCGGACCCAGCCCTCCTCCGCTTCGGGCACCCCAAACACAGCAGCAGATCCCGCCCCTGCAAGGGGATCCAGCCCCTGCAACAGGATCCAGCTCCCTGCAAGGGGATCCAGCCCTTCCCAAGGGGATCCAGCCCCTTCCAAGGGGATCCAGCCCCTTCCAAGGGGATCCAGCCCCTTCCCAAGGGTTTCCAGCCCCCTCCGCTCCCCGCAAGTGCACCCCACAATCCCGAGAGGATCCAGCCCCTGCAAGGGAATCCGCTCCCTCCTGCCAGGGGCTCCAGCCCTTCCCCGGCTCCTGCAGATGCTCCCCCTACACACGCACGGGGATCCAGCCCTTGCCGCAAGGGATCCGGCCCCGGCGAGGGGATCCCGCCCGCCCTGCGAGGGGATCCAGCCCCACGCAAGGGGATCCAGCCCCCCGCAAGGGGATCCAGCCCCACGCAGGGGGATCCAGCCCTTCCTCCAAGGGGATCCAGCCCCCGGCAAGCAGATCCAGCCCTTCCTCCAAGGGGCTCCAGCCCCCCGCGAGGGGATCCGGCCGCAGCAAGGGGATCCCGCCCGCCCTGCAAGGGGATCCAGCCCTTCCCCGGCTCCTGCGGATGCCCCCCCTCCCCATAAAGGGGATCCAGCCCCGGGGACAGGATCGCTACCCTCGCCCCCCCGCAATGGGATCCAGGGGGATCCACCTTCCCGCGGGGCTGCAGCCCCCGCCCGTGGGATCCGGCCCCGGCAGGGGGATCCCCCCCAGCCCGCAGCCCCCGCCCGGACCGCAGCCCCACCCGGGGGATCCCCCCCGCGCCGGGATCCGCCCCCCCCGAGCCCGCGGCGGTGTCCCCGGTCCCGGTACGCACCGAGGGCGCCGATCGCCAGCAGCAGGGCCAGGGCGCGGGGGGCGCGGGGGGCGCGGGGGGCCATGGCGGCATGGAGGGACCCCGGCTCCGCCACGGGGCCGGCACCGGCAGCGGCTCCGCCCGCCCCGCTCCGAGCGAGCCGCGCCGAGCCGAGCGGAGCCGCGCCGAGCCGGGGGCCGGGCCGGGCGGCGGGGGCGGGACCGCGGACGCGGCGGCGGCGGCGGCGGCGGCGGCTCCGGGCACGGGCACGGCTCCCCCCCGGCACCCCGCGGGCAGAGCCGGGGGGCGCAGCCCGGGACCCCCAGCAACGGGGAGAACACAGCCGGTACCCCCGGCATCGGCACCCTTGGGGGGGGACACCGGGGACATCCCGGCCCCCCATCCCTGGGGGACACCAGGGGACAAATCCCGGACCCCCCATGCCCGGGGGACACCGGGGGACACATCCTGGCCCCCCATCCTTGGGGGGACACCGGGGGACAAATCCCGAGCCCCCCCATGCCCCATGGGGACATCAGGGGACACATCCCGGACCCCCAGTCCCGGGGGGGCACCGGGGGACACATCCCGACACCCCCCGACACCGAGGGACACAAATCCCGGCACCCCCAGCACGGGCATCCTCCGGGGGGGCACCGGGGGCACATTTGGGCACCCCCAGCATCGGGGGGACCCTCCCGGGAGCCCCCCATCCTCGGGGGGGGACAACGGGGACATCCCGGCTCCCCCATTCCCGAGAGGACACCGGGGGACACATCCGGCCCCCCATCCCCAGGGGGGACACCGGGGGACACATCCCGGCCCCCCCACATCGGCGTTCCTGGGGGAGGTGACCACAGACACGTCCCGGCACCCCCAGCAGGGGGGGAACCCAGAGTCCCTCTGTGACCCCCCAAAGTGCAGGGACCACCCCGGGACCCCCCCAGCACCCTCAGCTGGGGCAGGGGGACCCCCACCCTGCCCCGGGGGCACCCCAGGGCGGGGCTGTGACCGCTCAGAGCCCCAGGCAGGGACCCCAGGGTGGGGCTGGACCCTCCTCGCCCCCTGCCAGTGCCACCACACTGGGCCAGGTGCCACCGCGGCCTCTGTCACCACCGGCCTGTCCCCCATGGGCAGGGGCTGCTCCAGCACCTGGATGAATCCAGGGAAGGGCCGGGATGGGAGAACGGCGCCCGGACGTGCCCGGCCCCGCAGTGGCCGCGGCCACCCGGGGACCCCCAGGTCCCACCTGGGCAGGGTGGTGGCGGTGCTGGGGCAGCACCCGGGGGACACCCGGGGCTGCTCTGGGGGCTCAGCCCGGACCCGTCCGGCTCCTTCGCTGTCCCTGCACCACCGGCTCCGTGGGTCCCTCATCCCCCCGCTGCCGGCACCGGCTCCCGGCTGGCCGAGGCTTCCCAAGGTCACGGAGTGTCCTTGGACACCTCCACCTGCAGCGCGGGGATGTGCCCGGCATGGCTGCTCCACCACCGGCATCCCACACCGGGCCTTCCACATCCTGCATCCCAAATCCTGCACTGGGCATCCCACATCCTAAATCCTGCATCCCACATCCCAAATCCTGCATCCCATATCCCAAACCCTGCATCTTACATCCCAAATCCTGCATTGTACATCCCAAATCCTGCATTGTACATCCCAAATCCTGCATTGTACATCCCAAATCCTGCACTGTACATCCCAAATCCTGCATCTTACATCCCACATCCCAAATCCTGCATCCCACATCCCACATCCTAAATCCTGCATCCCACATCCCACATCCTAAATCCTGCATCCCACATCCCAAATCCTGCATCCCACATCCCAAACCCTGCATCTTACATCCCAAATCCTGCATTGTACATCCCAAATCCTGCATCTTACATCCCACATCCTAAATCCTGCATCCCACATCCCAAATCCTGCATTGTACATCCCAAATCCTGCATTGTACATCCCAAATCCTGCATTGTACATCCCACATCCCAAATCCTGCATCCTATATCCCAAATCCTGCATCCCACATCCCATATCCCAAATCCTGCATCCTGCATCCCACATCCCAAATCTTGCAATTCCACATCCCAAATCCTGCATCCCACATCCCAAATCCTGCATCCCACATCCTAAATCTCTCACCCCATATCCCAAATCCTGCATCCCACATCCTAAATCTCTCACCTCATATCCCAAATCTCACATCCCACATCCCAAATCCCGTGCTGGGCATCCCATATCTCAAATCTCACATCCCGTATCCCAAATCTCACATCCCACATCCCAAATCCTGTGTCCCACATCTCAAATCTCGCATCCCACATCCCAAATCCTGTGTCCCACATCTCAAATCTCACATCCCACATCCCAAATCCTGTGTCCCACATCTCAAATCTCGCATCCCACATCCCAAATCCCGTACTGGGCATCCCACACCCCAAATCTCACACCCCAAATCCTGCATCCCCTGTTGGGTATCCCCCATTGTACACCCCGTACCCCACACCCCACCCACACCAGTGCAGGAGCTCAGCAGTGCCGGGGGCTCCCTGGGGACCCCATTTCTGTGCCCCCCATAATGTGGGACCCACATCAGCCTGGCCGTGACCCCCTGGTGTCCCCTGATGTCCCCCTGGTGTCCCCCTGGTGTCCCCCTGGTGTCCCCCTGATGTCCCCGGTGTCCCCTGGTGTCCCCTGGGTGTCCCTGGTGTCCCCTGGGTGTCCCCTGGGTGTCCTCTGGTGTCCCCTGGGTGGACCCGTGGGTGTCCCCTGATGTCCCCTGGGTGTCCCCTGGTGTCCCCCTGGTGTCCCCTGGTGTCCCCTGGGTGTCTCCCCGGTGTCCCCTGATGTCCCTCTGGTTTCCCTGGGTGTCCCCCTGGTATCCCTCTGGTGTCCCCCGGGTGTCCCCTGGTCTCCCCCGGGTGTCCCCCTGGTGTCCCCCTGCTGTCCCCTGGTGTCACCCCGCTGTCCCCCCGGTGTCCCCGGGTGTCCCCCTGTTGTCCCCCGGTCTCCCCGGTGTCCCCTGGTACCCCCTGGTGCCCCCGGTGTCCCCCCGCTGCCCCGGGTGTCCCCCTGGTGTCCCCCTGGTGTCCCCGGGTGTCCCCCGGGTGTCCCCTGGTGTCGCCTGGGTGTCCCCCCGCTGCCCCGGTCTCCCCGGTGTCCCCTGGTGTCCCCCCGCTGCCCCGGGTGTCCCCCCGGTGTCCCCCCGGTCTCCCCCGGTGTCCCCCCGCTGCCCGGGCCGCGTGTGCCGGGGCTGGGTGGGCAGGGCCGGCCCTGGGGTCCCTCTCTCCCCGCCGGGCGCGGCTCCTGGCCGGGCTCCGCGGCGGAACAAGCCCCGCTCTGTCCCTCTCAAAGGGGGATTCAAGGGCTGCACCTGCTTAGTATTCCCCAGGCTTCCGGCCCTGGATGCGTTTCCAAGGGGACCGGCCCAGGGACGGGCGGGGGGACACGGCCGTGACAGCGGGAAAAGGGCGGGGAAGGGACACCGGGGTCCCACGGACACCAGGGTCCCACGGACACCGGGGTCCCACGGGCTGAGGGGTCCCCGGGCTGAGGGGTCCCACGGACAGCAAGAGGGCGAGGGGAGGCGGGAGGGATCCGGGAATGGGGATGGGATGGAGGTGAGTGGGATCTGGGAATGGGGATGGTTCTGGGATGGAGGGAGGAGGGATCCAGGAATGGGAACGGTGCTGGGATAGAGGCAGGAGGGATCCGGGAACGGGGATGGGGATGGGGATGGAGGCAGGAGGGATCCAGGAACGGGGATGGTGCTGGAATGGAGGCAGGAGGGATCTGGGAATGGGAACTGGGATGGTGCTGGGATGGAGGGATCCGGGAATGGGAATGGGATAGGATGGAGGCAGGAGGGAATGCGAATGGGGACGGTGCTGGGATGGGGGCAGGAGGGATTTGAGAACGGGAATGGGGATGGGATGGAGGCAGGAGGGATCTGGGAATGAGAACGGTGCTGGGATGGAGGCAGGTGGAATTCAGGAACAGGGATGGTGCTGGGATGGAGGTGGGTGGGATCCAGGAATGGGAATGGGATGGAGGCAGGAGGGATCCAGGAATGGGAATGGGATGGAGGCAGGAGGGATCTGGGAACGGGATGGTGCTGGGATGGAGGCAGGAGGGATCCAGGTACAGGGAGATGGTGCTGGGATGGAGGCAGGAGGGATCTGGGGATGGGAATGGGGATGGGAC
Organism: Acrocephalus arundinaceus; assembly: GCA_021534815.1. Taxonomy (NCBI): domain Eukaryota; kingdom Metazoa; phylum Chordata; class Aves; order Passeriformes; family Sylviidae; genus Acrocephalus; species Acrocephalus arundinaceus. The sequence continues at coordinate 53,428,670 of JAJEOU010000373.1, read as the reverse complement.
GGTGACAGGAGGGATCTGGGAATGGGAACAGTGAGATGGTGCTGGGATGGAGGTGGGTGGGATCCAGAAATGGGAATGGGAATGGGAATGGTGCTGGGATGGAGCGAGGTGGGATCCAGGAACAGGGACAGTGCTGGGATGGAGGTGAGTGGGATCCAAGGATGGTGCTGGGATGGAGGCAGGAGGGATCCAGGAATGGGAACGGTGATGGAATGGAGGCAGGTGGAATCCAGGAACAGGGACAGTGATGGGATGGAGGCAGGAGGGATCCAGGAATGGGAATGGTGCTGGGATGGAGGGAGGTGGGATCCAGGAACAGGGACAGTGCTGGGATGGAGGCAGGAGGGATGCAGGAATGGGATTGTGCTGGGATGGAGGTGGGTGGGATCCAGGGACGGTGCTGGGATGGAGCCTGGCAGTGCAGCAGCCCATGGATTCTTCCAGCACCCACAGTAACTCCTGGGGCTGGCAGGGATCCCCAGCACCAACAGTTCCAGGCCTGGAGCCACCCAGGGTCACATCTGGGACACCTCCATGGCCGGAGGCTCTGCCAGCCCCTTGGGACAGGCCGGGTCAGTGTCCTGGAGCAGCAGCTCCTCTCAGAGGGTTGTGTGACCAGTGTCCCATGGCACCTCAAACCATCCAGGGGTGTTCCCCATCCTGGGGGATCCCCCTGCCACCCTCACCGGTGTCCCCTCAGGGTATCCACACCCCGGGGGCTCCAGCCAGGGTCGCCCCAGGGCTCAGAGCCCCACAAGGAGAGACTTTGTGCTGGGGACAGGAGGGTGCTGGCATCCCCACCCTGCCCAGGGGACAGGGCCAGGACATTCCCTGTGCATCCCACACGGGCTCCACACCCATCCCTGCTCCCCTGGGACCCCAGCCTGGGTGGGCAGGGAGGGGCGAGGGTCTCACCCCACCTGGGGCAGAGCTCAGGGGCTGCTGTGCACAGACAGGAACACCCAGCTGGGAGAATTCTGGAAAGTTCTGGGAGAATTCTGGAAAACTCTGGGAGAATCCTTCCCCACATATCCAGGGGCAAAGAGGGGCTGAGCCTTGGTGTGCCAATTCCACTTTGCCCAAATCCAGGAGCAGCTGAGCACAGCCAGGGGTCACAGCCAGACCCCACCACGTCCCTACAAATCTGCTTGGGCAGCAGCAGAGGGTTGGGTGAGGGATGGCAGGACAGACACACAGACAGACAGAGGGACAGCCATGGATCTTCAGTCTCGAAGGAGAAATCCAGCACCGACTCCCTCACTCGGGAAGAACCAGCTGCTGTTGCCAAGTCTGGGTTTCCCTGGGGGAATTACTCAGAATATTAAAGATGATTTAAAAGACTGGGAATTGCAGGCACCGTTTGGGGCCTTTCCAGGATAAATCCGTGAGCTCTGTCCATCCTTGCAGTGATCTGGGGAGGGATCTCATCCCAAACCCCTTCCCTGCCCACTGCAGCGCTGGGAGTGGAGTTTGCCCGTGGATCCTTGGGATCCCCAAAAATCCAAGGGAGGGCTTTGCTCCCCCAGCCCTGCTTCACTCTGCTGCCAGTGCCCAGCTCAGTCCCTCATCCCAGCTCATCCCAGTTGGCAGCTCCGTGTCCCAGTGCCTGTGGGGCAGCCCCACACCAACACCTTCCTCCTCCTCCCTTGGGGCACCCCTGCCAGGCTGGATTGTGATCCAGGATCCCACAGGGGGAGGCACAGGCTGGATCCCCACCTCCCCAGCTCCCTGCCATCAGCTGAGCTCCAGCAGTGCCTCATCCCTGTGTGCAGTGATGATCCCCGGGATGATCCCCGGGGCTCCCAGACCCGTGGGATAACGGGGGAGATGGAAAGGGCAGGATGGGCAGGGCCAGAACTTCCCCCAGCTTCTCCCTGGGCTGCCTTTCCCTCCCCACTCAGGGTTCTGGAGAGGCTCAAATCCCCTTTTTTCCCGTATTTTTTTCATTAACAATTGGAAAAGTGCAAAGAAAATGAAGAATTGGAACAAAGAGCCGGGACTGAGGTTGGTGTTCCCTGTCCCGGCTCTGGCACCGCTCCCCTCGGACACACGAACCCTTCCCTGTCTCACATCCTGGACGCTGAGCCTGAGCCCAGAGCTGAGCCCGGCTCAGCCAGGCGGGATTTTAGGGACGGCTTTGTCCTTGATTGGGGCTGGCACCGCCCGGGCTGGCTCCGAGGTGACGAGTCCCGATGCGACACCGATCCCTGGAGGAGCCGCCGCCGCTGCGACCTTCAGCCTCCTCCTGCTCAGCCCACAGCATCCAAACCCTTTCTGCAGGGAAAAGATTCCCCCTCCCGGATCAGGCACACTCCAAACTGCTCCAATTCCCCTCCCCGGATCAGGCACACTCCAAATTGCTCCAGATTCCCCCTCCCGGATCAGGCACACTCCAAACTGCTCCAGATCCCCTCCCCGGATCAGGCACACTCCAAACTGCTCCAGATGTCCCTCCCCGGATCAGGCACACTCCAAACTGCTCCAGATTCCCTCTCCCGGATCAGGCACACTCCAAATTGCTCCAGATTCCCCTCCCCGGATCAGGCACACTCCAAACTGCTCCAGATTCCCCACCCCGGATCAGGCACACTCCAAACTGCTCCAGATTCCCCTCCCCGGATCAGGCACACTCCAACTGCCCAGAATTCCCCCCTCCCTGATCAGGCACACTCCAAACTGCTCCAAATTGTCCCTCCCCGGCTCAGGCACACTCCAACGCTCCAGATGTCCCTCCCGATAAGGACACACTCCAAACTGCTCCAGATTGCCCTCCCGGATCAGGCACACTCCAAACTGCTCCAGATTCCCCTCCCCGATCAGCACATCTCCAAACTGCTCCAGATTTCCCTCCCCGGATCAGGCACACTCCAAACTGCTCCAGATTCCCCTCCCTGGATCAGGCACACTCCAAACTGCTCCAGATTCCCCCCGTCCGGATCAGGCACACCTCCAAACTGCTCCAGATTGTCCCTCCCCGGATCAGGCACACTCCAAACTGCTCCAGATTGTCCCTCCCCGGCTCAGGCACACTCCAAACTGCTCCCGACTGATCCAAATCACCGTCATTCCAATCCCTCGAAGCAGGAGCCGTGGTTGGGATTGCAGGAGCAGTTTGGGGAGGAATGCTGGAGCGCACAAAAATTCACAGATCCACATCTCTGCTGTCCTTGTGGTGCTGGAGCCGGGACTTCCAAAAAAATTCCTTCCTGATGTGCACATGGGATGGCACTTGGGTGTGCAGAGGCCAGGGGCTGAGCCCCGGTGTCCGAGTGGCCTCTGGACCTGCCGGACCTGCCGGAGGGACAGAGCCCTGGCTGGTGCTCTCCTGGCCATTCCCGAGCACATCCCTGGGGCTGTACAGGAAAAGGTGGGAGAGGTTTAAAAGTCACCTGTCACAGCTCTGAGCTGCAAAGGCAGGAGAACCCTGAGTAAGCAAGGCTGAGCTTTGGGGAGAGGACCAGCAGGGAAATGCACCCCAAGAATGGAGCTCTGCACCCAAGGATGGAGCTCTGCATCCAAGGACGGAGCTCTGCACCCCAGGATGGAGCTCTGCATCCCCCAAGGATGGAATTCTGCACCCCAAGGATGAGCTCTGCATCCAGATGGATCCCTGCACCCCAAGGATGATCCCTACACCCAAGGATGGATCCTGCACCAGGAGGTCCCTGCACACAGGATGGAGCCTCGCACCCCAAGGATGGAGCTCTGCATTGGAGGATGGATCCCTGCACCCTGATGGAGCTCTGCACCCCAAAAAGGATCCCTGCACCCAAGGATGGATCCCTGCCACCAAGGATGGATCCCTGCATCCAGGATGGATCCTGCAACCCCAAGGATGGATCCCTGCACCCCAGGGATGGAGCTCGCACCCCAAGGATGGATCCCTGCATCCAAGGACACCTCACACCTGCAGCTGTGCCCAACACCTTTTGTGTCTGTGAACACGCAGAGGCTGCACAGGTGACAAACAAAGCTGTCCCTGACCGGATAAGTCACCGCCAGCGCAGCATGGCTCCCACCCCTTCCTCCTTCCACCCGGAGAAGCGCTTTAGTACTTGTGATTTTGCCAAGAGGCACTAAAGCCCTTCAGAAAAGCTTTTTAACTCCGAGGCTTTGCATTCATTACTGCCGGGAGCGCGGCTCGAGTCAGGGCGGCTGTTTCACAGCCAGGACGAGGAGTGACGAACAAACTTCACCCCTAATGAAGGAAAAGGGCTCGGGAAGGGCTGGGAGTGGCTGACCGACGGATCCTTGGCAGGTTTTAACCACCCAGGGCTCGGCACCTCTGCAGGATGGACCCAAAAATGGGAGCGAGAGAAGAACAGACTGCAGGGCACCAAAACCCCCCGAGCATCTCCCAGGCAGCGCCGCTCTGGGTCAGCGTACCAAATCCTGGACCCTGGCAC
>JAJEOU010000373.1:53407619-53424239 GCA_021534815.1 Acrocephalus arundinaceus | reverse complement strand
AATCTGTGTGAGGGGTTTTCAGTCAGTCCAATCTCATGTGAGGGGTTTTCAGTCACTTCAATCTCGTGTGAGGGGTTTTCAGTCAGTCCCACCTCGTGTGAGGTGTTTTCAGTCAGTTCTATCTCGTGTGAGGGGTTTTCAGTCAGTTCAATCTCGTGTGAGGGGTTTTCAGTCACTTCAATCTCTGTGTGAGGGGTTTTCAGTCAGTCCAACCTCGTGTGAGGGGTTTTCAGTCAGTTCAATCTCTGTGTGAGGGGTTTTCAGTCAGTTCAATCTCGTGTGAGGGGTTTTCAGTCAGTTCAATCTCGTGTGAGGGGTTTTCAGTCAGTTCAATCTGTGTGAGGGGTTTTCAGTCAGTTCAATCTGTGTGAGGGGTTTTCAGTCACTTCAATCTCATGTGAGGGGTTTTCAGTCAGTTCAATCTGTGTGAGGGGTTTTCAGTCACTTCAGTCTCGTGTGAGGGGTTTTCAGTCACTTCAATCTCATGTGAGGGGTTTTCAGTCAGTTCAATCTGTGTGAGGGGTTTTCAGTCACTTCAATCTGTATGAGGGGTTTTCAGTCACTTCAATCTTGTGTGAGGGGTTTTCAGTCAGTTCAATCTGTGTGAGGGGTTTTCAGTCACTTCAGTCTCGTGTGAGGGGTTTTCAGTCACTTCAATCTGTATGAGGGGTTTTCAGTCAGTTCAATCTGTGTGAGGGGTTTTCAGTCAGTCCAATCTCGTGTGAGGGGTTTTCAGTCACTTCAATCTCGTGTGAGGGGTTTTCAGTCAGTTCAATCTCGTGTGAGGGGTTTTCAGTCACTTCAGTCTCATGTGAGGGGTTTTCAGTCAGTTCAGTCTCGTGTGAGGGGTTTTTCAGTCACTTCAGTCTCGTGTGAGGGGTTTTCAGTCAGTTCAATCTGTGTGAGGGGTTTTCAGTCAGTCCAATCTCATGTGAGGGGTTTTCAGTCAGTTCAATCTGTGTGAGGGGTTTCCAGCATCTCGGTTCAGTCAATCGTGTGAGGGGTTTCAGTCACTTCAGTCTCGTGTGAGGGGTTTTCAGTCAGTTCAATCTCGTGGAGGTTTCAGTCACTTCAATCTCGTGTGAGGTTTTTCAGTCAGTCCAATCTCGGTGAGGGTTTTCAGTCAGTTCAATCTGTGTGAGGGTTTTCAGTCAGTTCAATCTCGTTGTGTTGAACCTTTGGGCTGGATCTCTTCCCGCAGCTGCTGTTCCTAAGCTCTCTCCCCCCTATGTAGTCACACTTCCACATTTTCTGCTTGAGCCGCTGTCTTGGAGCGCTTCTCTTGGAAAAAAACAAAACATCTCTGTAGAGGCAGGCTTGGTTTTGCTTGGTGGCAGCGGTGATTTCCCCTGGTTAATCCCACTCATGGTTCAGGGCTTGGGTACTCTCAGCTTGGGTGTTTTGGAGGCAGGGATGGGATGGGTTTGTTCCTCTGCCAGGTCCCTAAGCTAATTTGGAGATAAAAATGTTGCATCCCTTGTCAGGAAGGGAAAAATCAGGCGGCCAAACTCCCACACAGAGAGCTTCCCAGCTTAGGGCAACTTCAAACCAGCAGCATGGATTTAAACCTCCAGTTTAACAGGGAAATGAGCTTGGGACACTCCATGGTCCCACTGAGCATTGCTGGGTGATTTGGAGCTGATTTGGGTTGGAAGAGACCTTAAGGATCATCCAGTGCCATGGCAGGGACACCTCCCACTATCCACTGTCCCATCCAGCCTGGCCTTGGACACTCCAGGGATGGGGCACACTTTGCATTTATGAAGAAAATACATTTTATAAAGTAGATTCTGTTCAGTGGTGATTTTAGCTCAGCTGGGGTTGATTTGCATATAAAACATCCTTGACTCTTCACATCCCTGTGGGTTTGACAGCGTTCCCTGAAGGATTTCTTGCCCAGTGCTGGAGTTTCACACGAAACCACTCAGTGTGTAGTAAAATCTGATTCAGCTTCAGGTGGTTCAGAAGGTATTTAATATTAATCACTCAGTTAGTGAGAGACAATCTTGTCATAGGCCTGTGGTGTTCAGGGATGGCCAAATTACTGAGGCTTCTGTCAGGTGGCAGCTCCCAGGCTGGGAATTTCACAGTTCCCACTTTTCCTGGGCCCCTCCAACACAGCTGTATTGTTCCAGTTTTTATATTTTTGTTCCCTGATCAACTTTAATTTTGCCAGTGAATGACACCCCCCGTAGCTGTGAATATCTTCTCCTGCTGCTGCAAGCTTCTGAGTCTTTGGGAGGTTGGAACTGGATGATGTTTCCTAATATCCCATTCCTCAGGCAGTGGAAGCCATTCCCTGTGTTCTGTCCCTCCATCCCTTGTCCCCAGTCCCTCTCCAGCTCTCCTGGGACCCCCTTTGGCTCTCAGGTCCTTCCCCCGTTGCCTGGGGTTAGGGGATAGGAGCTGTTTCCATCCCTGTCTCATTAAAACACTCCAAAGTCCTCCATGGAATTATGCTGAAGGAAATGGGATTGATTATGCCAAACCATCCCTCAGATGAGGTTTTAAAGCATCAACCCCAAGCTGGAGGTGCCCAAGGCCTGGATGTTGAGCTGGAACAGGAGGTCTCCCATGGAGCTGGATTGTGAGGAGGAGCCTTGGAATCCTCCCTCACACCAACCAGGAATCGTGGTAGGAATTCCTGCACAGCCCCATTTTAACTGTCTGATTTCATTTCCCCCACAGAATCATCCATGAGGCTTCTTGGCTGCTCCTTTCCATCCAGGGCTCTTCCTCTGATGCCTTGTGATTCCATTTGCTTCCCAAACTTGCATTCCATGGCTGCCTTTCTGCTGTGTTTCTGTGCCAGCGTTGGGTTTGACTGTGTTGTCTCCCACTTTTTTTTGTGAGAGATTCCAAGTGCCCTCTGGCCCTTCCTGGAGGTGTGCTGGGGGATGGAAAGGCATTTCCTGGAGTTTCCTGGGAATTTCCTGGGAGTGTGGAGCCAACAGAGCCGCCTCTGACACTCTGCCATGTGGGAGCACAACCCTCTGCTCTTCCCTTCCCAGCACCTCACCTGGTGTCTGTCCCTCCTCTGCAGGTCAAATGCCAGGGCCTGGCTCCATGATCCCTGGGCAGCCCCTGCCAGCCGGATGATGCCCACCAGCATCCACCCGGGAGTGGGGCAGCTCCACCAGGATGGCCCCGATGTCCGGAACCTCATCGGGCCCCGCGTGCCGCTGGCAGCTCCCAACGGAATGTGTGAGTGGTGTCCTGGGTGGGCCTGGGGGGGCTCCTGTGCCGCTGGGATTCCTAATTTCCTCTGGATAGTCCTGGGGGCTCCTGTCCTGCTGAGGGGTCCTCTGCCACTGGGAACTCCCAATTTCCTGTAGGATATCTGGGGGGCTCCTGTTCCACTGGGAATTCCCATTTCTATGGGATAGTCCTGGGGGCTCCTGTCCACTGGGAACTCCCCAATTTCCTGTGGGACAGTCCTGGGGCTCCTGTGCCACTGGGAACTCCCAATTCCTGTGGACATCCTGGGGCTCCTGTCGTGCTGGGAGCTCCCAATTTCCTGTGGATAGTCCTGGGGGCTCCTGTGCTGCTGGGAACTTCCAATTTCCTGTGGATAGTCCTGGGGGGCTCCTGTTCCACTGGGAATTCCCAATTTCCTATGGGACAGTCCTGGGGGCTCCTGTGCCACTGGGAACTCCCAATTTCCTGTGGACAGTCCTGGGGGCTCCGTCGTGCTGGGAGCTCCCAATTTCCTGTGGGATAGTCCTGGGGGCTCCTGTGCTGCTGGAACTTCCAATTCCTGTGGGATAGTCCTGGGGGCTCCTGTTCCACTGGGAATTCCCAATTTCCTATGGGATAGTCCTGGGGGGCTCCTGTGCCACTGGGAACTCCCAATTCCTGTGGGACAGTCCTGGGGGGCTTCTCTGCTGCTGGAACTGCCTGTTACCTGTGGGACAGTCCTGGGGGGCTCCTGGCCACTGGGAACTCCCTGTTTCCTGTGGGATAGTCCTGGGGGCTCCTGTCATGCTGGGAGCTCCCAATTTCCTGTGGGACAGTCCTGGGGAGCTCCTGTGCCACTGGGAATTCCCTATTCTCTGTGGAAACAGTGGGGTTGGCCAGTCCCAATAGAATGTGTGAGTGCTGCTCTCTGGGGTGGTCTGGGGGGCTCCTCTGCTGCTGGGGACTCCATATTTACTGTGGGACAGTCCTGGGGGCTCCTGTGCCACTGGGAATTCCCTATTTCCTGTGGGACAGTCCTGGGGGCTCCTCTGCCACTGGAATTCCCTATTCCTGTGGGACAGTCCTGGGGGGGCTCCTGTGCCACTGGGAATTCCCTATTTCCTGTGGGACAGTCCTGGGGGCTCCTGTGCGCTGGGAACTTCCAATTTCCTGTGGGACAGTCCTGGAGTCTCCTGTGCCACTGGGAATTCCCTATTTCCTGTGGGACAGTCCTGGGAGTCTCCTGTGCCACTGGGAACTCCCAATTTCCTGTAGGATAGTCCTGGGGAGCTCCTGTGCCACTGGGAACTACCAATTTCCTGTGGGATAGTCCTGGAAGTCTCCTATGCCACTGGAACTCTATTTCCTGTGGGACAGTCCTGGGGGGCTCCTCTGCCACTGGGAACTCCCAATTTCCTATGGGACAGTCCTGGGGGGCTCCTGTTCCATTGGGAACTCCCAGTTTCCTGTGGGATAGTCCTGGGGAGCTCCTGTGCCACTGAGAACTCCCAATTTCCTGTAGGACAGTCCTGGGGAGCTCCTGTGCCACTGAGAACTCCCAATTTCCTGTAGGACAGTCCTGGGGGGCTCCTGTGCCACTGGGAACTCCCAATTTCCTCTGGGACAGTCCTGGGGGGCTCCTCTGCCACTGGAATTCCCAATTTCCTGTGGGACAGCAGGGTCTGTGCACGCTGCCAGCCCCAGAGTGGTGCCATGGATGTGCTGGAAGCTTTAAGTGCTCCTCAGCCCTCTGGGCATCCCAGCACATTCCATTGTCCTTTATTTTATTTATAACATCCTTTAGTTTATTTATAATGATACAGAGGCCTGGTGCTGATGATCAAAAGCCTCTCCTGACTTAGTGAGGGGTCAGGAATTGACCAGAATTCCTAAACAGTGGAGGTCAGAGTAGGATCCAGCTCAGTAATTCCTTACTAAAAACTTGGCACCCTGGCATCAGAGCAGGAAGTGCTGATTAGGAGGAAGGAGAAGGAACATTCCCAGTATAAAATCCACACCTCTAAAAATGAAGTCGATTTATGGCAGCCAAAAAAGCAGCTGGATCAGGAGCCGTGGTGTGGGAGTTGCTTGAATGAGTGTGAGAGTGTGGCCAAGCCCAGAAGGCAGCAGACGAGCTGGCACAGGGAGGAATGACTGAGGAATTCTCCAGCAGGAATTCCTCAATAAATCTGCCATTATTAATTGCAGCCTGGCCCAGCTGCTGCTGCTCCTCACCCCCAAATTCTCCCTGTGGTTCTCACCGGACGAGCAGGAATTGTCGTCATTTTTAGCACCTCTCCCAAAAAAATATTGGGAAAAGCCCTTTTGATTTTGGCTTCAGCAGCAGGAGCTGCTGTGAGCTCTGAGTCACGGGAAAACTCCTCCTGTGCTATTTCTGTTTGGGCTTTGCTCCTCTGCTCCCCCAGCTTTACTCGGTTTTCCATCCTTTCTCCTGAGCCTTCACCACTGGGAATGTCCTGTGTCAGGTTGAATTCCTGTTTGCTCTCTTCCCTTCTCTTCACTTGTCCTTTTTTCCTCCCCTACTAAACAAGTCAGTCATGTTCCATTAGCATCTCCTCCCTGGCCCTTTGTACCCCTCCTCTCTTCCCTCCTCTCACTGCATCCCTGGATTCCTCTGCTTTAACCTACATCCATCCTTCAGAGGGAGGAGCAGCCTCTGTTTGTATCAAACCTATTGTTCCATCTGTTTTAAACAGAACAGAGCTTTAATTTGGGCTCCAGCACAGAGCTGGGAGGTGAGAGGTGCCAATTCCAGCTCTGCAAGTTGCTTGGCATGGATTTGCCAGCTGCTGACTGCATCCCCAGCATCTTGTCCATAAAAATACGGGAATTTTTTTCTCTTTCACGGAGTCCATGCAGTGCTGGGTGGTGGAAAAGCCAAATAAAGGTGCAGCAGAGCTTCAGGAGCTGCTGTGATGCCATTCCTGGGTTCTGGCTGCAGGAATTCCCCTTGGACAGGCTCTGGAGATTTGGGCGTTGTGTCCCTTCTCTGTGTCCAACTCCTCCGGGTGTCCCTCCCTGTCCCTCTTGCTGTCCCTCCCGATGTCCCTGGCTGTCCTGCCTGTTCTTCCTGGTGTCCCTCCCTGTCCCTCCTGCCTGTTCTTCCTGGTGTCCCTCCCTGTCCCTCCCTGTCCCTCCCTGTCCCTCCCTGTCCCTCCTGCTGTTCTTCCCGATGTCCGTGGCTGTCCCTCCCTGTCCCTCCCTGTCCCTCCCTGTCCCTCCCTGTCCCTCCCTGTCCCTCTCTGTCCCGCTGTCCCTCCCTGTCCCTCCCTGTCCCTCCATGTCCCGCTGTCCCTCCCTGTCCCTCCTGCTGTTCTTCCCGATGTCCGTGGCTGTCCCTCCCTGTCCCTCCCTGTCCCTCCCTGTCCCTCCCTGTCCCTCCCTGTCCCTCTCTGTCCCTCTCTGTCCCTCCATGTCCCGCTGTCCCTCCCTGTCCCTCCTGCTGTTCTTCCCGATGTCCCTCCCTGTCCCTCCCTGTCCCTCCTGCTGTTCTTGCTGATGTCCCTGGCTGTCCTGCCTGTTCCTCCTGGTGTCCCTCCCTGTCCCCCTGTCCCTCTGTCCCTCCCTGTCCCTCTGTCCCTCTGTCCCTCCCTGTCCCGCTGTCCCTCCCTGTCCCTCCCTGTCCCTCCATGTCCCGCTGTCCCTCCCTGTCCCGCTGTCCCTCTCTGTCCCTCCCTGTCCCTCACTGTCCCCTTTGTGTCCCGCAGATCCCGGCCCGGCACAGCCGCCCGCAGAAGGAGTGACCCCACCCCCGGCCGGAGCCCCGCCGGCCTCAGCCGCTCCTTAAGCAGCCAAGGAAGGAGGAAGAACTTCCACAGCAACATAGTGGTGACCAAAAGAGAATTCCTCAGTTCCCTTCTGCTCCCTGGGAGGTGTCCCCTCCCCTCCCAGCCGTCAGGGTGTGATTGGAACACGTTGGCACGGCGGCGTTCCCGGCAGAGCTCGGCATTCCCGGGGGAAAGCTGCAGGTAGGGATGCCAGGAGTGCCTCCATGTTGCTGGTGGGAAGTCCTTTACCCCTTGGGCTGCTTGCCTTGCAGAGCTCCACGCTGGTTTCCTTCCTCTCTTGGTGCTTTCAGCTTGGAAAGGTGAGATAATCCAGGTTTTAGGGCAGGATGTGCCTGTTCCAGGATGTTCTGGGGTCTCTGGGCAGAGCAAAGCACCGAGAGGAGAGGCCAAACCAGAGCCTGGAGCAGAGCAGGGGAACCAGGGAGTGCTGGAGCACGGAGGCCACAGGGATTCCCTGTGGCTGCAGCCAGAGCTGCCTCTAACTTATTACAGGAAATATTGATCCATGGCAATGAAGCCGGGAGTGAATCAATCAGAATAAAACCACTCGATGGTAGGAGTTTTTCTTGCTCCAGTTTTTACCTTTCCTTTGCCTTTGGAGGTGGTAGTTGGACCTTCCCTGAGTAGTTCGGTGCAGTAGCCAACTGAGGAATAACCCCCCCCTGTTTTTAGTCCCTCTTTTTGGAGCATATACTTTGTACTTTTTAAAATGAAGAAAAACAAACAAAACAAAACAAAAAAAAAAGTAGGTAGAGAAGAAGTGCTAGAATTTGGGATTGGGTTGGGATGGCTGGGATGGGAATGCCAGAACTACCTCTGGACTGCCGGGGCTCCTGTCACCCCCCACTGCAGCTGGAGGGCTGGGGAAGGGAGCAGCTGCAGCAGTCAGATCTGGGAGCACTCCAGAGCTGCTGCTGCACTCCTCCAGGCTGCCAAAACTTGGGGAAAAAAAGCCCTTTTCAAAAATCCCTTTTCTGCCCGTGCCTCGGGTTCTCCACCCTCATCGTGGCCCAGGAGCGTTTGGGGTTTCCATATTGAGGGTCTGGACGCTGCTCCTTGATTTTAGGGGTGGCTTTTATCCAGGTGGGAGTTGAGGTTGGGCTGGAGAGAGGCTCCCAAAAACTCTGGAACCTCCAGAACCGCTTCCACCATTTAAAAATTAAAGATTTGCCAGGTCTTCCAGCACAACTCCCGTCAGAGAGCGGCCGGGGCTTTCCCATTCCCCTTCCCAAGGCTTCCTTCCCCTCCAGGGTCTTTGGGGTGAGCGTGGGATTTCTGGTGCAGCCCTTAGTCCAGTTTAGAGTAACCTCAGGTTGTTTTTAGCGTGAGCAATTCCCAGGATCCAGGTGGAGACTTATTTTTTACTGTCCTAGCGCTGATCCTGCCGAGGACCTGGATCCTGGACTCGGTTTTGTTTCTGTATAAATAATCCCTGTGCCCACTTTTTCACCTGATCTCTGTATAGGGCCGGTTTGATTCCTGCAGCAGCCACCCAATTTTGTGAAATAAAAGCAAAAAAAAGCGGTTTTTGTACAAATCCTGTGGAGTTTGTGAAGTCTCCTTTGCCTTTGTGTGCGGGACGAGCTGGGAATTGTCGCTGTGAGCCGGGGCTGAATGTGAACTCCAGAGGAGGAAACACAAAACCTGAGCTTGGGGGAGCCACGGGGGGAGCACAGAGGCTTCCCACACTGGGATGTGCTGCTGGGGACACTCTGAGGGGTTCAGAGCTCAGGGAAGTGGCTGCAGTGGAGCTGCAGCATTGCTGCTGTTGGGTTCCTGCTTCCCGTGGGCTCCAACTTGGATCACGTTGGGATGGGCTGGGGAGGACTCAGGCCCACTGCTCTCCCATCCTCTGCTCTGCCAGGTTCAGTCCTGCTGCCTGTCCTGCTCCTCCCTCTGGTCCCACCAGGCTCCTCAGGAGGGTTTGTCTTTTTTGGTTAAACTGGAACCAGAATCCAGCCTGGATTATATTCCAGCCATTCCTGCTGCTCTGCCAGGTTCAGTCCTGCTGCCTGTCCTGCTATTCCCTCCAGTCCTGCCAGGCTCAAACCCTCAGCAGGGTTTGATTTTTGATTAAACTGAAACCAGAATCCAGCCTGGATTATATTCCAGCCATTCCTGCTGCTCTGCCAGGTTCAATCCTGCTGCCTGTCCTGCTCCTCCCTCTGGTCCCACCAGGCTCCTCAGGAGGGTTTGTCTTTTTTGGTTAAACTGGAACCAGAATCCAGCCTGGATTATATTCCAGCCATTCCCACTGCTCTGCCAGGTTCAGTCCTGCTGCCTGTCCTCTTCCTCCCTCTGGTACCATCAGGCTCCTCAGCAGGTTCTGAAACCAGAATCCAGCCTGGATTATATTTCAGCCATTCCTGCTGCCTGTCCTGCTCCTTCTGGTCCCACCAGGCTCCTCAGCAGGTTCTGAAACCAGAATCCAGCCTGGATTATATTCCAGCCATTCCTGCTGCTCTTCCAGGTTCAGTCCTGCTGCCTGTCCTGCTCCTCCCTCTGGTCCCACCAGGCTCCTCAGGAGGGTTTGAGTTTTGGTTAAACTGAAACCAGAATCCAGCCTGGATTATATTCCAGCCATTCCCACTGCTCTGCCAGGTTCAGTCCTGCTGCCTGTCCTGCTCCTCCCTCTGGTCCCACCAGGCTCCTCAGCAGGTTCTGAAAACCAGAATCCAGCCTGGATTATATTCCAGCCATTCCCACTTTGCCCGGTGGGAGCCTTTGCCTCAGAGGTGGCACCTCCTCCTGGGCATCCCATAATGCCCACAGTCCTTAATGCCCACGGGAGGAAAAGCCCAGGGATAGAGCTGTCCCTGGGTCCAGGACATGCCATGAAAGCCACATTCCCACCTGGGAATTCCCCCTTGGATAGGCTGGGGGTCTCCTGCTGAACATCCCCTTGTGGCCTCCTTGGAGCTGCTCCCACTCGGGGCAGGAGGAAAAGGGAAGGAGCTCTTGGATCTCTGCATTCCTGCAAGGATTTTCCCTTGGTGTGATGGCCTCACCTGCAGCACGGCCAGCCATGGTCATTTCTCCTCCTCTCATCCTGAACATTTTCCTGAGGGATGCACAGAAAGTGGTAAGTCATAAATAATGTCAGGTTTAGAAGTTTGCTATTTACAGACTTCAAATCTTCATGGTCACAGCAGCTGCCAAGGCCAGGCTGGGCAGAGCTGGAGTGAGGGAGAGAAGAATGGATGAGCTTTGGGATCCCAGTTCTGGGAATGCTGGTGGGTGAGGGAGTGGCCAGAGACCCCCCCTGTGTCCTGGGCTGATCCCAGGGTGGGCAGCAGGAAATGGGGAATTCTGCCACATTCAGGTGATTCCCCACCTGCAGAGCTGCCCCAGCCCTGGATCCCAACATCCACAGGACCTGGAGCTGTTGGAGAGATCCAGAGGAGGCCCTGGAGCTGCTCCAGGGCTGGGAGAGCTGGGGATGTTCCCCTGGAGAGAGGAGAAGCTCCAGGGAGAGCTCAGAGCCCCTGGCAGGGTCTGAAGGGGCTCCAGGAGAGCTGGAGAGGGACTGGGGACAAGGGATGGAGGGACAGGACACAGGGAATGGCTTCCAGTGCCAGAGGGCAGGGATGGATGGGAGACTGGGAAGGGATTCGTGGTTGGGCTGGAATTCCCAGAGATTTGTGGCTGCCCCTGGATCCCTGGCAGTGCCCAAGGCCAGGTTGGACAGGGCTTGGATCACCCTGGGACAGTGGGAGGTGTCCCTGCCATGGCTGGGGTGGCACTGGATGAGCTCTGAGGTCCCTCCAATCCAACCCAATCCAACCCAAACCATCCCGGGGTTCTGATGCTGCTGTGGGTGTTTGGATCCCCACAGCTGGGCTTGGAATGGGCTGGGGCTGCTGCTGGAGCAGGGGGTGGGATCAGGGAGTGAATTTATTCTTGTTCTCAGTGTCCTGGTGTGGGCACAGCCGGCTGCAGGGCGGGGTTAGGACCGGGTGGGGTTAGGACAGGGATCTGAGCTGGCTGAGTGTCCACCCCAAAACCGCTGCTGGGGTCACTTCAATCCCAGATATCCTTAGGATAAAGGGAATTAATTACCTGCTCGGGGTGAGCCCTTCTGCCTGCTCCAGACCATTCCCTGTCCCTCCTGCCTGTACAGCTGGGAGGGGTTTGTGCATCTTCATCCCAGTAATCGGATCCTGCTGGAGATGGGAGAGACGAGCTGTGGGATTTTCCTCAGCCCCATTGGCCGAGGGAGCAGAACAGGAACAGGAGCAGGGGCTGGCACAGCCTTTGTCCATCCCAAAAACCACCCTAAACCTGCCTCGGATACCAACTCCACCCCGGCTGCCTGAAAAGCTGAATTTTTGTCTTTTTTTGGCCCATTTAAAGCCCAAAATGCACCTTGGGGCTGGTGGAGAGTTGGAGGTGTCTGAGTGTGCGTTGTCCCCTCTCTGCTGGTTCATCCCTGTGCCTTTCTCACAGGAAACTCCCACTCCCAGGTTTGGAGGGCTGGGAGCTCCTTTTCTCACCCCGCAGGTTTTACAGGAATGAATCCAAGGCTGACCCCGGCGCCCACCCCCGGATAATCCCCCAAATCCCACTAGGAAGGGACGTGCCCCAGACAAGGCAGCTCTGGGTGACCTGCCAAGGGCTGGGCTGTGCCAGGACCGTGCCAGGACCGTGCCAGGACCGTGCCAGGGCCGTGCCAGGACCATCCCTGCCCGGCTCTCCAGGAACACTGTCCCCCTTTGTGTGCACCTCCCGCCTGTGCTGGGAATTTCCCCTTTCACAGAACCCCATTTTTGCCAGGGTCACAGCACGGGGACCCTTCCAGCAGCACTGGGGACGTCACCTGGAGGCTGTAACGGGAAGCTGAGAGCTGATTATTGGGATTTTTTTCCCCAAAATCCCTCATTTTCTGTCTTTTTAAGTTGCAGTGTGATAAAAACAACCTGGTGTCCATCAAAGCCAGCAGAGTTCCAGGTGTGCTGCCAGAATTCCAGGTGTGCTCCCAGAATTCCAGGTGTGCTGCCAGAATTCCAGGTGTGCTCCCAGAATTCCAGCCCTGGGATGGAGGCTGGTGGTCCCCACGTGCCAGGACCAAGGTTGCCCACCCAGCTCTGTGTCACTGATCCTACAAAGTTCTGGAGCCACTTCCAGGTGCAGGATCAGCCCAGCAGGACCTGGGGTGTCTCCTCCCTGAGCTCTGGTCCAGGTGCTGCTGGGGAGCTCCAGACCCCCCCAGGATCCATTCCATGGATTTATTCCCTTGTTCCTTCTTGGTGCCAGGACCAGGATCTGGTCCCGCTGACCCAGAGCCGGCGCTGCCCTGGGAGGATGCTCGGGGTGGATTTTGGTGCCCTGCAGGTCTGGTTCTCTCTCTGCTCCCATTTTGGGCTCCATCCTGCAGAGGTGCCGGAGCCCTGGGGTGGTTAAACCTGCCAAGGATCGTGGTCAGCACTCCCAGCCCTTCCCGAGCCCTTTTCCTTCATTCCAGGGGATGAAGTTTTGTCTTCACTCCTCGTCCTGGCTGTGAAACAGCCGCCCTGACTCAGCCGCGCTCCCGGCAGTAATGAATGCAAAGCCTCGGAGGTAAAAAGCTTTTCTGAAGGGCCTTTAGTGCCCTCTTGGCAAAATCACAAGTACTAAAGCGGCTTCTCCGGGTGGAAGGAGGAAGGGGTGGGAGCCATGCTGGCGCTGGCGGTGACTTATCCCGGTCAGGGACAGCTTTGTTTGTCACCTGTGCAGCCTCTGCGTGTTCACAGACACAAAAGGTGTTGGGCACAGCTGCAGGTGTGAGGTGTCCTTGGATGCAGGGATCCATCCTTGGGGTGCAGAGCTCCATCCCTGGGGTGCAGGGATCCATCCTTGGGGTGCAGGGATCCATCCTTGGATGCAGGGATCCATCCTTGGGGTGCAGGGATCCATCCTTGGGGTGCAGGGATCCATCTTTGGGGTGCAGAGCTCCATCCTTGGGGTGCAGGGATCCATCCTTCAATGCAGAGCTCCATCCTTGGGGTGCAGAGCTCCATCCTTGGGGTGCAGGGATCCATCCTTGGGGTGCAGGGATCCATCCTTGGGGTGTAGGGATCCATCCTTGGGGTGCAGGGATCCATCCTTGGATGCAGAGCTCCATCCTTGGGGTGCAGAATTCCATCCTTGGGATGCAGAGCTCCATCCTTGGGGTGCAGAGCTCCGTCCTTGGATGCAGAGCTCCATCCTTGGGGTGCAGAGCTCCATTCTTGGGGTGCAGTTCCCTGCTGGCTCCTCTCCCCAAAGCTCAGCCTTGCTTTACTCAGGGTTCTCCCTGCCCTTTGCAGCTCAGAGCTGTGACAGGTGACTTTTAAACCTCTCCCACCTTTCCCTGTACAGCCCCAGGGGATGTGGCTCGGGAATGGCCAGGAGAGCACCAGCCAGGGGCTCTGTCCCTCCGGCAGGTCCGGCAGGTCCAGAGGCCACTCGGACACCGGGACTCAGCCCCTGCCTCTGCACACCCAGTGCCCCATCCCATGTGCACATCAGGAAGGAATTTTTTGGGAAGATCCCGGCTCCAGCACCACAGGACAGCAGAGATTGTGGATCTGTGAATTTTTGTGCCTCCAGCATCCCTCCCCAAACTGCTCCTGCAATCCCAACCACGGCTCTGCTTCGAGGGATTGGAATGACGGTGATTTTTGGATCAGTCGGGAGCAGTTTGGAGTGTGCCTGAGCCGGGGAGGGACAATCTGGAGCAGTTTGGAGTGTGCCTGATCCGGGGAGGGACAATCTGGAGCAGTTTGGAGTGTGCCTGATCCGGGAGGGGGAATCTGGAGCAGTTTGGAGTGTGCCTGATCCAGGGAGGGGAATCTGGAGCCAGTTTGGAGTGTGCCTGATCCGGGGAGGGACAATCTGGAGCAGTTTGGAGTGTGCCTGATCCGGGGAGGGGGAATCTGGAGCAGTTTGGAGTGTGCCTGATCCGGGGAGGGACAATCTGGAGCAGTTTGGAGTGTGTGCCTGATCCGGGGAGGGACAATCTGGAGCAGTTTGGAGTGTGCCTGAGCCGGGGAGGGACAATTTGGAGCAGTTTGGAGTGTGCCTGATCCGGGGAGGGACAATCTGGAGCAGTTTGGAGTGTGTTGATCCGGGAGGGGGAATCTGGAGCAGTTTGGAGTGTGCCTTGATCCGGGAGGGAAATCTGGAGCAGTTTTGGAGTGTGCCTGATCTAGGGAGGGGAATCTGGAGCAGTTGGAGTGTGCCTGATCCGGAGGGGAATCTGGAGCAGTTTGGAGTGTGGCCTGATCCGGGGTGGGGAATCTGGAGCAGTTTGGAGTGTGCCTGATCCGGGAGAGGGAATCTGGAGCAATTGGAGTGTGCCTGATCCGGGGAGAGATGGATGGAGCAGTTTGGAGTGTGCCTGATCGGGGAGGGACAATCTGGAGCAGTTTGGAGTGTGCCTGATCCGGGGGAGGGAATCTGGAGCAGTTTGGAGTGTGCCTGATCCGGGAGGGGAATCTGGAGCAATTTGGAGTGTGCCTGATCCGGGAGGGGAATCTGGAGCAGTTGGAGTGTGCCTGATCCGGGAGGGGAATCTTTTCCCTGCAGAAAGGGTTGGATGCTGTGGGCTGAGCAGGGAGGAGCTGAAGGTCGCAGCGGCGGCGGCTCCTCCAGGGATCGGTGTTCGCTATGGGACTCGTCTCTTTCGGAGCCAGCCCGGGCGGTGCCAGCCCCAATCAAGGACAAAGCCGTCCCTAAAATCCCGCCTGGCTGAGGGGCTCATGCCTGGGCTCAGGTCAGCGTCCAGGATGTGAGACAGGGAAGGGTTCGTGTGTCCGGGAGCGGTGCCAGAGCCGGGACAGGGACACCAACCTCAGTCCCGGCTCTTTGTTCCAATTCTTCATTTTCTTTGCACTTTTCCAATTGTTAATGAAAAAAATACGGGAAAAAAGGGGATTTGAGCCTCTCCAGAACCCTGAGTTGGGGAGGGAAAGGCAGCCCAGGGAGAAGCGTGGGGGAAGTTCTGGCCCTGCCCATCCTGCCCTTTCCATCTCCCCCGTTATCCCACGGGTCTGGGAGCCCCGGGGATCATCCCGGGGATCATCACTGCACACAGGGATGAGGCACTGCTGGAGCTCAGCTGATGGCAGGGAGCTGGGGAGGTGGGGATCCAGCCTGTGCCTCCCCCTGTGGGATCCTGGATCACAATCCCAGCTCTGGCAGGGGTGCCCCAAGGGAGGAGGAGGAAGGTGTTGGTGTGGGCTGCCCCACAGGCACTGGGACACGGAGCTGCCAACTGGGATGAGCTGGGATGGAGGGACTGAGCTGGGGCACTGGCAGCAGAGTGAAGCAGGGCTGGGGAGCAAAGCCCTCCCTTGGATTTTTGGGGATCCCAAGATCCACGGGCAAACTCCACTCCCAGCGCTGCAGTGGGCAGGGAGGGGTTTGGGATGAGATCCCTCCCCAGATCACTGCAAGGATTGGACAGAGCTCACGGATTTATCCTGGAAAGGCCCAAAGCGGGTGCCTGTGCAATTCCCATCTTTTAAATCATCTTTAATATTCTGAGTAATTCCCCCAGGGAAACCCAGACTTGGCAACAGCAGCTGGTTCTTCCCGAGTGAGGGAGTCGGTGCTGGATTTCTCCTTCGAGACTGAAGATCCATGGCTGTCCCTCTGTCTGTCTGTGTGTCTGTCCTGCCATCCCCTCACCCAACCCTGCGCTGCTGCCCAAGCAGATTTGTAGGGACGTGGTGGGGTCTGGCTGTGACCCCTGGCTGTGCTCAGCTGCTCCTGGATTTGGGCAAAGTGGAATTGGCACACCAAGGCTCAGCCCCTCTTGCCCCTGGATATGTGGGGAAGGATTCTCCCAGAGTTTTCCAGAATTCTCCCAGAACTTTCCAGAATTCTCCCAGCTGTGGTGTTCCTGCTGTGCACAGCAGCCCTGAGCTCTGCCCCAGGTGGGTGAGGACCCTCGCCCCTCCCTGCCCACCAGGCTGGGGTCCCAGGGGAGCAGGGATGGGTGTGGAGCCCGTGTGGGATGCACAGGGAATGTCTGGCCCTGTCCCCTGGGCAGGGGTGGGATGCCAAGCACCCTCTCTGTCCCACAGCACAAAGTCTCTTCCTTGTGGGGCTCTGAGCCCTGGGGCGACCCTGGCTGGGAGCCCCGGGGTGGTGGATACCCTGAGGGGACACCGGTGAGGGTGGCAGGGGGATCTCCCCAGGATGGGAACACCCCTGGATGTTTGAGGTGCCATGGGACACTTGGTCACACAACCCTCTGAGAGGAGCTGCTGCTCAGGACACTTGACCCGGCCTGTCCCAAAGGGCTGGGCAGAGCCTCCGGCCATGGAGAGTGTCCAGATGTGACCCTGGGTGGCTCCAGGCCTGGAACTGTTGGTGCTGGGGATCCCTGCCAGCCCCAGGAGTTACTGTGGGTGCTGGAAGAATCCATGGGCTGCTGCACTGCCCAGGCTAACATCCGCACCGTCCCTGGATCCCACCCACCTCCATCCCAGCACAATCCCCATTCCTGCATCCCTCCTGCCTCATCCCAAGCACTGTCCCTTGTTCCTGGATCCCACCTCCCTCCATCCCAGCACCATTCCATTCCTGATCCCTCCTGCCTCCATCCCATCACTGTCCCTGTTCCTGGATTCACCTGCCTCCATTCCATCACCGTTCCCATTCCTGGATA
>JAJEOU010000373.1:53270578-53407594 GCA_021534815.1 Acrocephalus arundinaceus | reverse complement strand
AACGGATCCCATAGGGATGCGGATAGACAGGGCCAGTTCCAACCTCTTCTCGCGCTAGATTATATCATGCGATATACTTAAACATGTTGTAGAGCGGGTTGCAGAGCAGCATTTTTTCTGACGGTGGCCAGTGCGGGTGGCTAATCTCGTGGACTTGTGCCAACACCCGCAGTAGCCCAATCTGGGCGGGTCCTTCGGCTCTCTAGAACTTGTTGGGAGAAAATCCGTCGCAAAAGACCCCCCTCAGAAATATCTTTTGAGTACCATCAAACACCCCTGCAGCAAAGCCCAGCTATCAGTGCCAGGAGTTTCCTGACTTACTGTAATTAGAGCTCGGTCAAACGAAGTTTATCCGTCAAGCACTATCATTTCCCTGCAAAATACGTTGTGGAAACATAAACCAAGACTCCTCCCATTTCAGAGGGAGGGCTGGGGGTGTAGCAGTTGGGCTCCTATTAAGTGAAGGGTTCCCAAAATCTGTGGGTTTGGCAGGAAATCAGAAGTGTGCCCTTGGCTCTCTTTCCCACACAGACCCAGAGCTTCAGTGGTGTTTCCATCCCAGACTCTGGAATTCTGGAAGCTCTGGGTGTCAGTCATGTAATTATCAGGGATGCCCTCACAGGCAGGAGGTGAAGGGTGACAAAAGGGAGACAAACCTCATAATTCTGACCATTTATCCATAAAATAAACCCCAAAAATTTAGACATAACTCTCAGCATGTATTGCCCTGCATGGTTCCCTCAGCAATAACCCCAAAGCTTTGATCAGGACAGTTTCCATGGGTCAGAAGTGTGCACCCCCAGATCTTTGGGGTTTGTGAAGGGCCAGAAGGACACAGCTCACCTGTAAGGTGACACCTGCCTGGGATTGGTTTTCCACACGTTCTGGGTCACAGCAGGAACACCAGGCAAGGCTGAACACACCAACCTGGGGCTCCCAGCATAGCAGGAGCCTTGGGCATCTCCAGCACCACACAGAACTAAACATTTTCCTTTCTAATCATCACCAATTAGGAAGGCAGGCTCAGGAAATCACTGCACTCTTTCTTCCAGATGGAGAAACGATCACAGAATTCCTCTGTGAGGCAGCAAGTCCTGAAGTCTGACTCGGACATTGTCTTTTGTAACACAAACCAACTATTATTCCTTTATCACAATGCTCCATACAAGATTAATTCAGATTTAAGCGCTGCAATCCTGCTGCCCTCCCCACTGCCCACCACGCTGTCACTCCAGCTGAAATAATTCCTTTCCTGGGAGAAGAACTTTGCTTTTCCCCAGTTATGCCAAAAAGCCTGTTCTGAGCTATTAGGGTTAGGTGTTCACCTGAGGACAGGAATGAAAAGATTCTTTCCAAGACAGCCACCCTCAGCTCCCTGTTCTGGGTACCTTGGATTGAGCAGCAACACTCCCAGACACAGAAACAACCCCTGCACCACCACAGAGCCCCTCAGTGCTCCTCAAGCTTTCCTTTCTCAGCACTGCACAAGGGGGAGAAAGGGATTCAGAGGAATTATAATCACAGATATTAGAGCCAAGGAATGCCTGGAGTGCCACTAGTCCCTCCGTGCCCCCCAACACAGGGGACTGTGCCCCCATCTCCAGCCAGAGCTCCCCAGAGAAAATCTCCTGTGAAAGGGGAGGAAGGTGCCTGCAGCTGCCTGGCCTGGAAAGGATTCCCAGGACTCAGGATGTGCTGGAAGTGCTGTGCTGCTGCTCCTCACCTACCACACTCCACTACAGGCAGGTAATGCTATTTTTGTTCCTCGAGCTGTACCTGTTCTACTTTTATAATTCTCATCGGACAAGGGGAAAAAAAAAAAAGGGAGTTTTTGCTGCATAATGATCCAAACTCTGACGCCAGACAGGCCCAGCAACCCCCTGACTGAAAATAGTGTTGAGTAACTCAGTGAGAGCCTGACTAATTCATTCATTCATCACAGGATTCCGACACTTAAAATACTATTTTAACACTCCCGAGACAAACCCCGATTGTTCTTGGCTCTTTTGGGATGTTTTATTTGAATCACGATTGGAAAAATAAACCATGCCGAGTTGTACCTGGAAACACGGAGCTGTGGGACACGTCCAGGGAACATCCCGGGGTGTTTTCCTCTCTTCCCAATCCCAAGCAGCTAATCTCCTTTCTGCATTACACAACAGCTCGTGTAATCCCAAATTTACCACCCCAATCCTGCCCTCACAGCTCTGGTTTCACAGAGAGGGAGCTCACGCTTCATCTCTGCCCCTTGAATGAAAAGAAACTTGGTTTGCCTTTCAACAACCCGGAAAAACACGTGGATGCTGCATTCAGGAAATTCTGGCACTAAGGCCAAAATCTTTCCGGAGTCCTTTCCTCGGAATTCTCTCAAACACAACCCCAGAACTGCCTCAGCATTCCAAAAGCTCTTTGCTCCTTTATATTAAAGATAATGTAAGGATGTTCATTCTGACTCACACGAGGAAGTCGACTCCTAAATTTTGATTAAATCCCAAAGTTTAGCATGATTCAGGGGGCAAGATAACTGCAGAGAGCAGAGGGAGTCCCCAGAGAAGCAGAGCAGCAAATCCATCTGGTTCTGAAGTGTTCAGTGACCCCGTACCAAACCTCATGGAATATTTCCTTCCCTGTCCCATCCTTCCCTTTCCATATTCCATCATTTTAATCCTCTCCCATAAAACATTTCCTCCTCATCCTGCAGCAGAGCTGATCAACCCCTTCTCTCCTCTCTCCCTCTTCACTTTGCCCCAAAACTTTCTCCTTCTCTCTGTCGATTCCTGAATATCGACCAGATTCCAAAGCCAGGTGATTGTCCCGAGGGCAGAGCACTGAGCCAAGTCCCCAGAGAGCAGGGCAGAAAATCTTTATGGCACCATCAAACCCCACGGAATAAAACACTCCACATTCCCATCATTTCCTTTATGTATTCCTTATAAATTCTGCCCCAAAGCTGAGGGGGGGCTGTGGGGACGAGCCCGGGGGTGCGTGAGGGGAAGGCGGCCCCGGACCCGCCGTGAGGGGATCCCGAGTGGAAACTGAGGCACGGAAGGGGTGCCCAGGGGTTATTTCCATACCCGCTGCCCCCCCGCCCGCCCCGGTCCCTTCTCACCTCACCGGGAAGCGGCTCCTTCCTCACCTCCGCCCTTTGACCCGGCCGCGGCTCTCGTGCTTCGTCGTTCGGAGTTTTTTTCGGGCCTTATTTATTTTTTTTTAACGTAGGATGTTGTGGGGTTTATTAGCTCTAAACCCGCGTTAATCCTGAGCTTTTCCGCCCGTTCCCGGCCCGGTTTCTCCCACCCCCTCCCGCCCTCCCCCCGCTACCGCCGCCGCCGCCGGGCCCCGACCGCGCGCGCGCAGCGCCGCACGTCGGCCACACCCCCCCGCCGTCGGCGTGGCCACGCCCATGGCGCTCCGGCCACGCCCCCAGGAGAGCGCTCAGCCCCCAATATGGGCTTAATTTGCATGGTCACGCCCACATAGCACACGCCTCCTTCATTTGCATAACCGTGCCCCTGCCCACACCCCCTTTTGTGGCCACGCCCCCGGAAGCGGCGCGGAGGCGGCGGGAGCACGTGGAGCGCGGAACGGCGGCACCGGGAACGGCCCCGGAGCGGACAGGCTCGCGGGAGCAGAACCGGGCACCGCGCTGCGGTTCAGGGGGACAGCGGAGCCGGCCATGCACTCGGGCATGGCGGCAATGTGCGGGTCAGGCGTTGGGAGTCCTGAGTATCCCAGGAGGGACAGGAGGAGTTGATGGCGGGGATCGGGCATGAGGAGCCCGGGAGGATCCCGGGGCAGAGCACACAGGGAGGGAGGACCTTGCACCGGCAGCCCTGGCTCGGTGCAGGGCACAGAGGTGACTCTCACCCCTGAACAGAAGTGGGACAGGCACTGGGAGCACTGGGCACACACCACGGGACGGGGCAAGCGGTACCCAAAGGCCACGGGATCTTTCCTTCTCCCCCAGCAATGCCCCTGCTCTCCTGCCAGCACGGTGCTGGCATGGGGTTGGATACTGCAAAACATTCCTTGCTCCTTCCCCTCCAGGGGCTGAGCACCTCCAAAACAGCCTTCCTTCCCCTCCAGGGGCTGAGCAGCCCAAAACCGCCTTCCCAGGGCTCTTCTTGCAGCTGTCCCTCTGACACTTACCGAAGTTCCTGCTGCCTGCAGTTTTTCCCAGTTTAACACATCCCCTCCTCCCAGGGACCCCCAGCCCTGGTGGGACCTCCCCTGCTCGCAGCTCGAGTCCAAGGGATTGGAGCGCTGAGCCCTCAGGCCAAGTCCCACCCAATTCTCGGCATTGCCCAAGCTCCGGTGAGGGCTGGCACACAAACGTGCCCTGAGCACGCAGCTGGTGGCTGACCCCGGGCAAGGCCACGCTGTCCTGCCACCGATGGCACCATTCCTGACATCCACTCCCGGGCTGCCCTCTCACAGCGTCAGCTCCGGCTTCATCACAGCCGTGCCGGTGGCCTTGGCTCAGCACAGCTGCCCCACCGTGTCCTGGTGGCCAAGGCCAGTGCTGGACACTGGGCTGGGGTGTGGGGAATGCTGGATTTGGTCCTCGCTGTGACTCAGCAGCCCCACAGGTTTCATGTCCCTGTCCAAGCTCACACAGTGCAGGCAGAGTGGCTCATTCCAAAGGGCTCATTCCCATGGAGATGAAGGAGCAGGGAATGTGTTTTGCAGCATTCCAAAGGAACACCCCCTGCATGGGGACTGGGGGGCCAGGCTGAGGATCCTCAGCCAATTTCTTGGATAAGGGCAGAAAGAACCAGGCAAAAGCCAGCAGTGATGTCACACAGTGATGATGTCACACAGTCATGATGTCACACAGTCATGATGTCACACAATGACCCTGCAGGTTTCAAGAGGGAGGCAGAGCCTCTGGGATCTCTCCATGGATAATCATACAGATATTACTCCAACTGTACCCCTTTCTATGCCCATCACACCTGCAGTGCCAGCAGTTACTGGTCCTCTTGTCCTCCCTTTGCAGACTGTGACAGCACATGGACCCCTGGGCACTGCCACCACTCTGGGCACTGCCACTTCCACAGCAGAGCCAGAGTCCCAGGTGACAGCAGGGATAAGAGATCCTATAGCACACACATGGCCTGGCTCCCCTCCCTCCTCGTGGCTTTGCCACAACCCCTGGAGCCTGCCTGGCTTCCCTGGGCTGTCACTTATCAGCAGCCACAGCCCTGAGCATGCCAGGGCTCCCAGAACTCTTCAGAATTCCCAAACCAGCACGGAATGGGTCACTGAGCCAACATGGAAAATCAGGAATGTGTCCCACTGCCAGAGTTGCTATCCCAGTTCTGGAGCTGCAAGGACCTGGCAGGTTGCTCTGGACTCTCACAAGTGTGTGGGATGGTTTTATCTCCCAGGATAAATGGGATATCCCAGCAGGAGCATCCACCAGGAGACATCCAGGCCTGAGCCCTGCTCCCAGGATTGCCCTTGCTGCCATCGGCCCTCTCCTCATCCAGGCTTGGGAAATGCCCATTCCTGTTCCTGGCCAAGGAGCAGGTGGGGAGCAGCTCCCACCCAGAGATCTGAGGTTAATTAATCACTGTACCCTTATCTCACTAAAATTATGGATTATTATTAAAAAAATAAAAGCTTTGGCACAGGCAGGTCATGTAACTGCTAATCAGGGTTTGGGTGAGGAAGCAGAGGGGTTTATCCAACCACAAAGGCCAGGATGAGCTTGGGAAGCCTCAGGAATAAACCAGGGCAGCACCCAGGTCTCAGCACAGCCAGACAAGGGGCTGTACACAGAGCTGGGGATTTACTGCAGGGAAGCTGGGAATTGGGCACATCTCTGCCAGGCAGAGCTGGGAGCAGGAGGATTGCACCAGGCTCCCAGACCATCCCTGCTCCACCCTCTGTGTGTCATCCCCTCCCGTGCCAGCTCCCTCCGTGCAGTGCCTGGCACTGCCACGCTGTGCCCAGCACACCGGAAAAGGTGAGGCAAGGCACACCCAGCCCGCTGGGCACCCCTGCCTGTATTTACATGCTCTGAGGGCCATTCCTGCAAGTTCTTGCTCCTTTTCTTGGCCTGAGCGTGTTGGGAACGGGGTGGGAGGACAGAGGGATGCAGCAGGCTCCAGGCAGGCTGATCCCACGTTGGCAGCACTCCCAGGTGTGTGTGTGAGCTTTCCTCCCAGGTCAGTGTGCTGTGCTGCTCCTGCAAGGTGCTGCTGGTGCTTTTGCAGAGGCAGGACTGACATTGCCAGGCTCTGCACTGTCACAGTGTCACAGCACTGCAGATGACAGTCCACGTGCAAAAAAGGTGACGTTCCTGTCCTGGATCTTGTACTGGTAGATCTGGACCTGATCCTGCTCCGCCGCCTTCCACAAGGACAATCTCTTGATTATCTTGATCTGCCAAGGGAAAGGAATAGAACATTGTCCCTTTGGCTGCCCAGAGCATCCTTTCCCTCCCTTGCCTCGCCTGGCTGCAGGGAAGGGGGCATAAATAATGCATCAGCAGCTGCCTGTCCTGTGCCTTTGGTGGCAGCCCCTGATGAGGGATCACACCAGTGTCAGCAGAGTCACCACAGGCCAGGCTCAGATTCACCCTTTGGGGAAACTTCCCAGGAAAAATTTCCCTCACCCTGGGGTGCAGAAGGAAAACTTCCAGAGGCAGGGAGTCCCAGGTGGCAGGATATCCCTGAATATCTGCAGAGTGACAGCTGGGTGCTCCTGGAGATCTGGGATTACTCCTGAACCACGCTGCAGCCTGGGCTGTCTCCCAGTGTTGTAGGTGACAGGGACACGTGGCACCTGTCCATGCTCTGCTGTGCCTCACCTGCCCATGAACATCCTTGCAGAAGCCAGTGGCCAGCCCCTCTGCCCACAGGATGAGGTCGCTGTGATGACACAGGGAGTTCACAACCAGTTCATTCTCCTCATCTTCTGAATCCTCGTTGCTGTGAACCAGCACCACGACGTTCCCCTGGAACAGGAGCAGCAGGCAGGGATGAGCCCCTGGCTGGGCCATTAGGGGAAGGACAGGGGAGCTTTCACAAACCCCCATTGAAGCTCCAGCTTGGTCACAATTCCATGGGAAAATAACCAGCAGCTGCTAATGGAGAGGCTGGACATGCCCCAGCCAAACCCCCCATACTGGGCTGATCCCCAGTGTGGGCAGCAGGGGAGGGGGGATTCTGCCCCTCTGCCCCACTCAGGTGAGACCCCCCTGCAGCCCAAATCAGAGGTGTCCCTGCCCATGGCATATGTGATCCCTTCCAGGTGACACCAGGTGACACCAGGGGGGGATTCTGCCCTTCTGCCCCACTCAGGTGAGACCCCCCTGCAGCCCAAATCAGAGGTGTCCCTGCCCATGGCATGATCCCTTCCAACACAGACCATCCTATGATATATAAACACTGAAGAGCTCCCTGCACATTGTGCACACACACACACATGTATGTAAAGTGCAGTCTAAAAATACCTCCAGCCTGTGGAAGGAGACAGTGGCTGAACCAGTCTGTCAGGCTGGGCAGATGGCAGAGACTGAATTCAGAGCAGGTAAATAAAGAGGTGGCCAAAGGGCTGCAGCAATGCTCACACCCTCACAGCTCTGACAGGGAGCAAACACCTCCCCAACACACCAACTCTATTAACATCCACCCCAAGAGACTCTGCCTCAGCCCATGCAAGTCACCAGTGACTTAAAATAACACGAATTCTCGATCAATTAAAATGTTCTTTAAAGCTTCAGAACACCTCTGACAGAAATAGCAAAGTGCTAGCGTGGTTTATCACCTTTTTTAGCTCTTTGGAGGTAAATATTCTCTGCAAGCAGATCACCCCCTGTCAGCACGTACTGTGTGAAGTGCAGGGTGACAACACCCAACACCGTGGCTGATTCCTCACTCCTGCAGGGAAGTGCCCAGGAGGGGAGGCTGCCTGTGATGGCAGCTTGGATGTGACTGTGAACACTTCTGCCTGTGGTGCTCTCAGGAGTCCCCACATCGCTGGGAGATCTCAGTAAATCATCACCCCACCTCGGGGACCAGCCACAGTGGAGGATGGTGGGAGCAGGACTGGGGTGCCTCCCAAGGGTCCCCTCATTTCTGTCTCCTGTGAGACTCACCAGCCCCTCACATGACCCATTTCCATCCCTGCCCTCCCACTCTGGGTGTGAGTCAGGATCTCTGGAGATCCAGGAGCTCCAAAACCATTATTTTACAGCTTGAATCCCTGTTCATACATCAGAGACACACAGAATCCTTCTCTGGGCAGCATCTCCCAGGAATCCAGCTGAACACGAGCCTGCACAGGGACCCACACAACTCCCACAAGTGGCCCCAGAGCAATGATCTAAACTCCTCAGACAGCCACAGCCTTTCCAAAACCTCACCGTGGTCAGATGGAAAGAGAAAATAAAGGCAGGCTTTGCTCAGGAGGCTCTGTGCACAGCCAGAGGGAGGGGAGCAGTACCTTGAGCTGGCAGCACACAGACATGCGGCAGTAGTGGATGAAGTCCAGCACGGCCACTGGGGCAGCCCCCAGGCTCAGCAGGACACTGAGGTCATCCACCAGCAGCACGGGGCCCTTCCAGGAATCACCATCAGCAGGAGTCAGGGACACCCGCACAAAGTCAAACAAGGCTCGGAGCTCAGAGGTGCTCCCGCTGGAAGACAGGAAGGAGGTGTCACCACGTGTCACCACGTGTCCCCTCCTCACCCACTGACCCACAGTGGGACCACCAGCCTGGCCCCTCCCTGCTGTCCCCACTGCTGTGACAGTCACCTCCTCACTGCCCTTCAGCCCTGCTCCTTTCCACCTGTGTGTGGTGAGACCCTCCTGCCCTGCTCCAAGGATCGTGGAATGGTTTGGGTGGGAGGCAACTCCAAGCCCACCCAGTGCCACCCTCTGCCATGGGCAGGGACACCTGTCCACCCTGGCTTTGGGCACTGCTGGGGAAGGGTTTGGCCTTTGCTGAGCTTCCCAGGTGACATGGAGAGAATGAGGTGAGAATAAACCCAAAAGCCAGCATGGATAAGGCAGCACTGTTGTCTTGGGTAAGGATAAAAAAATAATGAAATAATTATGAAAGAAGGGAAAAATAATAATGAAAGAAGGGAATAGAACCACTTGGCTGGGGTTTCGTTTGACACAAACCTGTGGAGTGCTGAAATAAATGTTTTCCTAGACCTGTGACATGCTTGACAAAGAGGATGAGGGTGGAAGCTCCCCTAAAATTCTGGAAAGGGGGACAGGATCCCTCCATGAGCAGCAGCAAGGGACAGGCCAGAACACTTAGGGGGATGTACACAAAGCTGTTGTTTCCCTTCACTTGGTGTCCAGCTGAGTCCTTGGCCTTGGAGGGGAGCACAAAGGGCAGCAGGAGCCAGTCCTGGACCTTGGGTGATGCCCTTGGTGCAGCAGATGTGAGGGGAGAACACTCCATGCTCATGCTCACCTCAGAAACTGCAGAGGACTGGGCTGTCCTGGCTGCTCCTCCGCCCCAAACAGGAGGTCAAGGCAGGACTTGAGGCCCTCCAGGAAGACAAGCTGTCCTCGTTCCTTGGCAGCTGCCAGATTGACTCCCTGAGAGAGGAAAACATTGGGGTTTAGAGTGAACTTATGGAAAATGGCGCACAGAAAACCACCTGAGCGACAGCCAAATTTTCATTCTTATTTGAATCAAATCTTATCTAAATGTGCTGATAAGGTCAGTGCTTCAGGGATGAAATGGGCACTTCTGTTACAGTCACTGGTGGCACATTTGCCCTTCTGTACTTTGCCAGGAGATAACAAAAACTGTGATTTGGGGGCTTAAACATCCCAAAATTCCTTCTGGGAAGCCAGCTTGGTGTGCTGAGGCAGGGAGAGAATGGCCCAGGCTTCTCCAAGGGCCTGCTGTGAGCAATTCCTTCACCTCCCTCGCTGGGTGGTGAAAGCCTTTGTTTCTCACTGTCTGCAGATGATGAGCACTCCTGGCACAGCCCACGCAGCTGAGGCTGGCACAGCTCAGATCCACAGAGTGCCATGGGCTGGACACCCTGATATTTGCACAATACCTGGGAGAGAGCAGCCAGGGCTCCCATGGGAAGCACCCTGACTCCCCTTGCAAGAGGAGAAACGACCACGACAAACTCCAACCCAACCTCAGCCCTGCCTGGTGGTGAGGCCAATCCAGAGCCACGTGCTGGCAATGTCCAGCTCCAACAGAGACATCCCACAGCTGCTGCAGGCATGGAGAAGGCTCCAGCTGGAGTTCACAGGATTCTGGAAAGGTTTGGGTTGGAGGGATGTTTAAAGATCATCCAGTTCCATCCCTCTGCAGGGACACCTTCCACTGGACTAGGTTGCTCCAAGCCCTGTCAAGGCCTGGAGGGGCTCAGCCTGGACAAGAGGAGGCTCAGAGGGGATCTTCTCACTCTCCACAGTTTATCCTCAAAAAGGGTGGTCAGGCATTGGAAGGGGCTGCCCAGGGCAGTGGAATCATCATTCCTGGGGGGATTTAAAAGCCTTGTGGATGTGGCATTGGGATAGTGGTGGCCTTGGCAGTGCTGGGGGATGCAATGATCCTTGGGGGCTTTTGCAACCTCAGGCCCAGCAGTACAATTAATTCCTGGAGGACTGGACTAGGTGACCTTTTCAGATGTCTTCCAACCCCAACTATTCCAGGATTATCTTCCCAGGCTCAATTTTGCAGCACTATCACTTTATAACATGGATATTAAGAATAATCTGAGGCCTGACTGAACTCCCATCTGCTGACATCTGTTCCCTGCTTTAAATGGAAGCTGCTTGGACTCCCAACCCTGTGAATCCTGCTACCTGAGAAGAATGTTTCCTCTATTTTCCTTCTGCTCATCTGGAAATGAATGTATGCCTGAATGCTCACTCCTTCTTCAAACCCTCCCTATAAAGCAATAGATTTTTTTGGGCACTACCCCTCAGTAACAGCTTCAGAAATAGCAGCATTATTGAGCAATTCTGAGCACACACGATGGAAAACTTCCTAGCCAAGGACAGAACCACCTTTATGTGGCAGGTGAAGAGCCAGCAAATAAATACCTGCCATGCCATAAAGAAGGGCTGGGCTGCACGGCAGCCTCACAAACCTCATTGCCTCAGGGATTTCTGCAGTACATAGGGCTGGGAACCTGCTGAAATGCTGTGACTAAATTCATTATTAATACAAATAATTCAGCAACTGATTTTACATTGGCTTCAGCCTTTTCTTTCTGCACACACAAACTCCCTGTACCTCAGATCTGCAAGGAAATGTCCCCTCTTTAGAGGGAACTCAGTGCTGTGACACCAGGGCCTGCCTGGGTGACAGAGCCACAGCAGGAGGGACAGGGTGCCTGTGTGTCAGACCAAGGATTGAGCCCCCTCAGTGCCATGGCACAGATCCAGCAAGTCCAGCCTCATTTTCCAACAAGGGACCAGGTCCCAAAGAGACCTGAACTCACTCACCTGCCACAGCAAACCTCTGCCTGTTCCCTGCTGCAGCCCACCCAGTGTGACCTCTGGAAGTGGCACAGGAAGCACCAGACAGCTTGGAAAAGTGGGATAAGTGCTCAAAATGGCCAATGGCACCTTCCTGAGTGCACAGACAGGACTGATGAGCCTGCCCAGCACCCAAACAGGCTGAAAGCTTTCACTGAGTGCCAGCATCTCGCTCCATTACCCTGGAGCACAGGGACATTATCTCTGGCACGCTGTCAGCCATCGACCCAGCCCAGGAATGCTCCTGCAGCAGCAGCTCAGCTGCTCCTGTCCCTCTGGGGAGCTGTGTGGTGCCCCCCAGCCTGCCAGCAGTGAGAGCCCCTCAAAGCAGAGCTGCTGCTCGCTGCTGGCCATTCCATATGGGAAAGAAAAATATCTGAGGGACAGAAGGAATGGAGTGTGCAAAGCAGGGGGAATGAGCTCCACCAGCAAACACAGCTGTGGGACAAAGTGTGGTGATCAGGCCACGTCCTCCAGGCTGTGAGCTCAAAGCAGGGGACAGGAGATGGGCATCAAACGGGGACAAATCTGGTTTCCCTATAAAACAAAACCAACTTTGTACAAGTGAGGGTGGGAACACCAACCTGGCAGGGTGCCCTGGTGCTGTTTGTCCTGATATAGCCCTGTGTGTTCTCTGCAAGGTCAGGGCCAATAACTCTGATGGTGCCTTACAGTGAAGTGTGGGTCCTTAGGGAACGAGGACACAGGCACAAAAAGCCAGGGATGTTTTTTCCTGCAAGTGAAGACACATCCCTGCATTTAACTAACACACAAGGATGTGGTTTGGGACTTGTAACACCTGGCACACTGGGAAAGCAGCAAGTCCCTGGGAGCATCGCTCCAGCTGTGTATAAATATTCACTTTGTCACCACACACCAGGGCTACAAGTGTCACTGTACAACCCACCCTGGCTCCAGGAGGCTCCTCCCAGGCCTGGGACTACCCTGATTCCAACAGCAACTGAGGCATTGCTCAGTTCTGAAGCTCTTCCAAGTGCAGGTTTTCCTAAGGGCATGATCAAAATCACTGAATCACTGAGGCTGGAAAAGTCCTCTGAGTCCAGCCATTCCCCCAGCACTGCCAAGGCCATCACCAACCATGTCCCCAAGTGCCACATCCACAGGGTTTTTAAATCCCTTCACCAATAGGGACTCCAGCACGGCCCTGGGCAGCTGTGACAGGGCTGGAGAGCCTTTTTGGGGAAGGAATTTTCCCAATATCCAACCTGAGCCTTCCCTGGCACAACCTGAGGCTGTTCCCTCTCCTCCTGTCCCTGTGGGCAGAGCCTGACCCCCCCCAGCTGTCCCCTCCTGTCAGGGAGTTGTGCAGAGCCACAAGGTCCCCCCTGAACCTCCTTTTCTCCAAGCTGAGCCCCTTTCCAGCTCCCTCAGCCTCTCCTGGGGCTCCAGCCCCTTCCCCAGCTCTGTTCCCTGCCCTGGACATGCTCCCCTGTACCTCAAAACCTCCCCCAGGACTGGAGGTGCCTCAGCAGTGCCAGCACAGGGGATGGGCACTGCCCTGGGCCTGTGGCCACACCATTACTGGTCTCCAGTAAAGATCTACAGCAGCAAGTTCTTAAGCAAATTTAAGAGTGAAACTACCCTGCCAGGAATCACCTTTTCTGAGCCTGATGTGTTCATCTGTGCAAAGAAGGATTAAAGCAAAGAGCTGTGATGGAAAAGTGGATATAAATAACTGATGTTGTGACCTCCAGCTCCTCAGAGCTTGGGAGGAATTCACAGCAAGGACCACCGGGGCACCTATGAAGCTGCAAGGCAGGAGTGACTCAGAGCTGAAAGCAGCTCAGCTTCTCTTATCACCTCCTTTGTGGCAGGCACCTTTTGTTCGAGTATCAGGCAGCAAATCGCCCCCATTTGCATCGCACGTGCTCTGCAGCTAATCCTCATGTTCTCTCCCTGCTCAGCTCCCAGCCAGGGAGATGTCAGCAGCTCCCATGAAGTGTACACCGGGAAATCTCTGCCTCAGGAAACGCCTTCAGGAGTGGGCAAGGAGCCTGTTATTAACAGCTGGATTTCCTCCCCACAGCGGCTGCTGTGCCCCATTTCCTGCCCCACTCAGCGAGCTCCCTCCACGATTTCCTCTCTCTGCACCACACAGGCCAGGACAGCTCAGTGCTGTGGGGAGTGGTTTATTCAGCCAGGGGTTTATTCTGCAGGGGAATTACACCTTGAGTATTTCCCTGTGAGTTACAGCTCCGTGGGGGAACACCGGGTTTGCTCAGCCCACTGCAGGCACGCCGGGCTGCTGATCTCCTTTCAAAAGGTAAAAACGGAGCAGTAAATAAAACACGGTTGTTTAGTAAATAAAACACAGTTGTTTAGTAAATAAAACACGTTTGTTTAGTAAATAAAACACAATTGTTTAGTAAATAAAACACAATTGTTTAGTAAATAAAACACAGTTGTTTAGCAGCACCATGTTTGCAGTGGGGAATACAATACCTGGCTCCTCAACACCTGGGAGTCTTTATGAGCAGCGGTGCTGCTGGGATTCACAGCAGAACCAGAGGAGGGAGGAGCAGTGAAGCCCTCATCCCTCCAGCCCTGCAAGGTCACCTGGACTTCCCACCTGGAGCATTTCACCTTGGAGCGTTGTACAAAGAGCTGAGAGAAGCACTTTGGAGCTCAGACAATTTGCTGACATGCAGAATTACCCTGCCTGCTTTGTCTCTCTGTTTCCACATTTCAGAGTACACATAATCCTTGCCCAACTCACCATGGGAAGGAAATCCTTAGGAATTTACCTGTGGCTCCTCACAGAGCTCAAAGGGGCCAAATGAGGCACACAGGTGTGACTGAGCCCTCCACCCCAACAGGAACCAGGGGACAAGGGACAAAGTCACCTCAGGAGCTCCTGCAGGTGTGCAGGGGTCCTGGGAACACTGACAGCACAGCATTTTCCTCTCCAGGGGATTAAGGATCTCCATCCACCAGTCTGAGGAATGCTGATCCCCAAAAAACATTTCTAAGCACAAAGCAAGCAGCCGTCCAGCTCTCAGCAGGGCAGGACCTGTGGGGCACCCCACAGCCAGAGTTCTGCCCCAAAGTCCTTTTTATCCCCCAGCACAGGAGCACCAATCCTGACTGATCCCACCAAGACCTGGAAATATTTACTCCCACACAATTCCTGCTCCTCATTCCCATTCCTTCCCACCCAACAGGAGCTACCAGACCCATAATAATGAACTTATGCTGAGAGACTCACCAGTTTCTGTGCCACGATGCTGTAGTGGCTGAAGGACTGGAGCAGGGCCACAAAGCAAACCTTGCAGCCAGCTGGGGAGGGACAAAAGCACACATTAACAGTTCCACTTTGCAGCTGACATTATCAAAGCTCATAAATCACAGCAGCCAGCCCACAGATGTGTCTGCAAGGACCTTGAAGTGATGCAGGTCTAGACAGATCCTCCTTTGCTTTAAATTTTCACCCTACTAGAGGATATCTGCGTTAGGGAAAATATTAGTTTAAAAAGAGAGGGAAAGAAGGAAAAAGATGACTTTAAAAAGTGTAAGGCCTTTTTCTGCCTCGTGCCAGGCCAGCCTGGAAGCTCCTGGCCCTGTTTGCTGGTGTTGCAGTAAGGAGGCCAAGGACCGGCCGTGACACTGAACTCCTGAAACCACAGACATGCCAAAAATTCCCATTTTGGCTCTCACAGTGCAAGTGGCCTTGACTGGAAAAACACACAGAACAGGGAATTGTGTCA
This sequence comes from Acrocephalus arundinaceus, assembly GCA_021534815.1. NCBI lineage: Eukaryota > Metazoa > Chordata > Aves > Passeriformes > Sylviidae > Acrocephalus > Acrocephalus arundinaceus. The sequence goes on along the minus strand of JAJEOU010000373.1, from coordinate 53,392,388 downwards.
GACACCTAAATAAAATGTGATTTTGGAACACAGTTTGGCTAGGAACACAATCAGTGTTTGTGGGACGTGGATTTCAACAAGTCAGTGGCCCCAGATGAACCTTCTGATCTCCCCAAGGTTTTGGGGCACCAAGTGGACAACATGGGGTGCTGCCAACAGGGAATAACTGCACCCAGGAGCTGTGTGGAGAGGGGCAGGTGACAGCAAGAATTAATGTGCCCTGAGACACCCTAATACCCACAGGGCTGCTCAGCCACCAGGGATGGAAGGCTTTTCCCAGGCAGCTCTGGGCAGTGGGGCAGGACATCAGCACAGAAATGTCTGCAGGTCTCCTTGAACCATTCACACTGTCACCAACCCATTTTCCATAGGATTTCAGTTTCCCTCTGTTCCATTATGTAAAGAATATTTCAAAGCAGGGTGAAGCCCCAGCTGAGGCAGTGGCAGCTCTGAGGGCAGAACATCCTCATGCCACTCTGAGCTCCTTTCAGGCCTGGCAGTACCAGAGCTCTGGGCTGGTGGCTGTGCCAGCAGAAAGCTGGAGGAGCCCCTGAACCCAGAGCCTGCTCTGCAGGGGCCAGGAGGTTATTCACAGGGGAAACCATTCCCAGGAAAATAATCAGCCACCTTGCCAAGCTCTGTTTGTTTCTTGACTCACTCTGAGCTTATCTCTTGTTAATTAATACTGATATGTGTAATTACATCATTAAAATGGACTCAGTGAGGGAATTGCAGTGAATACCTCCCTGTCAGAGCCTGTGTTTTACAACCATTGCCACAACCTGTGATGAAACAAGGCACAGAATATGGGATGTACTCAAGGATACAGAGGAGGCCCAAGAACAAGTCAGGACTGGGATCCATAAATCCTAACCCCAAAGCTTTGGGTTTACCTGAGGATACCTCACACTCTGCAACACTGTCCATGAGCAACCCTGAGGGAACTCAGTGCTGCTGCTGCTGACCCACCTCTGAGGTAGAAGGAGAGGAAATGGTGCACCAGGAAGCTGCCATCTGTCCGGGTGTCTCGCAGCAGTGTGAACTGACCCTGGAAAAGAAGCAGCAAAATAACAGAGTAAGGTGAGGGCACAAACTGATCTTAGATGTTGGCTCAGGCTGCAGGAATTCTGCAGGTACCATTCAGAGGAAGAAGTGGACAAGCAGAGCTCCAGCTGCCTGTTTACAAAGGGAAGCCAACACTTCCTCTGAACACAGCCCACAGGGAAGCACCTAAACCACAGCATTGCTAAGGTTGGAAAAGCCCTCTGAGCCCATCAAGTCCTACCATTAACCCAGCACTGAACCATGTCCACACACACCCAGTGTCACCACACATCCACCAGCTACAAACCCTTGTGCTCAGCTGGACCTCCAGGTCTGTGGCCACCAGGTGCCACCCCCTCCTCTGGAAACAATGGACGTGCAGCACGGTGTTCCCAGTGCCACCACATCAAAAGGGTTCTGGGAAGTTTCCACCTCCCAGCTTTGTGCTCCTCTCCTCCAATTCAGGCAGCTTTCTTCTCTGAGTGGCAGGGGAACAACAGCCACTCACTCCATTCCCAGCCCATTCTCCCCCTGCCACAGCCAGCATTGCCAGTGTGTTTAAAAAGTGTCAGCACCACTAGAGTTGCTGTTCTTCCTGTGCCCAAACAGCTCTCCCTGTCCTCCCTTCCAGCTTTACTTCCAACATGCCACCTTTGGGGCAGAAAACCACCAAAATTGTGTAGTGCAGCAAAGCTCTCAGGTATAAACTGTGTTTTGATCAGGCAGGAAATGAATTCCGTTCATCAGTGCACACTCATTATCAGCCCCAGCCTCATCAAGGTGTTTGTTTCCATTAAAATCTTAGTCAGGATGTTTCTTTAATCAATACAAATCATAGATGAGCTGCTTGGAAACACAAAGAACTTATCAAAGTGGGAGTTTTTTATTCCCAAGAACAGAACAAGCCATCTCCACACGGGCAATTCCCAAGCCATCCATCAGAACAAACTCCCTGGTGCCTAAAGCAGAGCGAAATGGAATGGCAAATATTGAACATGACTGCAGGGAATGCAAAGCAGAGACCAGGGCAGGGAAGCTGCTCTCCCTCAGCCAGAGTGGAGCTCTTCCCCCCAAAAAGGGTTATGCCTCAGTGGCCACTGCAGTGACAGGGACGAGTGGAGACTGTGCTCAAACAGCACAAACCCAGACGTTCAGGGGTTTATCTTCTGCAACTCCATCCCCTTCTGCTCCTCTCTTCCCCACCAGAGCCCTGGGAAGAGCAGCAAAGATCTCCCTGAGTGCCCTCCCTGCAGGCTGGCTGCCCCAGGCTGTGCTGGCATGGTGGGGTTTGTCACTCTGAGCACACAGCATCCTGCTGTTCCAAAGGCAAAGCCTTCCTGTGGAATCTTTTCCATGAATCCCAGCCTGTTCTGTCCATGCTCTGCCCTCACACTCTCAATACCCACAGGCTACGAGGCAGAACCTGCAGCTACTTGTTAGAGCTGCCAAAATCCCTCTGTGGGGCAGCAGTGGGTGTCACAACCCCAGGTGACACAGCAGATACACCCACAGACACACACACAGCCACGCTGGCAGCAGCTCCTGGCACCCAGCAGCCCTCTGGGGACAGCACTGACAGCGCTTGGAAAGTGGCACAGCCCAGACGTGGAGCTGTGGAAATTGGGATGCAGTGATAGGGAGGAGAGGATGGCAGTGTGGAGCTGTGGAAATTGGGATGAAGTGCTGGGAAGGAAAAGTCTGCAGTGTGGAGCTGTGGAAATTGGGATGCAGTGCTGGGAAGGAGAGGATGGCAGTGTGGAGCTGTGGAAATCAGGATGCATCACTGGGAAGGAGAGGATGGCAGTGTGGAGCTGTGGAGATGGATGCACACCAGGAAGGAGAGGTCTGCAATGTGGAGCTGTGGAAATTGGGATGCAGTGCTGGGAGGGAGAGGTCTGCAGTGTGGAGCTGTGGAAATCGAGATGAAGCACCAGGAAGGGAAGGATGGCAGCGTGGAGCTGTGGAAATTGGGATGAAGCACCAGGAAGGAGAGGATGGCAGCGTGGAGCTGTGGAAATCGGAATGCAGTGCTGGGAAGGAGTGGATGGCAGTGTGGAGCTGTGGAAATGGGATGCAGTGCTGGGAAGGAGAGGTCTGCAGTGGGGAGCTGTGGAAATCAGGATGCAGAGCTGGGAAGGAGAGGATGGCAGCGTGGAGCTGTGGAAATCAGGATGCAGCACCAGGAAGGGAAGGATGGCAGCGTGGAGCTGTGGAAATCAGGATGCACACCAGGAAGGAGAGGTCTGCAGTGTGGAGCTGTGGAAATGGATTCACACCAGGAAGGAGAGGTCTGCAGTGTGGAGCTGTGGAAATCAGGATGCACACCAGGAAGGAGAGGTCTGCAGTGTGGAGCTGTGGAAATCAGGATGCAGTACTGGGAAGGAGAGGTCTGCAGTGTGGAACTGTGGAAATTGGGATGCAGTGCTGGGAAGGAAAGGATGGCAGTGTGGAGCTGTGGAATGGATGAAGCACCAGGAAGGAAGGATGGCAGTGTGGAGCTGTGGAAATTGGGATGAAGCACCAGGAAGGAAGGATGGCAGTGTGGAGCTGTGGAAATTGGGATGAAGCACCAGGAAGGAAAAGTCTGCAGTGGGAGCTGTGGAAATTGGGATGAAGCACCAGAAGGAGAGGTCTGCAGTGTGGAGCTGTGGAAATTGGGATGAAGCACCAGGAAGGAAAAGTCTGCAGTGTGGAGCTGTGGAAATTGGGATGCAGCACCAGGAAGGAAAAGTCTGCAGTGTGGAGCTGTGGAAATTGGGATGAAGCACCAGGAAGGGAAGGATGGCAGTGTGGAGCTGTGGAGATGGATGCACACCAGGAAGGAAAGGATGGCAGTGTGGAGCTGTGGAAATCGAGATGAAGCACCAGGAAGGGAAGGATGGCAGCGTGGAGCTGTGGAAATCAGGATGCAGTGCTGGGAAGGAAAAGTCTGCAGCGTGGAGCTGTGGAAATCAGGATGCACACCAGGAAGGAAAGCTCTGCAGAGGGCTGATGCTGTCACACAGCAGGACACAGGGCCAGGCTGGGTATCCCAGCACACTCCAGGGATTGGCTCTGCACAGGTGACACCCAAGGGGACTTGCACACACACATACTCATCATTTACTACCAGAGTAACCAGATTTAATACCATGAGTACAGCAGGGCATGAAGCCAGCCCCCACTCCAGCACACAGGAACACCACTGGCTGGGCAGCCAGCCACACCTGGATAAAGGGGAACCTCCAGAGTGGGGTGGGATAGGAATTCCCTCAATCCAAGGGAATTCCTCACACAGAAGAATTGGTCGGCTCCTGCTCTGGCTGCCAAGTCCAAACCCAGGATCTTGAGGCCAAATCTTTTGGTTTTGCTCTGTGGAATTTCCTGTTCACACCAAGGTGAGCTCCTTGCCTCAGAACCAAGCTCATGGATGACCACATTCCCGCTCATCCCACAGCTCCACCACCAAACACACTTAGAGCACTGACAAACTTCACCAAGCATTTCTCACTTTGTGTTTCATGTGAATTAAAAACCCAACCCACAGGAACCACAGGGGTTTTACTACCTTTACTACCACCGAGCCTCAGCCAACACCTCCACCAGATCTGCTTTGAGCCCCAAGGACAACATCCCAAATTCTCCTCAATATTGTTTCTCCATCAGACCAGCACTGCCCCACTCCAGCCAGCCTGACAAGGAATGACCTCAGAAATATCTTCCAGACCAAGGAGAAACCTCCCTATTTCCATCACAAGCTGGCAGAAGGGCAAGGGGGAAACTGGAGACAAAGGGGGAAACTCAGACTTATAAATTATCAACCTAAACTTCCTTTTATTATCTAAGCTTGTAACTGTCAGAAAAATCATGGAATAACACAGATAATTATTAATAATTACTGATGACACTGAGCTGGTGGTGTGGTCACACTCCAGAGGGATGGGATGGGGCATCCAGAGGGACCTGGAGAAGTTGGAGTGGGAGCCTCACGAGGTTCAACAAGGCCAAGTGGAAGGTGTCACACCTGGGTCAGGGCAGCCCCCAGAATCTGCAAAGGGGGATGGATGGATGGATGGAGGGATGGATGCACAGCCAAGCTGCTCCAGGGCTGGAGCCTCTCTGCTCTGGAGTGCTCTGCTCCAGGGCTGGCAGAGCTGGGAATGTTCCCCTGGAGAGGAAAAGCTCCAGGGAGAGCTCAGAGCCCCTGCCAGGGCCTGAAGGGGCTCCAGGAGAGCTGGAGAGGGACTGGGGACACGGGATGGAGGGACAGGACACAGGGAATGGCTTCACAGTGCCAGATAGATGGGATTTTGGGAAGGAGTTCCTGGCTGGGAGGGTGGGCAGGCCCTGGCACATGTGCCCAGAGCAGCTGTGGCTGCCCCTGGATCCCTGGCAGTGCCCAAGGCCAAGCTGGACAGGGCTTGGATCACCCTGGGACAGTGGGAGGTGTCCCTGCCAGGACAGGAGGCAGGCCTGATTACCTTTAAAACTCCTTCCATACTAAACCACTCTGGGATTCCATGACTGACATTTCACCTGCACAGCTCTCACACAGAGCGAGGGTGTTTAGTTCCAGCGTGACTTCATTAACACAAAACCTCTCTGGAAAAGCTACATTAATTAATTCAGTGCCCTAAATGACAAGTATCTCTAGAACAGCTCCCCGGCCCGGAGCAGTGCCCGCCAGCGGGTTTAACGCCCAGTTCTGTGTTTATTCCCCGCACGGCAGCACGCACACACCGCGAGAACAGAGCTTGGCCGTTTCTCAGCGGCGGATGCCGCTGCCAGAACCGTGAGGGGCGGCGAGGAGCCAGGAATGGGCGAGGGAACGGCCGAAGGCGGCTCAGCTCCGGGACCGGCCGCCGCCGCCTCCGCCTGCGGAGGCCGTGCCCCTCCCAGCGTGTCCCGCCACTCCCGGCGGCCCCGGCCCGTCCCTCCCGCCCTCTCATTGCCCTCTCAGCGCCCTCTCACCGCGTCCGGGCGCTCCGGGGAGGCCCCGAGCAGCTCGTTGAGCTCCGCAAACATGGCGGGCGGCGCTGAGGGGCCGCGCAGGGCGGGAAGCGCAGCGGGGCCGCGCGTGCGCCGGGCGGGGGCGCCGCCTGCTGGCGGGGCGGGGCAGTGCGGGAGCCGCCATTGCCGGGCCCAGGGGACCCGCGTGTGCAGCCAATTAACGGGGCAGGATCGCTAATTAATGGGGTGGATCGCTAATTAATGGGGCTGGATCCCAAATTAATGAGGCAGGATTGGTAATTAACGGGGTGGATCGCTAATTAACGGGGCAGGATCAGCAGTTAACGGGGCTGGATCGGCAGTTAACCGGGCTTGATCACTAATTAATGGGGCAGGATCGCAATTAATGGGGCTGGATCCCAAATTAATGAGGCAGGATCGGCAATTAACGGGGCTGGATCGGCAATTAACGGGGCTGGATCACTAATTAACGGGGCAGGATCGGCAATTAACGGGGCAGGATCGCTAATTAATGGGGCTGGATCCCAAATTAATGGGGCAGGATTGGCAATTAATGGAGCAGGATCGTTAATTAACGGGGTGGATCGCTAATTAATGGGGCAGGATCGGCAATTAGCGGGGCTGGTTCGGCAATTAACGGGGCAGGATCGCTAATTAACAGGGCAGGATTGCTAATTAACGGGGTGGATCTCTAATTAACGGGGCAGGATCGGCAATTAATGGGGCTGGATCCCAAATTAACGGGGCTGGATCGGCAATTAATGGGGCAGGATCATTAATTAACAGGGCAGGATCGTTAATTAACGGGGCAGGATCGGCAATTAACAGGGCAGGATCGTTAATTAACGAGGCTGGATCGCTAATTACCAGGCCTGGATCAGCAATTAACCGGGCTTGATCACTAATTAATGGGGCTGGATTGGTCATTAACAGTGCAGGATTACTCATTAGCAGGGCTGGATCGCCAGTTAATGGGGTTGGATTGCCAATTAACAGGTTGGATCGCCAATTAGCGTGGCTGGCTCACTCATTAACAGAGTTGGATCGCCAATGAATGGGGCTGGGCCCACGTCCCAGCATCAATTAAAGCGGCTGAAGTGTGGTTAATTAAAGTGCTAAATGGGACTGGATCCTCATCCCATCATAATTAACAGGACTGGAGCCACATCCCCTCGTTAGTTAATGGGGCTGGATCCACATCCCATCCTTGGTTCATGGGGCTGGATCCTCATCCCATCATAATTAACGGGGCTGGATCCTCATCCCATCATAATTAACAGGGATGGATGCTCATCCCATCATAATTAACAGGGATGGATGCTCATCCCATCATAATTCATGGGACTGGATCCACATCCCATTATAATTAATGGGGCTGGATCCACATCCCATCAAAATTAATGGGGCTGCATCCTCATCCCATCATAATTAACGGGGCTGGATCCTCATCCCATCATAATTAATGAGGTTGGATCCTCATCCCATCATAATTAACAGGACTGGAGCCACATCCCATCATAATTAACGGGGCTGGATCCTCATCCCTTCATTAGTTCATGGGACTGGACCCTCATCCCATCATAATTAACAGGACTGGATGCTCATCCCATCATATTTAATGGGACTGGGTCCTCATTCCATCGTTAGTTCATGGGGCTGGATCCACATCCCATCATAATTAATGAGGTTGGATCCTCATCCCATCATAATTAATGGGACTGGATCCACATCACATCATAATTAATGGGACTGGATCCACATCACATCATAATTAATGAGGTTGGATCCTCATCCCATCATAATTAATGGGACTGGATCCACATCACATCATAATTAATGGGACTGGATCCACATCACATCATAATTAATGAGGTTGGATCCTCATCCCATCATAATTAATGGGACTGGATCCACATCCTGTCATTAGTTCACAGGACTGGATCCTCATCCCATCATAATTAACAGGGCTGGATCCACATCCCATCCTTGGTTCATGGCACTGGATCCTCATCCCATCATAATTAACGGAGCTGGATCCTCATCCCTTCATTAGTTCATGGGACTGGATGCTCATCCCATTATAATTAACAGGGCTGGATGCTCATCCCATCATATTTAATGGGACTGGATCCTCATCCCATCATAATTAACAGGACTGGATCCACATCCTGTCATAATTAACAGGACTGGATCCACATTCTATTATAATTAATGGGACTGGATCCACATCCCTTCATAGTTAATGGGACTGGATCCTCACCCATCATAATTAACAGGACTGGATCCACATCCCATCATGATTAACGGGACTGGATCCACATCCCATCATAATTAACAGGACTGGATGCTCATCCCATCATATTTAATGGGACTGGGTCCTCATTCCATCGTTAGTTAATGGGACTGGATCCTCATCCCATCAAAATTAAAGGGGCTGGATCCACATCCCATCCTTGGTTCATGGGGCTGGATCCTCATCCCATCATAATTGGGCTGGATGCTCATCCCATCATAATTAACAGGGATGGATGCTCATCCCATCATAATTCATGGGACTGGATCCACATCTCATTATAATTAATGGGGCTGGATCCACATCCCATCAAAATTAATGGGGCTGGATCCTCATCCCATCATAATTAACGGGGCTGGATCCACATCCCATCCTTGGTTCATGGCACTGGATCCTCATCCCATCATAATTAATGTGGCTGGCTGCTCATCCCATCATAATTAATGGGGCTCAATCCTCATCCCATCATAATTAACAGAGCTGGATCCACGTCCTGTCATTAGTTCACAGGACTGGATCCTCATCCCATCGTAATTAATGGGACTGGATCCTCATCCCATCCTTAGTTCATGGCACTGGATCCTCATCCCATCATAATTAATGGGGCTGGATCCTCATCCCATCATCATTAACAGGGCTGGATCCACATCCCATCCTTGGTTCATGGCACTGGATCCTCATCCCATCGTAATTAATGGGGCTCGATCCTCATCCCATCCTTAGTTCATGGGGCTGGATCCTCATCCCATCATAATTAATGGGGCTGGATCCTCATCCCATCATAGTTAATGGGACTGGATCCACATCCCATCATATTTAATGGGACTGGATCCTCACCCTGTTGTTCCTAAGGGCCCAGACTGGCTCTGGATCCCATCTCCCCCACCAGGGCTGGCCTCCAGCTGCCTTGGTGGCCCTGGCCACCGCTGAGCCCTGGTCCCAGGTGCCACCTGCCCCTTTCCAAACCCCTGTTTGGTGACAGATTGGATCCATCTGGGACAGTTTGGGACACGGGGATATCTGTGAGGGGTCTCATACTCTCTCATCGTTTCCTGTTTCATTATCAGCACGTTTGGGAAGTGCTGAACATCCACTGGGCACCTAAAGATGATCTGCAGTAGCAGCAAATTTACAGCCCATAACCACCAAAATCCACATTCCTTGGTATCATTTTTTGCCTCTGAGCCTGAGTTTGAGGTTTTTGGCACTTAATTCGCCTTTCCATTTCCTCCAGCAAAGCTTCTGTAACCTTTTGAGTTTCAAAATGGAAGCAGGGATTGCCCTGCTGAGGGGAGATGTGCTGGAGCTGGAGAAATGATTCTGGAGCCCAGGATGTGCCAGGGCGTCTGGAGATGATTCTGAAGCCCAGGATGTGCCACGGGGATTGGAGAGATGGTTCTGGAGCCTGGGATGTGCCAGGGGAATTGGAGATGATTCTGGAGCCTGGGATATTCCAGGAGGACTGGAGATGATTCTGGAGCTTGGGATGTTCCAGGGGGATTGGAGAGATGGTTCTGCAGCCTGGGATGTGCCAGGGGGACTGGAGATGATTCTGGAACCTGGGATGTTCCAGGGTGACTGGAGAGATGATTCTGGAGCCAGGAACGTTCCAGGGTGACTGGAGATGGTTCTGGAACCTGGGATGTTCCAGGGGGACTGGAGATGATTCTGGAGTCTGGGATGTGCCAGGGGGACTGGAGATGATTCTGGAGCCAGGGATGTGCCAGGGGCACTGGAGAGCAGATTCTGGAGCCCAGGATGTTCCAAGGGTACTGGAGAGATTATTCTGGAACCCAGGATGTGCCAGGGGGACTGGAGATGGTTCTGGAGCCCGGGCTGTGCCAGGGGGACTGGAGATTATTCTGGAGCCTGGGATGTTCCAGGGGGACCAGAAATTATTCTGGAACCTGGGATGTGCCAGGGGGACCAGAAATTATTCTGGAACCTGGGATGTGCCAGGGGGACCAGAAATTATTCTGGAACCTGGGATGTGCCAGGGGGATTGGAGATGATTCTGGAGCCTGGGATGTGCCAAGGGAATTGGAGTTGATTCTGGAGCCAGGGATGTTCCTGGGGAATTGGAGATGGTTCTGGAGCCCGGGCTGTGCCGGGGGAATTGGAGAGATTATTCTGGAGCCAGGGATGTGCCAGGAGGACTGGAGAGAAGATTCTGGAGCCTGGGGTGTTCCAGGGGCACTGGAAATGATTCTGGAGCCTGGGATGTGCCAGGGGGATTGGAGATGATTCTGGAGCCCGGGATGTTCTAGGGGCACTGGAGAGCAGATTCTGGAGCCCAGGATATTGCAAGGGTACTGGAGAGATGATTCTGGAGCCCGGGATGTGCCAGGGGGATTGGAGATGATTCTGGAGCCAGGGATGTGCCAGGGTGATTGGAGAGCAGATTCTGGAACCTGGGATGTTCCAGGGTGACTGGAGATGATTCTGGAACCTGGGATGTGCCAGGGGGATTGGAGATGATTCTGAAGCCCGGGATGTTCCAAGGGTATTGGAGAGCAGATTCTGGAGCCTGGGATGTGCCAGGGGGATTGGAGATGATTCTGGAGCCAGGAACGTTCCAGGGTGACTGGAGATTGTTCTGGAGCCCAAGATGTGCCAGGGGGATTGGACAGGAGATTCTGGAGCCCGGGCTGTGCTGAGAAGCTGCTGGAGCCCGGGATGCTGCACTGTGAGCATTAGGGGGCATCCCACGATGTGATAAAAGCCGGGAAGGAGGGACGGAGGCACTGCCGGGGTTCAGCTCCCGGGAACCTCGGACCATCGCTGCTGAGGGGCTGTGTGGGTTTAGGAGCAGGATTCGATGGGAGAAGGGACAAACCTGTGGAAGGCAGGGCTGTCGCCATCCGGGGAAGCCCCTGAGCTGCACATTCCTGGGAAAAGAGCTGTGGGAACACGAGAGGTGTTTGCCTCGGTGTTCCCTCTCCTTCCACAGAGTGATTCTTGTAGGAAAGATGGGCTGGGTGAGGATTTGGCTGAGGCACTGCGGCCGTTCTTCTGCACTTAGTCCCCCATATCTGAGTGTGTGTTGCCTTTAAAACTCCCCAAAGCTGCTTGGGAGCGCTCAGGAGGTCCCGGAGTGCCCCCGACCCCACTTGTGCCTCCCCTTCCTCCCTGCGCTCGAACCGCGCCTCGCTGAAAGGAGCCGCATCCCTTTGATGCCTTCAGGCCCGGAAAAGCTGCGCCTGAAATCTCCTTTAAAAGTCCAAACCGCCTCGCTTTTGTTCTGGCAGCTTTTCGGAGGAGGGGGAACCGCTCCCTGCCCTGTGCTGGTGCTGCCAGAGCCGGAATTCCTCCGGGAGCCTCGGGGAGAACCTGGCTCCGTCCTGGGTCACGGGGATGCAGACAAAGGGGGTCACCGAGCCCGGGGGAGGTCCTGGAGGTCCTGGAGATGTTCCTGAGGTGTTCCTGAGGTTTTCCTACCTGCCTGCATTGGTATGCGAGCAGAGCCGCCGTTCTGACACCTTTTGTCTGCACTGCCACATTTCCCTCCCTCCTTGTGGCCCTTCCCTCCCGGCTCCTTCAGGAGCCGCAGAGCCCGAAATGCCTTGGAAATGAAACGTAAAATCTCCCTTTTTTCTCTCCTTAGCGGGAAAAGGGAACCAGAACCGCATGCAAAGTGCAGCTGCGCCTCTCAAAACACCTCTTGTCCTTCCTAATATATTCCTTCCCACATCCCGGACTTGTTACCGTGCGAAGGCAGGGAGGATTGTGCTGTTAAAACTGCTGCCCCTTCCCTCCCATCTGCTCCGTGCCTATTTCCAGGATTTATGGTGGAGCTGTTCCCCAGAGGAGCCATATGGGATCTATAGGTATCCACGCTGCTTCCAATGCCGCCCCTGTGGCAGAGCAGGGGGTGAAAAAGAATTCATGCCCAAAAGTAGAAAAAAAACCCAAAAAAACCCAACCCAAAAAAAAAAAAAAAACCCCAACCAAAAAACCCCAAAAAAACCCCAAAACCAAACCAAACCAAAACAAAACAAAAAAAACACACACAGCAGAACAAATAAATCCAATTAATCTTGCAGTGTTCGAGGTGATTCCCGAGAGCCTGGCAGGGAGGGGGGAGCTGAACCCACCAGGTTTCATAATATGAGTGTGTAGAAAATGATTTTTAGGGAGAAAACATTTTGATTTACCTCCTGTGATTGTTGTTAATTGCTGAGCGATCCAGGATGGATTTTAGTGCACAAATCCCATCCCACCCCAGCAAAAGGAGGATTTATTTTCTCTCGGGACACCTCGGCTGTTGCTGACACAATGCCAAGTGCTCTGGAGTCATAAAGGATCACCGGAGCTGTGGGGCCAGCGGGGTTAACGGGAGCAGATGTTGGCCGAGTCAATGGGCAGGGAAGAAAAGAATTGGGACACGTTCCGGGATAAATTCTCCCTCCTCAATGCCCGCCCTGACGCCGCAGAGAGCAGCTGGAAGGAATAATGGATGAGCTGAACCAGGTGCTGGATTTCTCTGAAGAAATGCAAGAGGCAGAGTTTGAAAAGAATTGTTGAGGAGGGAGGGCCCTCCCTGTGACCCGGATCAGGGATGTTCCCGGTGCCCTTTTCCCTAGGAAAACTCAGGGAAAACCAATCTGGTTTGGACCTTCCCCTCTCCTTTAGCTTGGCAGGGTTGGGAGAAGTGCTGCCAGTGAACCCAAATCCTCCAGGGATTTACAGAAACTCTGCCCTGTGATCCCAAGGCTGCAGATCATGGAATAATTCGGGTTGGGCTGCAAAAAGCACAAAAGGATGGGACAAGGAAAATAAATATGGATTTAGATCCTGAGGGTGTGGTAAAACAGCCAGAACACCTGAGCTGCCTTTAAAAGACTCCAACAAAACCACAGAGCAGCATCAGTTCCCCATCTCCCTCCTTCACCTTTCCTTCTACTCTTTGCCTGAGGCCAAACCTTCAGGATGGAGTTATTCTCTCCTCGGGGTGTTCCTTGTGCTGCAAGTTCCATGTGAGACCGACACAACTGGAAAAATACCGGAAGAATAAAAGAAACTGATGTTTATTTTTTCCCCATTTTAAATCTTACATTTTGCTGCTTGCATCTGCCTAAACAAATGTATCTCTGGTGAAAGGAACTGTGAAAAATGTTGGAAAAAACGATGAGGGCTGAGCTGATAAACCTGCTCCGCACGCTCCGGCAGAGGGAGGGCAGAGCTGGGCTGACATTTCTGATGGAAGGAGAGCAGGATCACTGAGCATGAGGCCGCAGGGACCCGGAGAGGTCGCTCGGATGAAGCAGCACCTGCCGCCAGCAAAATCCGCTCAGCTTCAACCTTCCCTGGCAGATGTTTGTCCGACCTGCTCCCAGAAAGCCTCGGCAGCCACAGCTCCACACCCTCCCTTGGCATTTCTTCCCAGCCCCCCTTTATTCCCACTCCTTATCCCCGTGTCACCCAGGCATCCTCTGGTTTTATCCGTGCTGCTTTGGCTGATTGCTGGTGGTTGTGGAGAATAATTCACTGCCTTGGTAAAAACAGGGGGGAAAACAAACCAGTTTGGAGGCAATTTCCAGCTCACCTTCAAAAATTCACTTGACCAAATCAAAGTAAAATGCCACTGGATCTCCACGAGGGATCTCCAGGCCTTTTCCAAAGGAGAATCCTTGGGGTAGGTGCTGGATCCAGCAGGGATTTGGCAGCAAAGTTGTCACAGCTCGAATTTCCTCAGCTGTTTCAGCAGGGAACCACCGAGGTGCTGAGGATGGCAGAGTGGGATTGAGGGTGGCTGAGAGCCAAGGGGGATCAAAGCCAGCAGGGAAAGTTCTGTCCCCTCTCCCAGATCCAGGATTTCATCCCTCGTTCTCCTTCTCATTTTACCCCATCCTGCTTTTCCCCTCTTTGCAGCACTTCCATCTCCCCTCCCTGCTCACAGAGCTCCCCCACTTCTCTTTTCCTGCTCTCTCCTCCCACCCCTCCCATGTCCAACATTCAGCAGCCTGAGGACAAAGATCCCCTTCTCCCCTCTAACCTGGATCAGCTGGAGTTTGGAATCTACAAAAAAACCTCTGCATTTTCTCCCAAATCTTTCCTGAAATCTCCTTTTTTTTCCTGACAAAACCCCACCAAGTTTTCCTGGTCTTGTCTGCCGTGGCAGGCAGTGTTGTCTCACTGCTTCCCCGTGCTCCTTCAGCCCAGATTGTCCCATCTGCCGTCTCTTGCCTCCATGTGAAATTCTCAGCTCTGACACACCAGGGTTGCGTTTTCACGCTGCATTTTTGTAGCTCCCAGCAAAAGGTGATGGAGACTCCTGGGTGCTCCTGCAGGATGGCTCCAGATTCCTTTAATAGATGCAAATTGTGAGCGTGGATTGAATCGCTGAGTTCTGGAGTGGGTTGGGTGGGAAGGGACCTTAAAGTTCATCCCATTCCAGGGACACCTTCCACTGTCCCAGGCTGCTCCAAGCCTCATCCAACCTGGCCTTGGACACCTCCAGGGATCCAGGGGCAGCCACAGCTTCTCTGAGCAGCTGTGTCAGGGCTGGACAGCCCTTTCCAGGAGGGGATTTTCCCAATATCCAACCTGAACCATTGGCACAACCTGAGGCTGCTCTCCCTTGTCCTGTCCCTGTTCTCTGGGAGCAAAGCCCGACCCCCCTGGCTGTCCCCTCCTGTCTGGGAGCTGTGGAGCCTTTCAGACACTGCTCCTGTGTCTCCTTGGGTCTCCAGTTCTCCCCACCACTCTTTCCTGGATCTCTCTCCTTGCTTCTCTTCATGGCTTCCATGTCATGCCCCAAACTGGACTGGCTCTTGTAAACCCTCAGCCACCCCTTGTGCTACCAAACACCTCCCAAGTGGCTTCAACCTTTAACTGGTTTATACCAAACACCTCCCAAGTGGCTTCAACCTTTAACTAGTTTATACCAAATGCTCCCAGGTGGCTTCAACCTTTAACTGGTTTCTACAAACAGCTCCCAGGTGGCTTTAAACTTTAACTGGTTTCTACCAAACACCGTCCAGGTGGCTTCAACCTTTAACTGGTTTCTACCAAACACTCCCAGGTGGCTTCAACCTTTAACTGGTTTATACCAAACACTCTCAGGTGGCTTCAACCTTTAACTGGTTTGTACCAAACACTCCCAGCTCACTTTAACCTTTAACTGGTTTCTACAAACAGCTCCCAGGTGGCTTCAACCTTTAACTGGTTTCTACCAAACACCGTCCAGGTGGCTTCAACCTTTAACTGGTTTGTAGCAAACAGCTCCCAGCTCACTTTAGCTTTTAACTGGTTTCTACCAAACACTCCCAGCTCACTTTAACCTTTAACTGGTTTCTACCAAACACCTTCCAGGTGGCCTCAACCTTTAACTGGTTTCTACCAAGCAGCTCCCAGCTCACTTTAACCTTTAACTGGTTTCTACCAAATGCTCCCAGGTGGCTTCAACCTTTAACTGGTTTCTACCAAACACTCCCAGCTCACTTTAACCTTTAACTGGTTTCTACCAAACACCTTCCAGGTGGCCTCAACCTTTAACTGGTTTCTACAAACAGCTCTCAGGTGGCTCTAACTGGTTTTCTAAGCTCCCCAGGCTGAGGCTGTGAGAGTGAAGCAGTCTGGCTGTGCTCTTTGATATTCCCATTTTTGCAGTCGCCGCTCTCTCGGTGGCAGCACAGCACCTCCTTATTGTGGTGGGCACTTGGCACCTCTAAAGGCTGGGGGGTTTAAAAAGGTTTTAAAACAAACCAGTGATCCCTTTGAATTCCCACCCTCCTTTGCCAGCCGCCTTCCTCCTTCCCTGGGTCCAGACCAACGCTCCCTTGCTCCTTCTCCTCCTGCTTTTTCTTCTTCTCCTTAATGATTCCTCCCTATTTCCATCTCAATTTGGCCTTTCTGATGTCTCCCCACATGCTTATGCTCCCCTTGTAACTGCCCTTAGTAATCTGACCTAGTTCCCACTTCCCACAACCCTTTTTTCTCCAGCCTGAGGTCAGTGAGGAGCTTGTGATGCAGCCAGGCTGGTTCCTGCTACGTTTCCTATTGGGATGGCTCCTGTGTGTGCTGCTTGCAGCGTTCCTTTGAAGTCCCTCCAGTTTCCTTAACTCCTTTCACTTTTAAACCTGCCTCCCACCAGATCCCACTTCTCCAAACCTCTCAGCCTCCCTTGTCTTTATTTTTCCCTTTTTCTCCCACATCCCTGTGAGGGGTGTGAGCTTGGCTGCTCCACGCTCAGCCTCGGCCAGTTTTCCTCCTGCCTTTATGTCCCAAAGCGGTCTCTGCTGCTGGGGCTGGCTCTGTCCCTCTCCCAGTGACACCAGTCAGCCCAGTGACATGCTGGGGCTGGCTCTGTCCCTCTCCTGGTAGCACCAGTCAGCCCAGTGACACGCTGGGGCTGGCTCTGTCCCTCTCCCAGTGACACCAGTCAGCCCAGTGACACGCTGGGGCTGGCTCTGTCCCTCTCCTGGTAGCACCAGTCAGCCCAGTGACACGCTGGGGCTGGCTCTGTCCCTTTCCCAGTGACACCAGTCAGCCCAGTGACACACTGGGGCTGGCTCTGTCCCTCTCCTGGTAGCACCAGTCAGCCCAGTGACACGCTGGGACTGGCTCTGTCCCTCTCCCAGTAGCACCAGTCAGCCCAGTGACACACTGGGGCTGGCTCTGTCCCTCTCCCAGTGGCACCAGTCAGCCCAGTGACACGCTGGGGCTGGCTCTGTCCCTCTCCCAGTGGCACCAGTCAGCCCAGTGACACGCTGGGGCTGGCTCTGTCCCTGTCCCAGTAGCACCAGTCATCCCAGTGACACGCTGGGACTGGCTCTGTCCCTCTCCCAGTGGCACCAGTCATCCCAGTGACACGCTGGGGCTGGCTCTGTCCCTCTCCTGGTAGCACCAGTCAGCCCAGTGACACGCTGGGGCTGGCTCTGTCCCTCTCCCAGTGGCACCAGTCAGCCCAGTGACACGCTGGGACTGGCTCTGTCCCTCTCCTGGTAGCACCAGTCAGCCCAGTGACACACTGGGGCTGGCTCTGTCCCTCTCCTGGTAGCACCAGTCAGCCCAGTGACACGCTGGGACTGGCTCTGTCCCTCTCCCAGTGGCACCAGTCAGCCCAGTGACACACTGGGGCTGGCTCTGTCCCTCTCCCAGTGGCACCAGTCATCCCAGTGACACGCTGGGGCTGGCTCTGTCCCTCTCCTGGTAGCACCAGTCAGCCCAGTGACACACTGGGGCTGGCTCTGTCCCTTTCCCAGTGACACCAGTCAGCCCACTGACACGCTGGGGCTGGCTCTGTCCCTCTCCCAACGACACCAGTCAGCCCAGTGACATGCTGGGGCTGGCTCTGTCCCTCTCCCAGTGACACCAGTCAGCTCAGTGACATGCTGGGGCTTGCTCTGTCCCTCTCCCAGTGACACCAGTCAGCCCAGTGACACGCTGGGGCTGGCTCTGTCCCTCTCCCAGTGACACCAGTCAGCCCAGTGACACGCTGGGGCTGGCTCTGTCCCTCTCCCAGTGACACCAGTCAGCCCAGTGACACGCTGGGGCTGGCTCTGTCCCTCTCCCAGTGACAACAGTCAGCCCAGTGACACGCTGGGGCTGGCTCTGTCCCTCTCCAAATCACACCAGTCAGCCCAGTGACACGCTGGGGCTGGCTCTGTCCCTCTCCCAGTGACACCAGTCAGCCCAGTGACACGCTGGGGCTGGCTCTGTCCCTCTCCCAGTGGCACCAGTCAGCCCAGTGACATACTGGGGCTGGCTCTGTCCCTCTCCCAGTGACACCAGTCAGCCCAGTGACAGCGGTGACACCGTGCCTGGGGCTGTCCCAGCCCTCACTGGTGTCAGTGGGCGCATGCCCAGCTCCTCGTTCCCACACTGGGTGTTTTACAGTTCACCAAGTTAAGAGGATTTTGTTTTTCTCCTCTCTTTAAATCCACCGTGGAGTCAGTTTAATACTGGAATTGCTCCCTGTTACAGCCAGGCTGCGAGTAATGGAGTAATTGGTATTTCCCAGCACTAAATACTGGGATCCCTGGTGATTTCTGGCTAACAAATACCAGTTAGGGACTCCTCCCAGCCAGGGGGCAGCCTGGCACTGGTGGGAGCACTGGGATGTCACCAGAGGTGCTCCCAGGAGCTCCCCACCTACAGGACGTGTCCCCTCCCAAACCTTTGGCTGGGAAGCATCCCAGGGCTCACCACATCACACTCCTGTGCTGGGGTCAGCAGAGCTGCTCCAGGGATGGGCCAGAAGGATATGGGAATGGTTCCTCACCTCCCAGCACTGGTGGGAACATCAGGATGTCACCAGAGGTGCTCCCAGGAGCTCCCCACAGTGACCTACAGGACGTGTCCCCTCCCAAACCTTTGTCTGGGGAGCATCCCAGGGCTCACCACATCACACTCCTGTGCTGGGGTCAGCAGAGCTGCTCCAGGGATGGCCCAGAAGGGTTTGGGAATGGTTCCTCACGCCTGATCCTCCCAGCACTGGTGGGAGCACTGGGATGTCACCAGAGGTGCTCCCAGAAGCTCCCCACAGTGACCTACAGGACGTGTCCCCTCCCAAACCTTTGGCTGGGAAGCATCCCAGGGTTCACCACATCACACCCCCATGCTGGGGTCAGCAGAGCTGCTCCCAGGGATGGGCCAGAAGGGTTTGGAATGGTTCCTCACCTCCCAGCACTGGTGGGAACATCAGGATGTCACCAGAGGTGCTCCCAGGAGCTCCCCACAGTGACCCACAGGACATTTCCCCTCCCAAACCTTTGTCTGGGAAGCATCCCAGGGTTCACCACATCACACTCCTGTGCTGGGGTCAGCAGAGCTGCTTCAGGGATGGCCCAGAAGGGTTTGGGAATGGTTCCTCACCTCCCAGCACTGATGGGAACATCAGGATGTCACCAGAGGTGCTCCCAGGAGCTCCCCACAGTGACCCACAGGACATTTCCCCTCCCAAACCTTTGTCTGGGAAGCATCCCAGGGCTCATCACATCACACTCCCATGCTGGGTCAGCAGAGCTGCTCCAGGGATGGCCCAGAAGGGTTTGGGAATGGTTCCTCAGCCCTGACCCTCCCAGCACTGGTGGGAACACCGGGATGTCACCAGAGGTGCTCCCAGGAGCTCCCCACAGTGACCCACAGGACGTGTCCCCTCCCAAATTTTTGTCTGGGAAGTGCCCTGGGGTTCACCACATCACACTCCTGTACTGGGGTCAGCAGAGCTGCTCCAGGGATGGCCCAGAAGGGTTTGGGAATGGTTCCTCAGCCCTGACCCTCCCAGCACTGGTGGGAACACCGGGATGTCACCAGAGGTGCTCCCAGAAGCTCCCCAGTGACCTACAGGACGTGTCCCCTCCCAAACCTTTGTCTGGGAAGCATCCCAGGGCTCACCACATCACACTCCTGTGCTGGGGTCAGCAGAGCTGCTTCAGGGATGGCCCAGAAGGATTTGGGAATGGTTCCTCAGGCCTGACCCTCCCAGCACTGGTGAGAGCACTGGGATGTCACCAGAGGTGCTCCCAGAAGCTCCCCAGTGACCTACAGGACGTGTCCCCTCCCAAACCTTTGTCTGAGAAGTGCCCTGGGGCTCATCACATCACACTCCCATGCTGGGGTCAGCAGAGCTGCTCCAGGGATGGGCCAGAAGGGTTTGGGAATGGTTCCTCACGCCTGATCCTCCCCTGGAGGTGGGACACAAGGGTGGGATCCATCTGCCCACTGCAGCTGTGTGTGACTGGAGCCACCAGTGAACAAAGTGTGGCTGTGCCATGGTGGGAGGTGAGGGACAGAAGCACCAAGCAAGGGAAGGGACACAGCCTCATCTTCCAAATATTCCTGCAAGGGAAGGGGTGTGGGGCCAGCCCTGAGGCAAGGAAATGTCCTCAGAAGGGGACAAGGGACAGACCAAGCTGTAATCATCAGAGCAGAGTCCTGTGCCAAAGGGTTGAGCACAGTTTGGGGTGTGCAGGACCTGACAGGGACCACTGAGCTGCTGCCACCTCCTTCTCCAGCCCTTCAGGCTCCTGAGCAGCACCCATCTGGTTAATTGGGACACTTGGTTGGGGAATCAAGGTTTGGTTGGTGAGCTGGGACTTCTGGACATTGAATCAGGGACTCAGGGAGTGATTGGGACTCTCAGCTGCTGAATCTGCACTCAGGCCCTGAATGTGGACTCTTGGTTGGTGAATGTGAATTCTTGGTTGGTGAATGTGGACTCTTGGTTGGTGAATGTGGACTCTTGGTTGGCAAATGTGGATTCTTGGTTGGTGAATGTGGATTCTTGGTTGGTGAATGTGGACTCTTGGTTGGCAAATGTGGATTCTTGGTTGGCAAATGTGGATTCTTGGTTGGTGAATGTGGATTCTTGGTTGGTGAATGTGGACTCTTGGTTGGCAAATGTGGATTCTTGGTTGGTGAATCAGGACCCTGGGCTGGTGAATCAGGCCTGGTTTGGTGAATCGGGCCTGGTTTGGTGAATTGGGCCTGGTTTGGTGAATTGGGCCTGGTTTGGTGAATCAGGCCTGGTTTGGTGAATCAGGCCTGGTTTGGTGAATCAGGCCTGGTTTGGTGAATTGGGCCTGGTTTGGTGAATTGGGCCTGGTTTGGTGAATCAGGACCCTGGTTTGGTGAATCAGGCCTGGTTTGGTGAATCGGGCCTGGTTTGGTGAGTCAGGACTCACCCAATGAATCCCAACCCCGGATATTTTGTTTCAGGCAGCCGGAGCTTGTCAAGGGAAGAAAGGCTCCTTGTCTCGGGGTCGTGGCTCCAATCCTGTTATGTGTCTGGAGAGAAAAGAGGAGAGAGGAGAGAGCAGGACAGCCCCACTGGCCATGCCAGCTCCCTTCCCGCATCCCGTGCCAGCCCTCATCTTCCCTCCCAGCAAACCAACCAAGCATTGAAATTTAATGGCTCCCTGGCCTTTCTGCATCCCAGTGATTAGGCCTGTGATTAAAGCCCATGGGCTGCTTGGCTGGCTGGGAGGCAAATTCCTCTGCAGGGCCCCTGAAATGTTCTCCGAGCGTGGTGCACGGTGCCCGTGAATCCAGCTCCGAGTGCAGGGCTCGGTGCCTGCTCCTCACCCTCTCCTGCATCCGACCAGGCACTGAGCCCTCGGATGAGCCCATCCATCCCTCCAAACCACGCTCCTCCTCCTCTGGGAAAGGCAGAGGGGATGAGAGCCCTGGGGCTGGGCTGGTACAGCCGGGGAAAGGAGGCACGGCGAGGGGCGCTGAGCCCGGAGCTCACGGGGCTGTGGGATCACAGCTGGATGGAGAGAGGCAGGAATGGAGGCTGCACCTTCCCGTGGGACTCAGGAGCTGCCAGGAAGGTGAGTAGGGTCCGACGGAGCGGGAACAGCTTTGGGGAGTGATGGGGTCAGAGCATTACCCCAGAGCAGGGGGACAAGGGGACAAATCCCCCAGCGCTCCCAACCTGTGCATGAGCATCCTTAAACCTGCTTAAATCCTTGCGAGCCTGTCTGTCCTGAATCCCAGTAAGTCCCTGCAGCCTGTGGTGGCTCCTGGATCCAGGACTCCCCTGTGGGTCATCCCTCATGGCTCTGAGACAAGGCCGAGGAGCCACACCTGGCTTTGCAGAGGGGACAGTCCCACCACTGCCCACCTCGGCCACGCTGGGCTTCTTGGAAGGGACAGAAATGGGTGGCGAGGGAATGTGGGCACCACTTCAAGGTGGGCACCTCTGTCTGGAGCCACGGCAGGTCCAGGCTGTGCCAGGGCTGAGGGGCTGTGCCATGTCACCCTCAGCTCCACGGTGACACTGTGCACCATGTGCTGTGCCACCTTCACCTCCAGGGTGACACCATCCATGGTGAAGGGGCTGTGCCAGCATCACCTGCGTGGTGTCACTGTCCCCAGAGTGCTGTGCCAGCCCCACCTCCAGGGTGACACCATCCATGGTGGAGGGGCCATGCCAGCCTCACCTCCATAGTGTCACTGTCCCCAGTGTGCTGTGCCAGCCTCACCTGCACGGTGACACCAGCCATGGTGGAGGGGCTGTGCCAGCCTCACCTGTGTGGTGTCACTGTCCCCAGAGTGCTGTGCCAGCCTCACCTTCATGGTGACACCAGCCACGGTGGAGGGACTGTGCTGGGATGGAGGGGCTGTGCCATGCCAGCCTCACCTCCATAGTGTCACTGTCCCCAGTGTGCTGTGCCACCTTCACCTCCAGGGTGACACCATCCATGGTGGAGGGGCTGTGCCAGCATCACCTGTGTGGTGTCACTGTCCTCAGGGTGCTGTGCCAGCCTCACCTGCACGGTGACACCAGCCATGGTGGAGGGGCCATGCTGGGATGGAGGGGCTGTGCCATGTCACCCTCACCTGCAGGATGTCACTGTCCCCAGTGTGCTGTGCCAGCCTCACCTGCACAGTGACACCAGCCATGGTGGAGGGGCTGTGCCATGTCACCCTCAGCTCCATGGTGACACTGTGCACCATGTGCTGTGCCACCTTCACCTCCAGGGTGACACCAGCCATGGTGGAGGGGCCATGCCAGCCTCACCTCCATAGTGTCACTGTCCCCAGTGTGCTGTGCCAGCCTCACCTTCATGGTGACACCAGCCACGGTGGAGAGACTGTGCTGGGATGGAGGGGCTGTGCCATGTCACCCTCACCTCCATGGTGTCACTGTCCCCAGTGTGCTGTGCCAGCCTCACCTGCACAGTGACACCAGCCATGGTGGAGGGGCTGTGCCACGTCACCCTCACATCCATGGTGTCACTGTCCCCAGGGTGCTGTGCCAGCCTCACCTCCAGGGTGACACCATGGCCAATGTCTCTGCAGGTAGTGTCCAGCTGGATGGACCCACAGGCACCATGAGGGAGGATCCCAGTGATGATCCCAGTGAGGATCCAGTGAGGATCCCAGTGGATCCCAATGGGGAGCAGACCATTTCCAGATCCCACCACACAGCCCCAGCTGGACTCACTCCTTGGCTGCCCCACCCCACTCCGTGTCTCCCTGCATCCCCCCTTGCTCCAAGGGCAGCTGGAGATGAGGGGTGGCCTTCCCCATCCTGCAGTGCCCCTTCCATCCTCTGCCCTGCCTCACCCACATCCTTCTGGGATCCCCAATCCCCTCTAACATCCCTGTCCTTCACAGCCATATTTTCTCCTCATGCCCCAGCAAAGATCCCCTCCCATCACAGCGATGCTCATCCCCCTCCAGCTCCCTTTCCCTCCCACGGGAAGCTGCTGCCCATGCCAGGACATCCCACCTTTCCTCGGGGTTTCCTCAGGCATCAGCATCTCCTCTGTGCTCTGCCAGGCTCCTGCTCGGCCAGCACACCCCTCTCCTTGTGTCCCACCCTTTTTATTGCTGTGTCCCACCCTTTTTATTGTTGTGTCCCACCCTTTTTATTGCTGTATCCTCATTCCCAGTATTTTATCCATGGCTTTACCTGTCCCAGAGCTCCGTGCTGGCAGGGGGATGGCAAAGCCCAAACCCCACCGGTGCTGCTGAGCTCTGCCTGCCGTGACCACCAGGATCGACTTCCAGCTCCCACCACCACTCCTCAGTTTTAATCTCCCCGAGCGAGCTGAGAATTCATTATTGATTATTAATTAATTATTGAGTGGCTCACAGGACACACCAGGAACATCCCATCCACGTGGAGCAGCAGCTTTGGCCCTGCCCATCCCAGGGGAGCATCCCCGGTGTGCCACACGTTTCATATTGAGTGGTGATTCATGGCTCCATGTCCTCTCTCCCAGGGAACCCGGAGTGCTGGCTCGTGGATGAATCCATCTCCAGAAGAAATCTGCTGGAAGCAAGACGGAGCAGCAGCCGGAGGGGAGGGTGGTGGGAGCGCTGGGGGGAGATCCCTGCTCCATCCTCAATCCCATGGGATGGTGACAGGGCCAGCCCGACCTTGCCAAAGCCACTGGGACAGTGGCACTGGTTCTTCTCCACACAGATGAAACTGGGAGCTGCTTTGTGATAACCCTGGAGTGTTTCACCCCAAATCCCAACATCCTGGGCAGCTCCCTTGAAGGGCACTGTTGGAGCAGGGGTGGCTGGGAGCTGTCACCACGTTGTTTGGGGGGACCCATCGTGGGGACAGGGATGGGGGCAAACCCTGGAGCAGCCCAGGCACCTCCAGCAGCCATCCCGGGGTGTCCCACCTGCTCCCAGGGTGGCAGGATGTGCTGCACCCCTAGCCTGGCACAGGCAGGAAGGGGCCTGGAGAGGGTGACAAGGGGGGACCAGACACCCACCACCCCCTGGTGACGCTCAGATGGGACCCTGTGGAAGCAGAGACTGGATCCCTGTCGGGAGACATGAATATCCACGTTAGGAGATCGCAGGCACTGGCAAGAGGCTTAACTTAAAAAAAAAATGGTTTATTTATTTCAAGATCTTCCCTTTTTTTTCCCTCCTTTTTTGTTGTTTTTACCTGTATTTCAAAAAAAGTGGGGCAAAAAGTACAAAAAAAGTCAGTTGCGGAACGGCGAAGGTTTAGAAATCACAGCGCGGAACGAACCCAAGCGAGAAAAAAACACGGAGCACGAACCAAAACACCCCCCACGACACGGCCCAATTATTACTGGAACTTTTGTTTTGTTTTTTTTTTTTGTTTTTTCCTCTGTACAAAACACACCAAAGCATGCCACGGAGCGGGAAGGGACACAGCGGCGGGAGGAGAGGGGCTGTGGCTGCGGGGGGAGCCTGCCTGGCTCCCGGCCCCGCCGCCACCACCGCCGGCCCCGCCGCTCACGTCAGGTTGTTCTGGAGGCAGTTGAGCTCCCCCGCGTCCTGCTCGCCCCCTTTGCCACTGTCGTGCTTGGGCGACGTCGAGTTGTGGATGTTGAACGGCTCCTCGTCCTTCAGGCAGGATTTCAGCGAGTCCTGCAGCTTGTGGGGAGCGCTGGGATCGTCCTGTGGGAGAGAGAGGGGGGTCAGGGCAGGGCTGTGAAGGGGGCGAGACGCGGTCAGGGTCAGGATGTCCCACTGACACCTCACAGAGGGGACAAATGTCCCTCCCGTGGTGCAGATGGCGGCACAAGGGGACCGCGGTGCTGCTGGTGTGGGGACAGGGTCTGAGCCCCCCATGCGGTGACACCGTCCCCAGGCACAGCCTCCCCACCCAAGGGTGCTGCAGCTCCCAAACCAGCCATAGGAGCCCGTGCCAGCCACATCCACATCCCCCCGGCCTTCCCGCCCACCATTCCCGCCCAATTCCTCTTTCCCAGCCCGGCGCATGTCCTCGTCCCCGCCACAATCAGCCACTCCCGGCGGGCCTGGCAGGAGGCCAGAGGGGTTGGGTTTATTGCGGTTCCTCAGCGTACAGCCGGTGCCCCCGCGCCGCTGGTAAAACCGGGCACGGCTTTTCCCGATGTGCCCCCGCTGGAGCATCCCCGGGCTGTGCCCCGAGTCCGTCCCGCAGCCACGGGAGGAGCGGCACCTCCAGCACCGGGCCCGGCTGTTGGGTGTGACTGTGCCCGCTCGGTCCTGCTGGGTGTTGTCCTGGGGCTGCCAGGCCGGGCCGGGCCGGGCCGTGGTGGTTCCGGTGCTCCCGGTGCCACACGGAGCGTGGCAGATGGATGGGGACACGAGAACGGGATTCTCCCTCTCCTGGGCAGTGATGTCCGGCCAGTCCGGAGTTGGTGCCATTGCTTCCACCGCCGCAGGATCCCCAAAAAACCCCTTTCCAGGGGTGCTGACCCTGCTGCTGACCCCTCCTCATCCTCGGAGCGCTGCGTCCCAGGCACCGCGTGCCCAACCCTCCGCATCCGGAGGGGACGAGGGATGTGTCAGAGCCCGGCGTGACACCGGGGAGCGGCACCGAGTCCATCCCGAGGTTCATCCTCTCGGCAGCGGGGAGGGAGGCGGCCCCGGAGCCTCCTGCCAGGGCCGGGCCGGGCCGCGCCGATGCTACGGCTGCTAAAGGCGGTCGGAAGACGGGGAACACCGGCCATGGGTAGGGGAAGGCTAAAGGGACCTACGCTCCTCCTCCGGCTCGCGCTCCGCAAAGCCCTTGGCTTCTCTCTGTTCCGAGCCGAAAGACAGCGGGTTGGAAGGGCGGCCCGGGGGATCCCAACATCCCGGAGAGTGTCAGCTCCACACCCGGAGCCATCCGCTGCTGCTGCTGCTGCTGCCCAGCCATGCCACAGCCAGGGGGAATCGTCTGTCCCGGCTGTCCCCTCCCCGAAAATTCCGGCACGGCCACCCCTGCCACCCACACGCGGAGCCAAAGCCATCGGGAACTCGGGATGGTGGCTCCCCAAAGGAAGGGACGGGAAGGGACAGGAGGGTGACACTGCCCCCCTGCCTGGCCTAGGTCGGGTTTGGGTCATTGGGGAGCCACCAGTGAGGGGACAGAGCTGTGACCGTGGCAGGATGGGGACAGGAGGGATGATGGAGGGGGCAGAGGTTACCAGACAGAGGGACAGGGATGGGACAGAGGGTGGGACAGAGGGATGGACGGTGCCACACGGCTCCTTACGTTTGGGTGGGAGCCCTCGGCGATGGTGGACAGGGAGAAGTTGTCATTGTGCAGCTCGGACGGGGTGCGGTATCTGCAGGGACAGGAGAACAGGGCTGAGAGCAGGACCCCCCCCACAGCCCCCGACCACGATTTTGGGGTGACCCTGGGGTGGCACTGGAGGTCTGGTGGGTAAATATCCCCAGAGATGGAAATCTGGGCTAAAAACCCCCAGATCCAAAGGCTTTGGAGGGATAAATCTTCCCTGCTCTGGGGGTTTGGGGTTTTATACCCCCAGCTCGGAGGATTTGGGGAGCTAAAAGCCTCCAGGTCTGGGGGGCTTTGGGATTTAGTACAACCAGGGATGGAGGTTTTAAATGTCCTGAACTGTGGAGGTTTGGGGACTGAATGTCCCCAGGGATTGAGATGGGGCTAAACGAGCCCAGTGTGACATTTTGGGGGGCTCACTGGAGTTTTGGGGCAGCTGGGCTCAGGGCAGGAGAGCGGGAAGGGCAGCCCAGGCCACGGCTGGAGAGGGAGACCCGGGAGCTGGCACGGAGCTTCCCTGCTAATTACACTTGGCATTTCCAAACACTAATTAACAGCTCATTAGGGACCGGGCTGGGAATGCTCTCTCCTCCCTGCTCCAGGAGCTGGGCAGCAATGGCTGGGGGAGCGGGGGTGACCCCAAACCCTTCCCTGTCACCCCCCAGCCGGACCGACCCCCATGGCAGCCCAGCCGGTGTCCCCAGCTCCCAGCGAAGCAGATTAACTGGTGCCAGTCAGGAGCAGCTTTAAGGGATTAACCGTGGAGCAGGAGCCACATCCACGTCCCCCGCCTCCAGCAGCTTCCCCACCCTCCGCCACCGCATCCCCACCGCCACCGGGGGGTCCCGAAGGGTTGGGCTGGCACCAGCGAGGGCAGGGACCAGCCCGGGGTGTCCCCGTCACTCACTTGGTCTTGCGCAGTTTGCTGTTCTCCGTCTTGAGCAGGTAGAGCTTCTTGGCGAAGAACACGGTGAGCATGAAGAGCAGCAGCACCACGAGCGCGGCCGAGCCCACGGCCACGCACATCACCTGGAAGTCGGTGACGATGGACTCGCAGCGAGTGCCCTTGTGCCACGTGTAGTCCTGCGTGTTGCACCTGCACGGGGGATGTGCTCAGAGGGATCCCCCCGGCCCCAAAATGTGTCACCTCCACCCCCTAAAATGTGACCAAATCACGCAGAGCATCCTCGGGGGATGCGGTGTTTGTGCCTGGGGGGGTTATGAGTGTCTGAGGGGGGTGGCACTGAGATGGGGACACGGGGACATCAGCAGCGGGGTTGGGGTCTCCACCAGCGGCGATGGGAGCAGGGAGGGGTCCCCTCCGTGCCCCCCAGCGGGCGGGCTCGGTGCCAGCCGCAGGGCACATCCCGGTGCGTGCGGCACAGCCGGCATCGCCTCCCGGGCTCAATCTGCCGGGGCCGATTAGCGCGGCCGCCCCGCAGCCTCGGCTGCGCGGCCCTGACCTAATTCCTGCCCAGCCGCCGCCGCTCGGGGGGCAGGGAAAGCCCCCCCTGCATCCCGGCGGGATGGGGCTGCCGCGGGGGGAGCACCGCCGTGGGGTGCAGGGGGATGGAGGGGACGGGAATGGGGTGCACGGGGGATGGAAAGGTTTGGGGTGGAATGTGCAGGGGATGGGAAGGCTGGGAATGGGAATGCAGGGGGATGGAGAGCCCAGGGATGGAGTAGGGAGAATGGAGAGCCCAGGGATGAGGTGCATGAGGATGGAGAAACTGGGAATGGGGTGCATGGAGATGGAGAGACTGGGAATGGAGTGCATGGAGATGGAGAGACTGGGAATGGGGTGCATGGAGATGGAGAAACTGGGAATGGAGTGCATGGAGATGGAGAGACTGGGAATGGGGTGCATGAGGATGGAGAAACTGGGAATGGAGTGCATGGAGATGGAGAAACTGGGAATGGGGTGCATGAGGATGGAGAAACTGGGAATGGAGTGCATGGAGAGCTCGAGGATGGGGTGCATGGAGAGGGAGAGCCCAGGGATGGGGTGCATGAGGATGGAGAAACTGAGAATGGAGTGCACGGAGATGGAGAAACTGGGAATGGGGTGCATGGAGATGGAGAAACTGAGAATGGAGTGCATGGAGATGGAGAAACTGGGAATGGGGTGCATGGAGGAGATAGAAACTGGGAATGGAGTGCATGGAGAGCCCAAGGATGGGGTGCATGAGGATGGAGAGATGGGAGGTGGGGTGCACAGTGGATGGAAGGGCTGAGAATTCCAGGCCAGGAGCGTGGAGAGCCCAAAGGGAATGGAGAGAAAAGGAATGAGGTACCTGGGGTTGGACAGAGCAGGAATGGGGTGAAAGGGATGGAGATGGAGGAAGGGGTTGCAGGGAGATGGAAACACTGGGAACAGGATGGAATAGGGGGGTTCAGAGCCCAGGGATGTGGTACAGGGAGGTGAAGAGCCCAGGGATGGGTACAGGGGGTTCAGAGCCCAGGGATGGGGTACAGGGGGTTCAGAGCCCAGGGATGGGTACAGGGGGGTTCAGAGCCCAGGGATGGGGTACAGGGGGGTTCAGAGCCCAGGGATGGGGTACAGGGGGGTTCAGAGCCCAGGGATGGGGTACAGGGGGGTTCAGAGCCCAGGGATGGGTACAGGGGAATGAAGAGCCCAGGGATGGGGTACAGGGGGGTTCAGAGCCCAGGGATGGGGTACAGGGGGTTCAGAGCCCAGGGATGGGTACAGGGGGGTTCAGAGCCCAGGGATGGGGTACAGGGGGGTTCAGAGCCCAGGGATGGGGTACAGGGGGGTTCAGAGCCCAGGGATGGGTACAGGGGAATGAAGAGCCCAGGGATGGGGTACAGGGGGGTTCAGAGCCCAGGGATGGGTACAGGGGGTGAAGAGCCCAGGGATGGGTACAGGGGAATGAAGAGCCCAGGGATGGGTACAGGGGATGAAGAGCCCAGGGATGGGGTACAGGGGGGTTCAGAGCCCGGGGATGGGGTACAGGGGGTTCAGAGCCCAGGGATGGGTACAGGGGATGAAGAGCCCAGGGATGGGGTACAGGGGGGTTCAGAGCCCGGGGATGGGGTACAGGGGATGAAGAGCCCAGGGATGGGGTACAGGGGGGTTCAGAGCCCAGGGATGGGTACAGGGGGTTCAGAGCCCAGGGATGGGGTACGGGGGGTGAAGAGCCCAGGGATGGGGTACAGGGGATGAAGAGCCCAGGGATGGGGTACAGGGGGGTTCAGAGCCCGGGGATGGGGTACAGGGGATGAAGAGCCCAGGGATGGGGTACAGGGGGGTTCAGAGCCCAGGGATGGGTACAGGGGGGTTCAGAGCCCAGGGATGGGGTACGGGGGGTGAAGAGCCCAGGGATGGGGTACAGGGGGTTCAGAGCCCAGGGATGGGTACAGGGGATGGAGAATCCCGGGATGGTGAGCCCAGGGGATGGAGAGCCAGGGATGGGTACAGGGGGATGGGAAGCCCAGGATGGGTTCAGGGCATGGAGAAGCCCAGGATGGGTGCAGGGCATGGAGAACCCCAGGATGGTGAGCCCAGGGATGGGGTGTCGGGGATGGAGAGCCTGGAGGTGGGTGCAAGGGATGGAGAACCCCGAGATGGATGCAGGGGATGGAGAGCCTGGGATGGGGTATGGAGAGTCTGGGGATGGGTGTAAGGGATGGAAAGATTGGGCATGGGGGTACGAGGGATGGAGAACCCTGGAATGGATGCAGGGGATGGTGAGCCCCAGGATGGGTGCAGGGGATGGAGAACCCTGGGATGGTGAGCCCAGGGATGGGTGCAGGGGATGGAGAACCCCACAAGGGGATGCAGTGGATGGAGAACCCCAGGATGGTGAACCCCAGGATGGTGAGCCCAGGGATGGGTGCAGGGGATGGAGAACCCCGGGATGGATGCAGGGGATGGAGAACCCCAGGATGGTGAACCCCAGGATGGTGAGCCCAGGGATGGAAATGCAGGGGATGGAGAACCCCAGGATGGAGAACCCTGGGATGGGGTACAGGGGGATGGAGAACCCCAGCCTGGGTGCAGGGGATGGAGAACCCCGGGATGGAGAACCCTGGGGTGGAGAACCCTGGGGTGGGTGCAGGGGATGGAGAAGCCCGGAATGGGGGTACACGGAATGGTGAACCCCAGGATGGGTGCAGGGGATGGTGAGCCCAGGGATGGATGCAGGGCCTGGAGAGCCTGGGGATGGAGTATGGAGAGTCTGGGGACGGAGTGCAGGGGATGGAGAACCCCAAGATGAGGTGCAGGAGAGGGAGAGCCCAGTGATGGGTGCAGAGGATACAGAACCCCAGGACGGTGAACCCCAGGATGGGTGCAGAGGATGGAAAACCCCAGGCTGGGTGCAGGGGATGGAGAACCCCAGGAAGGTGAGCCCAGGGATGGGGTGCAGAGGATGGAGAACCCTGGGCTGGGTGCAGGAGATGGAGAGCCCCAGGATGGTGAACCCCAGGATGGGTGCAGGGGATGGTGAGACCAGAGATGGGTGCAGGGGATGGAGAACCCCGGGCTGGAGAACCCCAGGATGGGTACAGGGGATGGAGAACCCCAGGATGGTGAGCCCAGGGATGGAATGCAGGAGATGGAGAACCCCGGGCTGGGTGCAGGGCATGGTGAGCCCAGCAATGGGTGCAGAGAATAGAGAACCCTGGGATGGTGAGTCCTGGGCTGGGTGCAGAGGATGGACAGTGAGCCCCAGGATGGATGCAGGGGATGGAGAACCCCGGGCTGGGTGCAGAGGATGGAAAACCCCAGGATGGTGAACTCCAGGATGAAGAACCCCAGGATGGGTGCAGGGGATGGTGAGTCCAGAGATGGGTGCAGAGGATGGAGAACCCCGGGCTGGAGAACCCCAGGATGGAGAACCCCAGGATGGAGACCCCCGGGCTGGGTGCAGGGGATGGAGAACCCCAGGGATGGGTGCAGGGGGTGGAGAACCCCAGGATGGAGAACCCCAGGATGGGTGCAGAGGATGGAGACCCCCGGGCTGGATGCAGGGGATGGAGAACCCCAGAGATGGGTGCAGAGGATGGAGACCCCCGGGCTGGCTGCAGGGGATGGACACTGACCCCAGCCATGGCCCAGCCCCTCGCCCCCATCCCGCCGGGCCCCGTCCCTTACCGGCAGAAGGCCCCGTGGCTCTCCACCAGGTAGCACTGGCCGCCGTTGTGGCAGTAGCTGGGGACGAGCTCGCAGAGGGAGCGGCAGGAGCTGTTGTGCCGCACGTACCCGCTCCGGCACTCGGAGCCGTTCTCGGGCGGGCCCCGCTCCCCGGGCCGCGGCCAGGCCGTGGGGCCGGCCCCGGCCAGCCCGGGCGGCGGCGGAGGGGCGGCGGCTCGGTGCCCGGTGGGCCGGGGCTCCTGCGGGACCGGGGCTGCTCCGGGCGCGGCCGAGGCGGGCGGCCGGTATCCATTCGCATCCTCCAGCCCGCCGTCTTCCTCCTCCTCCTCTTCCTCTTCATCCTCCAGCTCATCCTCATCGTCCCCGTCGGCGTAGAAGGAGGTGGTGGGGTAGAAATCGGCGTCGTCGAAGGGCGTGAAGTCGTCGTAGAGCTCGTGGAGGGCCCAGGGCGTGGCCGCCCCCTCGGGCTCCCTCCGCCTCGCCGAGCCGGCCGCGCCCCGGCCGCCCCCGGGGAAGCCCCCCAGTCCCTCTCCCCCTCGAACAGGTCGTAGTAATCGACGTCGATGATCTCGGAGCCCGTGCGCTCCGCCGGGGGCTCGGCCGGGCCGGTGGCGGCGGTGACCGGTTCCTGCAGCCACGTCAGGTCGGTCCAGCCGCGGGCCCCCTGCGCCGGGGCCGGGCTGGAGGCGGCGGCCCAGAGCTCCGGGGGTCCCCCCGAGTCCCCCCCGGCGGCGGGCGCGGGGCCGGGCTCTCCCAGCACGGGGGTCCGCGGCGAGGCCGAGCCCCCGGCCGCCAGCAGCAGGTCGGATTCGGCCGAGTCGGTGGCGAGCTGGGGGCCGGGCGGGCTGGGCAGGGCGGCCGGGAGCCCCCCGAAACCCCCGGGCCGGCCGGGGAAGCCGGCGTGGGGTGATCACCGCTGCCCGGTTCCTCGGGGCTGCCCAGGGCCACCGGCACCGTGCCCCCGTCCCCGGGCCAGGTCACGGCTCGGGGGGGCACGGCGCTGGCCTCGCCCTCCCCGGCGCAGCCCGGGCACGCCTCGGGCACTGCCGAGGGCTCGGTGGTGGCCGTGCCGCCCCCGGGGGGCTCTAACTGGGGTCCCGCCGCGGCCCCCCCGGCGCTGGTGCTGTTGCTGGGTGCCCCCGGGGGGTCTCCGCTCGCCAGGTCCCATTTCGGGGGGCTGCTCTCCAACGAGCCCTCCCAGGCTCTGCCCTCGCCAACGCTGGAGTTTTGGGGGGGCCACGCGGATGCTGGGGGGGGGCAAGGAGAGAAAAGAGGTGTCAGAGGTGCCCCCGCACCCCTGGGAGGATGTGGCGGCCTGGGGGGGTCCAAGAGGTCCCCAACTGCTCCGCCTTGCACCCCCCAGCACCACCACAAGGAACTGGGGGGGCTGCACCCCGAATCCTTGAGCCTCTGCCGGGGTTCACCCCACAGAACCCCCAGATCTGGGGGTACCCCCACACCCCGCTGGGCACAGCCCCCCCAAACCCCGGCCCTGTCCTTGGAGGGGACCCACAAAGGGATCCAGCCCTGCCCCGAATGGATCCAGCCCTGGCTGTGAGGGGATCCAGCCCCCCCAAATAAATCAGCCCCCCATGAGGGCATCCTGGGCCCCCCAAATAAATCAGCCCCCCATGAGGGCATCCTGGGCCCCCCAAATAAATCAGCCCCCCATGAGGGCATCCTGGGCTCCCCCAAATAAATCAGCCCCCCATGAGGGGATCCGGTGCTCCCCCAAATAAATCAGCCCCCCATGAGGGGATCCAGGCTCCCCCCAAATAAATCAGCCCCCCATGAGGGGATCCAGGCTCCCCCCAAATAAATCAGCCCCCCATGAGGGGATCCAGGGCCCCCAAATAAATCAGCCGCCCATGAGGGGATCCAGGGCCCCCCAAATAAATCAGCCCCCCATGAGGGGATCCAGGGCCCCCCCCAAATAAATCAGCCCCCCATGAGGGGATCCTGGGCCCCCCCAAATAAATCAGCCCCCCATGAGGGGATCCAGGGCCCCCCCAAATAAATCAGCCCCCCATCAGGGGATCCAGCGCCCCCCCAAATAAATCAGCCCCCCATGAGGGGATCCAGGGCCCCCAAATAAATCAGCCCCCCATGAGGGCATCCTGGGCTCCCCCAAATAAATCAGCCCCCCATGAGGGCATCCTGGGCCCCCCCAAATAAATCAGCCCCCCATGAGGGGATCCAGCGCTCCCCCCAAATAAATCAGCCCCCCATGAGGAGATCCAGCCCCCCCAAATAAGTCAGTCCCCCATGAGGGGATCCAGCCCCCCAAATAAATCAGCCCCCCACGAGGGGATCCAGGCCCCCCCAAACTGCTCCAGCCCTTCTGCGGTTCCTGTACGTGCCCTCCACACACACAGCGGGATCCAGGACCCTGGGATGGGGTCCAGCCCCCCCTCCCCGCCCCACGGATCCGTTTTGTGAGGGGTTCCAGCCCCTCCGAGCGCTGCGGCTGCGGCCGCTCCACACAACGGGATCGGCCCCTGCGGCGGGATCAGCCCCGCTGCAATGGAATCCGGCCCCTTCCGAGGGGCTCGGCCCCTCTGCCCCCCTCAAATCCACCCAGACACAGCGGGACCCGGCCCGCCCCACAGCGGGACCCGGCCCGCCCCACAGCGAGACCCGGCCCGCCCCACACCGAGACCCGGCCCGCCCCACAGCGAGACCCGGCACTCCCCACAGCGGGACCCGACCCGCCCCACACCGAGACCCGGCCCGCCCCACACCGGACCCAGCCCTCCTCCGCTTCGGGCACCCCAAACACAGCAGCAGATCCCGCCCCTGCAAGGGGATCCAGCCCCTGCAACAGGATCCAGCTCCCTGCAAGGGGATCCAGCCCCTTCCAAGGGGATCCAGACCCTTCCAAGGGGATCCAGCCCTTCCCAAGGGTTTCCAGCCCCCTCCGCTCCCCACAAGTGCACCCCACAATCCCGAGAGGATCCAGCCCCTGCAAGGGAATCCGGTCCCTCCTGCCAGGGGCTTCAGCCCTTCCCCGGCTCCTGCAGATGCTCCCCCTACACACGCACGGGGATCCAGCCCTTGCCGCAAGGGATCCGGCCCCGGCGAGGGGATCCCGCCCGCCCTGCGAGGGGATCCAGCCCCCCGCAGGGGGATCCAGCCCCACGCAGGGGGATCCGGCCGCAGCGAGGGGATCCCGCCCGCCCTGCAAGGAGATCCAGCCCTTCCCCGGCTCCTGCGGATGCCCCCCCTCCCCATAAAGGGGATCCAGCCCCGGGGACAGGATCGCTACCCTCGCCCCCCCGCAATGGGATCCAGGGGGATCCACCTTCCCGCGGGGCTGCAGCCCCCGCCCGTGGGATCCGGCCCCGGCAGGGGGATCCCCCCCAGCCCGCAGCCCCCGCCCGGACCGCAGCCCCACCCGGGGGATCCCCCCCGCGCCGGGATCCGCCCCCCCCGAGCCCGCGGCGGTGTCCCCGGTCCCGGTACGCACCGAGGGCGCCGATCGCCAGCAGCAGGGCCAGGGCGCGGGGGGCGCGGGGGGCGCGGGGGGCCATGGCGGCATGGAGGGACCCCGGCTCCGCCACGGGGCCGGCACCGGCAGCGGCTCCGCCCGCCCCGCTCCGAGCGAGCCGCGCCGAGCCGAGCGGAGCCGCGCCGAGCCGGGGGGCCGGGCCGGGCGGCGGGGGCGGGACCGCGGACGCGGCGGCGGCGGCGGCGGCTCCGGGCACGGGCACGGCTCCCCCCCGGCACCCCGCGGGCAGAGCCGGGGGGCGCAGCCCGGGACCCCCAGCAACGGGGAGAGCACCCGGTACCCCCGGCATCGGCACCCCTGGGCGGGGACACCGGGGACATCCCGGCCCCCCATCCCTGGGGGACACCGGGGGTCACATCCCGGCCCCCCCATGCCCGGGGGACACCGGGGGACACATCCTGGCCCCCCATCCTTGGGGGGACACCGGGGGACAAATCCCGAGCCCCCCCATGCCCCATGGGGGACATCAGGGGACACATCCCGGACCCCCAGTCCCGGGGGGGCACCGGGGGACACATCCCGACACCCCCCGACACCGAGGGACACAAATCCCGGCACCCCCAGCACGGGCATCCTCCGGGGGGGCACCGGGGGCACATTTGGGCACCCCCAGCATCGGGGGGACCCTCCCGGGAGCCCCCCCATCCTCGGGGGGGGACAACGGGGACATCCCGGCTCCCCCATTCCCGAGAGGACACCGGGGGACACATCCCGACACCCCCCGACACTGAGGGACACAAATCCCGGACCCCCATCCCCGAGGGGACACCGGGGGACACATCCCGGGCCCCCCCATGCCCGGGGGGACACCGGGGGACACATCCCGGGCCCCCAATCCCGGGGGGACACCGGGGGACACATCCCAGTCCCCCAATCCCGGGGGGACACCGGGGGACACATCCCGGCCCCCCCACATCGGCGTTCCTAGGGGAGGTGACCACAGACACGTCCCGGCACCCCCAGCAGGGGGGGAACCCAGAGTCCCTCTGTGACCCCCCAAAGTGCGGGGACCACCCCGGGACCCCCCCAGCACCCTCAGCTGGGGCGGGGGGACCCCCACACCCCCACCCTGCCCCGGGGGCACGCCAGGGCGGGGCTGTGACCGCTCAGAGCCCCGGGCAGGGACCCCAGGGTGGGGCTGGACCCTCCTCGCCCCCTGCCAGTGCCACCACACTGGGCCAGGTGCCACCGCGGCCTCTGTCACCACCGGCCTGTCCCCCATGGGCAGGGGCTGCTCCAGCACCTGGATGAATCCAGGGAAGGGCCGGGAGGGGAGAACGGCGCCCGGACGTGCCCGGCCCCGCAGTGGCCGCGGCCACCCGGGGACCCCCAGGTCCCACCTGGGCAGGGTGGTGGCGGTGCTGGGGCAGCACCCGGGGGACACCCGGGGCTGCTCTGGGGGCTCAGCCCGGACCTGTCCGGCTCCTTCGCTGTCCCTGCACCGCCGGCTCCGTGGATCCCTCATCCCCCCGCGGCCGGCACCGGCTCCCGGCTGGCCGAGGCTTCCCAAGGTCACCGCGTGTCCTTGGACACCTCCACCTGCAGCGCGGGGATGTGCCCGGCATGGCTGCTCCACCACCAGCATCCCGCGCCGGGCCTTCCACATCCTGCATCCCAAATCCTGCATTGTACATCCCAAATCCTGCACTGGGCATCCCACATCCCAAATCCTGTGTCCCATATCCCAAATCCTGCATCTTACATCCCAAATCCTGCATCCCATATCCCAAACCCTGCATCTTACATCCCAAATCCTGCATTGTACATCCCAAATCCTGCACTGGGCATCCCACATCCCAAATCCTGCATCCCATATCCCAAACCCTGCATCTTACATCCCAAATCCTGCATTGTACATCCCAAATCCTGCATTGTACATCCCAAATCCTGCATTGTACATCCCACATCCTAAATCCTGCATCCCACATCCCAAATCCTGTGTCCCATATCCCAAATCTCACATCCCACATCTCACATCCCACATCCCAAATCCTGCATCCTATATCCCAAATCCCATGCTGGACATCCCACATCCCAACTCCTGCGCTGGGCATCCCACATCCCAAATGCTGCATCTTACATCCCACATCCTAAATCCTGCATCCCACATCCCAAATCCTGCATTGTACATCCCAAATCCTGCATTGTACATCCCACATCCCAAATCCTGCATCCTATATCCCAAATCCTGCATCCCACATCCCATATCCCAAATCCTGCATCCTGCATCCCACATCCCAAATCTTGCAATTCCACATCCCAAATCCTGCATCCCACATCCCAAATCCTGCATCCCACATCCTAAATCTCTCACCTCATATCCCAAATCTCACATCCCACATCCCAAATCCCGTGCTGGGCATCCCATATCTCAAATCTCACATCCCACATCCCAAATCTCACACCCCGTATCCCAAATCTCGCATCCCACATCCCAAATCCCGTACTGGGCATCCCACACCCCAAATCTCACACCCCAAATCCTGCATCCCCTGTTGGGTATCCCCCATCACACACCCCGTACCCCACACCCCACCCACACCAGTGCAGGAGCTCAGCAGTGCCGGGGGCTCCCTGGGGACCCCATTTCTGTGCCCCCCATAATGTGGGACCCACATCAGCCTGGCCGTGACCCCCTGGTGTCCCCTGATGTCCCCTGGTGTCCCCCTGGTGTCCCCCCGCTGTCCCCTGGTGCCCCCAGGGTGTCCCCCTGGTGTCCCCCTGGTGTCCCCGGGTGTCCCCCTGGTGTCCCCCTGGTGTCCCCTGATGTCCCCTGGTGTCCCCGGGTGTCCCCCTGGTGTCCCCCCTGGTGTCCCTCTGATGTCCCCTGGTGTCACCCCGCTGTCCCCCCAGTGTCCCCCGGGTGTCCCCTGGGTGTCTCCCCGGGTGTCCCCCTGGTGTCCCCCTGGTGTCCCCCTGATGTCCCCTGGTGTCCCCGGGTGTCCCCCTGGTGTCCCCCTGGTGTCCCCCTGGGTGTCCCCCCGCTGCCCCTGGTGTCCCCCTGGTCTCCCCTGGTGTCCCCCTGGTGTCCCCCTGGTGTCCCCCTGGGTGTCCCCCCGGGTGTCCCCCCGCTGCCCCTGGTGTCCCCCGGGTGTCCCCTGGGTGTCCCCCTGGGTGTCCTCTGGTGTCCCCCTGGTGTCCCCTGATGTCCCCTGGGTGTCCCCTGGTGTCCCCCGGTGTCCCCCTGCTGCCCCTGGTGTCCCCCGGGTGTCCCCCTGCTGCCCCTGGTGTCCCCTGTTGTCCCCCTGGTGTCCCCGTGTCCCCCTGAGTGTCCCCTGGTGTCTCCCCAGTGTCCTCCGGGTGTCCCCTGGTGTCCCCCTGGTTTCCCTGGGTGTCCCCCCTGGTGTCCCCCTGCTGTCCCCTGGTGTCACCCCCCTGGTCTCCTCGGTGTCCCCTGGTGTCCCCCTGGTGTCCCCTGGTGTCCCCCCGTGTCTCCTGGTGTCCCCTGGGTGTCTCCCCGGTGTCCCCTGGTGTCCCCCTGGTTTCCCTGGGTGTCCCCCTGGTATCCCTCTGGTGTCCCCCTGGTCTCCCCTGGTGTCCCCCGGTGTCCCCTGGTGTCCCCTGGTGTCCCCCTGTTGTCCCCCGGTCTCCCCGGTGTCCCCTGGTACCCCCGGGTGTCCCCGGTGTCCCCCCGGTCTCCCCCGGTCCCCCCGGTCTCCCCCGGTGTCCCCCCGCTGCCCGGGCCGCGTGTGCCGGGGCTGGGCGGGCAGGGCCGGCCCTGGGGTCCCTCTCTCCCCCCCGGGCGCGGCTCCTGGCCGGGCTCCGCGGCGGAACAAGCCCCGCTCTGTCCCTCTCAAAGGGGGATTCAAGGGGCTGCACCTGCTTAGTATTCCCCAGGCTTCCGGCCCTGGATGCGTTTCCAAGGGGACCGGCCCAGGGACGGGCGGGGTGACACGGCCGTGACAGCGGGAAAAGGGCGGGGAAGGGACACCGGGGTCCCACGGGCTGAGGGGTCCCCGTGCCAGGGACCTGCCGGGCTGCAGGAGGGCGAGGGGAGGCGGGAGGGATCCGGGAATGGGGATGGGATGGAGGTGAGTGGGATCTGGGAATGGGGATGGTTCTGGGATGGAGGCAGGAGGGATCCAGGAACGGGAACAGGGATGGTGCTGGAATGGAGGCAGGAGGGATCTGGGAATGGGAATGGGAATGGGGATGGGAATGGGGATGGGAATGGGGATGGTGCTGGAATGGAGGCAGGAGGGATCTGGGAATGGGAACTGGGATGGTGCTGGGATGGAGGGATCCGGGAATGGGAATGGGGATAGGATGGAGGCAGGAGGGAATGCGAATGGGGACGATGCTGGGATGGGGGCAGGAGGGATTTGAGAACGGGAATGGGGATGGGATGGAGGCAGGAGGGATCTGGGAATGAGAACGGTGCTGGGATGGAGGCAGGTGGAATTCAGGAACAGGGATGGTGCTGGGATGGAGGTGGGTGGGATCCAGGAATGGGAATGGGATGGAGGCAGGAGGGATCCAGGAATGGGAATGGGATGGAGGCAGGAGGGATCTGGGAACGGGGATGGTGCTGGGATGGAGGCAGGAGGGATCCAGGTACAGGGAGATGGTGCTGGGATGGAGGCAGGAGGGATCTGGGGATGGGAATGGGGATGGGATGGTGACAGGAGGGATCTGGGAATGGGAACAGTGAGATGGTGCTGGGATGGAGGTGGGTGGGATGCAGAAATGGGAATGGGAATGGTGCTGGGATGGAGCGAGGTGGGATCCAGGAACAGGGACAGTGCTGGGATGGAGGCAGGAGGGATCCAGGAATGGGGATTGTGCTGGGATGGAGGTGGGTGGGATCCAGGGACGGTGCTGGGATGGAGCCTGGGCAGTGCAGCAGCCCATGGAAGCTTCCAGCACCCACAGTAACTCCTGGGGCTGGCAGGGATCCCCAGCACCAACAGTTCCAGGCCTGGAGCCACCCAGGGTCACATCTGGGACACCTCCATGGCCGGAGGCTCTGCCAGCCCTTGGGACAGGCCGGGTCAGTGTCCTGGAGCAGCAGCTCCTCTCAGAGGGTTGTGTGACCAGTGTCCCATGGCACCTCAAACCATCCAGGGGTGTTCCCCACCCTCACCGGTGTCCCCTCAGGGTATCCACACCCCGGGGGCTCCAGCCAGGGTCGCCCCAGGGCTCAGAGCCCCACAAGGAGAGACTTTGTGCTGGGGACAGGAGGGTGCTGGCATCCCCACCCTGCCCAGGGGACAGGGCCAGGACATTCCCTGTGCATCCCACACGGGCTCCACACCCATCCCTGCTCCCCTGGGACCCCAGCCTGGGTGGGCAGGGAGGGGCGAGGGTCTCACCCCACCTGGGGCAGAGCTCAGGGGCTGCTGTGCACAGACAGGAACACCCAGCTGGGAGAATTCTGGAAAGTTCTGGGAGAATTCTGGAAAATTCTGGGAGAATTCTGGAAAATTCTGGGAGAATTCTGGGAAATTCTGGGAGAATTCTGGAAAACTCTGGGAGAATTCTGGAAAACTCTGGGAGAATCCTTCCCCACACATCCAAGGGCAAAGAGGGGCTGAGCCTTGGTTTGCCAATTCCACCACTTTGCCCAAATCCAGGAGCAGCCGAGCACAGCCAGGGGTCACAGCCAGACCCCACCATGTCCCTACAAATCTGCTTGGGCAGCAGCAGAGGGTTGGGTGAGGGATGGCAGGACAGACAGACAGACAGACAGAGGGACAGCCATGGATCTTCAGTCTCGAAGGAGAAATCCAGCACCGACTCCCTCACTCGGGAAGAACCAGCTGCTGTTGCCAAGTCTGGGTTTCCCTGGGGGAATTACTCAGAATATTAAAGATGATTTAAAAGACTGGGAATTGCAGGCACCGTTTGGGGCCTTTCCAGGATAAATCCGTGAGCTCTGCCCATCCTTGCAGTGATCTGGGGAGGGATTTCATCCCAAACCCCTTCCCTGCCCACTGCAGCGCTGGG
This sequence comes from Acrocephalus arundinaceus, assembly GCA_021534815.1. NCBI lineage: Eukaryota > Metazoa > Chordata > Aves > Passeriformes > Sylviidae > Acrocephalus > Acrocephalus arundinaceus. Next base: position 53,351,092 of record JAJEOU010000373.1, on the reverse strand, counting down.
AGTGGAGTTTGCCCGTGGATCCTTGGGATCCCCAAAAATCCAAGGGAGGGGCTTTGCTCCCCCAGCCCTGCTTCACTCTGCTGCCAGAGCTCAGCTCAGTCCCTCATCCCAGCTCATCCCAGCTCATCCCAGTTGGCAGCTCCGTGTCCCAGTGCCTGTGGGGCAGCCCCACACCAACACCTTCCTCCTCCTCCCTTGGGGCACCCCTGCCAGGCTGGATTGTGATCCAGGATCCCACAGGGGGAGGCACAGGCTGGATCCCCACCTCCCCAGCTCCCTGCCATCAGCTGAGCTCCAGCAGTGCCCCATCCCTGTGTGCAGTGATGATCCCCGGGATGATTCCCGGAGCACCCAGACCCGTGGGATAACGGGGGGAGATGGAAAGGGCAGGATGGGCAGGGCCAGAACTTCCCCCAGCTTCTCCCTGGGCTGCCTTTCCCTCCCCACTCAGGGTTCTGGAGAGGCTCAAATCCCCTTTTTTTCCCGTATTTTTTTCATTAACAATTGGAAAAGTGCAAAGAAAATGAAGAATTGGAACAAAGAGCCGGGACTGAGGTTGGTGTTCCCTGTCCCGGCTCTGGCACCGCTCCCCTCGGACACACGAACATCCTGGAGGCTGAGCCTGAGCCCAGAGCTGAGCCCGGCTCAGCCAGGCGGGATTTTAGGGACGGCTTTGTCCTTGATTGGGGCTGGCACCGCCCGGGCTGGCTCCGAGGTGACGAGTCCCGATGCGACACCGATCCCTGGAGGAGCCGCCGCCGCAGCGACCTTCAGCCTCCTCCTGCTCAGCTCACAGCATCCAAACCCTTTCTGCAGGGAAAAGATACCCCCTCCCGGATCAGGCACACTCCAAACTGCTCCAGATTCCCCCTCTCTGGATCAGGCACACTCCAAACTGCTCCAGATTGTCCCTCCCGGATCAGGCACACTCCAAACTGCTCCAGATTGTCCCTCCCGGATCAGGCACACTCCAAACTGCTCCAGATTCCCCCTCCCCGGATCAGGCACACTCCAAACTGCTTCAGATTCCCCTCCCTGGATCAGGCACACTCCAAACTGCTCCAGATTGTCCCTCCCGGATCAGGCACACTCCAAATTGCTCCAGATTCCCCCTCCCCGGATCAGGCACACTCCAAATTGCTCCAGATTCCCCTCCCGGATCAGGCACACTCCAAACTGCTCCAGATTGTCCCTCCCGGATCAGGCACACTCCAAATTGCTCCAGATTCCCCTCCCGGATCAGGCACACTCCAAATTGCTCCAGATTCCCCTCCCCGGATCAGGCACACTCCAAACTGCTCCAGATTCCCCCTCCCTAGATCAGGCACACTCCAAACTGCTCCAGATTCCCCCTCCCGGATCAGGCACACTCCAAACTGCTCCAGATTCCCCCTCCCGGATCAGGCACACTCCAAACTGCTCCAGATTGTCCCTCCCCGGATCAGGCACACTCCAAACTGCTCCAGATTCCCCTCCCTGGATCAGGCACACTCCAAATTGCTCCAGGTTGTCCCTCCTCGGATCAGGCACACTCCAAACTGCTCCAGATTTCCCCTCCCCGGCTCAGGCACACTCCAAATTGCTCCAGATTGTCCCTCCCGGATCAGGCACACTCCAAATTGCTCCAGATTGTCCCTCCCGGATCAGGCACACTCCAAACTGCTCCAGATTGTCCCTCCCAGATCAGGCACACTCCAAACTACTCCAGATTCCCCTCCCTGGATCAGGCACACTCCAAATTGCTCCAGATTGTCCCTCCCGGATCAGGCACACTCCAAACTGCTCCAGATTCCCTCTCCCGGATCAGGCACACTCCAAATTGCTCCAGATTCCCCCTCCCCGGATCAGGCACACTCCAAACTGCTCCAGATTCCCCTCCCGGATCAGGCACACTCCAAATTGCTCCAGATTCCCCTCCCCGGATCAGGCACACTCCAAATTGCTCCAGATTCCCCCTCCCCGGATCAGGCACACTCCAAATTGCTCCAGATTCCCCTCCCTGGATCAGGCACACTCCAAATTGCTCCAGATTCCCCCTCCCGGATCAGGCACACTCCAAACTGCTCCAGATTCCCTCTCCCGGATCAGGCACACTCCAAATTGCTCCAGATTCCCCCTCCCCGGATCAGGCACACTCCAAACTGCTCCAGATTCCCCTCCCGGATCAGGCACACTCCAAATTGCTCCAGATTCCCCTCCCCGGATCAGGCACACTCCAAATTGCTCCAGATTCCCCTCCCGGATCAGGCACACTCCAAACTGCTCCAGATTCCCCTCCCGGATCAGGCACACTCCAAATTGCTCCAGATTCCCCCTCCCGGATCAGGCACACTCCAAACTGCTCCAGATTCCCCTCCCCGGATCAGGCACACTCCAAACTGCTCCAGATTCCCTCTCCCGGATCAGGCACACTCCAAATTGCTCCAGATTCCCCCTCCCGGATCAGGCACACTCCAAACTGCTCCAGATTGTCCCTCCCGGATCAGGCACACTCCAAACTGCTCCAGATTCCCCTCCCTGGATCAGGCACACTCCAAATTGCTCCAGGTTGTCCCTCCTCGGATCAGGCACACTCCAAACTGCTCCAGATTTCCCCTCCCCGGCTCAGGCACACTCCAAACTGCTCCCGACTGATCCAAAAATCACCATCATTCCAATCCCTCGAAGCAGGAGCCGTGGTTGGGATTGCAGGAGCAGTTTGGGGAGGGATGCTGGAGGCACAAAAATTCACAGATCCACAATCTCTGCTGTCCTGTGGTGCTGGAGCCGGGATCTTCCCAAAAAATCCCTTCCTGATGTGCACATGGGATGGGGCACTTGGGTGTGCAGAGGCAGGGGCTGAGTCCCGGTGTCTGAGCAGCCTCCGGCTCTGCCGGACCTGCCGCAGGGACAGAGCCCCTGGCTGGTGCTCTCCTGGCCTTTCCCGAGCCACAAGGATGGAGCTCTGCACCCCAAGGATGGATCCCTGCACCCCAAGAATGGAGCTCTGCACCCCAAGGATGGATCCCTGCACCCCAAGGATGGATCCCTGCACCCCAAGGATGGAGCTCTGCACCCCAAGGATGGAGCTCTGCACCCCAAGGATGGATCCCTGCACCCCAAGGATGGATCCCTGCACCCCAAGGATGGAGCTCTGCACCCCAAGGATGGAGCTCTGCACCCAAGGATGGAGCCCTGCATCCAAGGATGGAGCTCTGCACCCCAAGGATGGAGCTCTGCATTGAAGGATGGATCCCTGCACCCCAAGGATGGATCCCTGCACCCCAAGGATGGAGCTCTGCATCCAAGGATGGATCCCTGCACCCCAAGGATGGATCCCTGCACCCCAAGGATAGAGCTCTGCACACCAAGGATGGAGCCCTGCACCCCAAGGATGGATCCCTGCACCCCAAGGATGGATCCCTGCACCCAAGGATGGAGCTCTGCACCCCAAGGATGGATCCCTGCACCCCAAGGATGGAGCTCTGCACCCCAAGGACGGAGCTCTGCATCCAAGGATGGAGCTCTGCATCCAAGGATGGATCCCTGCATCCAAGGATGGATCCCTGCACCCCAAGGATGGATCCCTGCACCCCAAGGATGGATCCCTGCACCCCAAGGACGGAGCTCTGCACCCCAAGGATGGATCCCTGCACCCCAAGGATGGAGCTCTGCACCCCAAGGATGGAGCTCTGCACCCCAAGGATGGATCCCTGCACCCCAAGGATGGATCCCTGCACCCCAAGGATGGAGCTCTGCACCCCAAGGATGGAGCTCTGCACCCAAGGATGGAGCCCTGCATCCAAGGATGGAGCTCTGCACCCCAAGGATGGAGCTCTGCATTGAAGGATGGATCCCTGCACCCCAAGGATGGATCCCTGCACCCCAAGGATGGAGCTCTGCATCCAAGGATGGAGCTCTGCACCCCAAGGATGGATCCCTGCACCCCAAGGATGGAGCTCTGCATCCAAGGATGGATCCCTGCACCCCAAGGATGGATCCCTGCACCCCAAGGATAGAGCTCTGCACACCAAGGATGGAGCCCTGCACCCCAAGGATGGATCCCTGCACCCAAGGATGGAGCTCTGCACCCCAAGGATGGATCCCTGCACCCCAAGGATGGAGCTCTGCACCCCAAGGACGGAGCTCTGCATCCAAGGATGGAGCTCTGCATCCAAGGATGGATCCCTGCATCCAAGGATGGAGCTCTGCACCCCAAGCATGGAGCTCTGCATCCAAGAATGGAGCTCTGCACCCCAAGGATGGAGCTCTGCATCCAAGGATGGAATTCTGCACCCCAAGGATGGAGCCCTGCACCCCAAGGATGGATCCCTGCACCCCAAGGATGGAGCTCTGCACCCCAAGAATGGAGCTCTGCACCCCAAGGATGGAGCTCTGCATCCAAGGATGGAGCTCTGCACCCCCAGGATGGAGCTCTGCACCCCAAGGATGGATCCCTGCACCCCAAGAATGGAGCTCTGCATCCAAGGATGGAGCTCTGCACCCCAAGGATGGAGCTCTGCATCCCAAGGATGGAGCTCTGCACCCCAAGGATGGAGCTCTGCATCCAAGGATGGAGCTCTGCACCCCAAGGATAGAGCTCTGCACCCCAAGGACGGAGCTCTGCACCCCAAGGATGGAGCTCTGCACCCCAAGGATGGAGCTCTGCACCCCAAAGATGGATCTCTGCACCCCAAGGATGGATCCCTGCATCCAAGGATGGATCCCTGCACCCCAAGGATGGAGCTCTGCACCCCAAGGATGGATCCCTGCATCCAAGGACACCTCACACCTGCAGCTGTGCCCAACACCTTTTGTGTCTGTGAACACGCAGGGGCTGCACAGGTGACAAACAAAGCTGTCCCTGACCGGGATAAGTCACCGCCAGCGCCAGCATGGCTCCCACCCGTTCCTCCTTCCCGCCCGGAGAAGCCGCTTTAGTACTTGTGATTTTGCCAAGAGGGCACTAAAGGCCCTTCAGAAAAGCTTTTTACCTCCGAGGCTTTGCATTCATTACTGCCGGGAGCGCGGCTGAGTCAGGGCGGCTGTTTCACAGCCAGGACGAGGAGTGAAGACAAAACTTCATCCCCTGGAATGAAGGAAAAGGGCTCGGGAAGGGCTGGGAGCACTGACCACGATCCTCGGCAGGTTTAACCACCCCAGGGCTCTGGCACCTCTGCAGGATGGAGCCCAAAATGGGAGCAGAGAGAGAACCAGACCTGCAGGGCACCAAAATCCACCCTGAGCATCCTCCGAGGGCAGCGCCGGCTCTGGGTCAGCGGGACCAGATCCTGGTCCTGGCACCGAGAAGGAACAAGGGAATAAATCCATGGAATGGATCCTGGGGGGGTCTGGAGCTCCCCAGCAGCACCTGGACCAGAGCTCAGGGAGGAGACACCCCCAGGTCCTGCTGGGCTGATCCTGCACCTGGAAGTGACCCCAGAACTTTGTAGGGTCAGTGACACAGAGCTGGGTGGGCAACCTCGGTCCTGGCACGTGGGGACCACCAGCTCCATCCCAGGGCTGGAATTCTGGGAGCACACCTGGAATTCTGGCAGCACACCTGGAATTCTGGCAGCACGCCTGGAACTCTGCTGGCTTTGATGGACACCAGGTTGTTTTTATCACACTGCAACTTAAAAAGACAGAAAATGAGGGATTTTGGGGAAAAAAATCCCAATAATCAGCTCTCAGCTTCCCGTTGCAGCCTCCAGGTGACATCCCCAGTGCTGCTGGAAGGGTCCTCGTGCTGTGACCCTGGCAAAAATGGGGTTCTGTGAAAGGGGAAATTCCCAGCACAGGCGGGAGGTGCACACAAAGGGGGACAGTGTTCCTGGAGAGCCGGGCAGGGATGGCCCTGGCACAGCCCTGGCACGGTCCTGGCACGGTGCTGGCACAGCCCAGCCCTTGGCAGGTCACCCAGAGCTGCCTTGTCTGGGGCACGTCCCTTCCTAGTGGGATTTGGGGGATTATCCGGGGGTGGGCGCCGGGGTCAGCCTTGGATTCATTCCTGTAAAACCTGCGGGGTGAGAAAAGGAGCTCCCAGCCCTCCAAACCCGTGGAGTGGGAGTTTTCTGTGAGAAAGGCACAGGGATGAACCAGCAGAGAGGGGACAACGCTCACTCAGACACCTCCAACTCTCCACCAGCCCCAAGGTGCATTTTGGGCTCTAAATGGGTCAAAAAAAAGACAAAAATTCAGCTTTTCAGGCAGCCGGGGTGGAGTTGGTATCCGAGGCAGGTTTAGGGTGGTTTTGGGATGGACAAAGGCTGTGCCAGCACCTGCTCCTGTTCCTGTTCTGCTCCCTCGGCCAATGGGGCTGAGGAAAATCCCACAGCTCGTCTCTCCCATCTCCAGCAGGATCCGATTACTGGGATGAAGATGCACAAACCCCTCCCAGCTGTACAGGCAGGAGGGACAGGGAATGGTCTGGAGCAGGCAGAAGGGCTCACCCCGAGCAGGTAATTAATTCCCTTTATCCTAAGGATATCTGGGATTGAAGTGACCCCAGCAGCGGTTTTGGGGTGGACACTCAGCCAGCTCAGATCCCTGTCCTAACCCCACCCGGTCCTAACCCCGCCCTGCAGCCGGCTGTGCCCACACCAGGACACTGAGAACAAGAATAAATTCACTCCCTGATCCCACCCCCTGCTCCAGCAGCAGCCCCAGCCCAGCTGAGGGGATCCAAACACCCACAGCAGCATCAGAACCCCGGGATGGTTTGGGTTGGATTGGGTTGGATTGGAGGGACCTCAGAGCTCACCCAGTGCCACCCCAGCCATGGCAGGGACACCTCCCACTGTCCCAGGGTGATCCAAGCCCTGTCCAACCTGGCCTTGGGCACTGCCAGGGATCCAAAGGCAGCCACAAATCTCTGGGAATTCCAGCCCAACCACGAATCCCTTCCCAGTCTCTCATCCATCGCTGCCCTCTGGCAGTGGGATCCATTCCCTGTGTCCTGTCCCTCCATCCCTTGTCCCCAGTCCCTCTCCAGCTCTCCTGGAGCCCCTTCAGGCCCTGCCAGGGGCTCTGAGCTCTCCCTGGAGCTTCTCCTCTCTCCAGGGGAACATCCCCAGCTCTCCCAGCCCTGGAGCAGCTCCAGGGCCTCCTCTGGATCTCTCCAACAGCTCCAGGTCCTGTGGATGTTGGGATCCAGGGCTGGGGCAGCTCTGCAGGTGGGGAATCACCTGAATGTGGCAGAATTCCCCATTTCCTGCTGCACACCCTGGGATCAGCCCAGGGCACAGGGGGGTCTCTGGCCACTCCCTCACCCACCAGCATTCCCAGAACTGGGATCCCAAAGCTCATCCATTCTTCTCTCCCTCACTCCAGCTCTGCCCAGCCTCAGCAGCTGCTGTGACCATGAAGATTTGAAGTCTGTAAATAGCAAACTTCTAAACCTGACATTATTTATGACTTACCACTTTCTGTGCATCCCTCAGGAAAATGTTCAGGATGAGAGGAGGAGAAATGACCATGGCTGGCCGTGCTGCAGGTGAGGCCATCACACCAAGGGAATTCCTTGCAGGAATGCAGAGATCCAAGAGCTCCTTCCCTTTTCCTCCTGCCCCGAGTGGGAGCAGCTCCAGGGCGGCCACAAGAGGATGTTCAGCAGGAGACCCCCAGCCTATCCAAGGGGGAATTCCCAGGTGGGAATGTGGCTTTCATGGCATGTCCTGGACCCAGGGACAGCTCTATCCCTGGGCTTTTCCTTCCCAGGGCATTAAGGACTGTGGGCATTATGGGATGCCCAGGAGGAGGTGACACCTCTGAGGCAAAGGCTCCCACCGGGCAAAGTGGGAATGGCTGGAATATAATCCAGGCTGGATTCTGGTTTCAGAACCTGCTGAGGAGGCTGGTGGGACCAGAAGGAGCAGGACAGGCAGCAGGAATGGCTGGAATATAATCCAGGCTGGATTCTGGTTTCAGTTTAATCAGAAATCAAACCCTGCTGAGGAGCCTGGTGGGACCAGAGGGAGGAGCAGGACAGGCAGCAGGACTGAACCTGGCAGAGCAGTGGGAATGGCTGGAATATAATCCAGGCTGGATTCTGGTTCCAGTTTAATCAAAAAAGACAAACCCTGCTGAGGGTTTGAGCCTGGCAGGACTGGAGGGAATAGCAGGACAGGCAGCAGGACTGGCTGGAATATAATCCAGGCTGGATTCTGGTTTCAGTTTAACCAAAAATCAAACCCTGCTGAGGGTTTGAGCCTGGCAGGACCGAAGGGAATAGCAGGACAGGCAGCAGGACTGAACCTGGCAGAGCAGCAGGAATGGCTGGAATATAATCCAGGCTGGATTCTGGTTTCAGCTTCACCAAAAATCAAACCCTCCTGAGGAGCCTGGTGGGACCAGAGGGAGGATCAGGCCAGGCAGCAGGACTGAACCTGGCAGAGCAGCAGGAATGGCTGGAATATAATCCAGGCTGGATTCTGGTTTCAGAACCTGCTGAGGAGCCTGGTGGGACCAGAGGGAGGAGCAGGACAGGCAGCAGGACTGAACCTGGCAGAGCAGTGGGAATGGCTGGAATATAATCCAGGCTGGATTCTGGTTTCAGTTTAATCAAAAATCAAACCTTGCTGAGGAGCCTGGCAGGACCAGAGGGAGTAACAGGACAGGCAGCAGGATTGAACCTGGCAGAGCAGCAGGAATGGCTGGAATATAATCCAGGCTGGATTCTGGTTCCAGTTTAATCAAAAATCAAACCCTGCTGAGGGTTTGAGCCTGGCAGGACTGGAGGGAAGAGCAGGACAGGCAGCAGGACTGAACCTGGCAGAGCAGCAGGAATGGCTGGAATATAATCCAGGCTGGATTCTGGTTCCAGTTTAACCAAAAAAGACAAACCCTCCTGAGGAGCCTGGTGGGACCAGAGGGAGGAGCAGGACAGGCAGCAGGATTGAACCTGGCAGAGCAGAGGATGGGAGAGCAGTGGGCCTGAGTCCTCCCCAGCCCATCCCAACGTGATCCAAGTTGGAGCCCACGGGAAGCAGGAACCCAACAGCAGCAATGCTGCAGCTCCACTGCAGCCACTTCCCTGAGCTCTGAACCCCTCAGAGTGTCCCCAGCAGCACATCCCAGTGTGGGAAGGCTCTGTGCTCCCCCCGTGGCTCCCCCAAGCTCAGGTTTTGTGTTTCCTCCTCTGGAGTTCACATTCAGCCCCGGCTCACAGCGACAATTCCCAGCTCATCCCGCACACAAAGGCAAAGGAGACTTCACAAACTCCACAGGATTTGTACAAAAACCGCTTTTTTTTTCTTTTATTTCACAAAATTGGGTGGCTGCTGCAGGAATCAAACCGGCCCTATACAGAGATCAGGTGAAAAAGTGGGCACAGGGATTATTTATACAGAAACAAAACCGAGTCCAGGATCCAGGTCCTCGGCAGGATCAGCGCTAGGACAGTAAAAAATAAGTCTCCACCTGGATCCTGGGAATTGCTCACGCTAAAAACAACCTGAGGTTACTCTAAACTGGACTAAGGGCTGCACCAGAAATCCCACGCTCACCCCAAAGACCCTGGAGGGGAAGGAAGCCTTGGGAAGGGGAATGGGAAAGCCCCGGCCGCTCTCTGCCGGGAGTTGTGCTGGAAGACCTGGCAAATCTTTAATTTTTAAATGGTGGAAGCGGTTCTGGAGGTTCCAGAGTTTTTGGGAGCCTCTCTCCAGCCCAACCTCAACTCCCACCTGGATAAAAGCCACCCCTAAAATCAAGGAGCAGCGTCCAGACCCTCAATATGGAAACCCCAAACACTCCTGGGCCACGATGAGGGTGGAGAACCCGAGGCACAGGCAGAAAAGGGATTTTTGAAAAGGGCTTTTTTCCCCAAGTTTTGGCAGCCTGGAGGAGTGCAGCAGCAGCTCTGGAGTGCTCCCAGATCTGACTGCTGCAGCTGCTCCCTTCCCCAGCCCTCCAGCTGCAGTGGGGGGTGACAGGAGCCCCGGCAGTCCAGAGGTAGTTCTGGCATTCCCATCCCAGCCATCCCAACCCAATCCCAAATTCTAGCACTTCTTCTCTACCTACTTTTTTTTTGTTTTGTTTTGTTTGTTTTTCTTCATTTTAAAAAGTACAAAGTATATGCTCCAAAAAGAGGGACTAAAAACAGGGGGGGTTATTCCTCAGTTGGCTACTGCACCGAACTACTCAGGGAAGGTCCAACTACCACCTCCAAAGGCAAAGGAAAGGTAAAAACTGGAGCAAGAAAAACTCCTACCATCGAGTGGTTTTATTCTGATTGATTCACTCCCGGCTTCATTGCCATGGATCAATATTTCCTGTAATAAGTTAGAGGCAGCTCTGGCTGCAGCCACAGGGAATCCCTGTGGCCTCCGTGCTCCAGCACTCCCTGGTTCCCCTGCTCTGCTCCAGGCTCTGGTTTGGCCTCTCCTCTCGGTGCTTTGCTCTGCCCAGAGACCCCAGAACATCCTGGAACAGGCACATCCTGCCCTAAAACCTGGATTATCTCACCTTTCCAAGCTGAAAGCACCAAGAGAGGAAGGAAACCAGCGTGGAGCTCTGCAAGGCAAGCAGCCCAAGGGGTAAAGGACTTCCCACCAGCAACATGGAGGCACTCCTGGCATCCCTACCTGCAGCTTTCCCCCGGGAATGCCGAGCTCTGCCGGGAACGCCGCCGTGCCAACGTGTTCCAATCACACCCTGACGGCTGGGAGGGGAGGGGACACCTCCCCAGGGAGCAGAAGGGAACTGAGGAATTCTCTTTTGGTCACCACTATGTTGCTGTGGAAGTTCTTCCTCCTTCCTTGGCTGCTTAAGGAGCGGCTGAGGCCGGCGGGGCTCCGGCCGGGGGTGGGGTCACTCCTTCTGCGGGCGGCTGTGCCGGGCCGGGATCTGCGGGACACAAAGGGGACAGTGAGGGACAGGGAGGGACAGAGAGGGACAGCAGGGACAGGGAGGGACAGGGGGACAGGGAGAGACAGGGAGGGACAGGGAGGGACAGGGAGGGACAGGGAGGGACAGGGAGGAACAGAGGGACAGGGAAGGACACCAGGAGGAACAGGCAGGACAGCCAGGGACATCAGCAAGAACAGCAGGAGGGACAGTGAGGGACAGGGAGGGACAGGGGGGGACAGGGGGGGACAGAAAGAGGGAAAGGGGGACAGGGAGGGACAGGGGGACAGGGAGGGACAGAGAGGGACGGGGGGGACAGGGAGGGACAGGGAGGGACAGGGAGGACAGGGAGGACAGGGAGGACAGGGAGGACAGCCACGGACATCGGGAAGAACAGCAGGAGGGACAGGGAGGGACAGCGGGACATGGAGGGACAGAGAGGGACAGAGAGGGACAGGAGGACAGAGAAGGACACCAGGAAGAACAGGCAGGACAGCCAGGGACATCAGGAGGGACAGCAAGAGGGACAGGGAGGGACACCCGGAGGAGTTGGACACAGAGAAGTGACACAACGCCCAAATCTCCAAAGCCTGTCCGAGGGGAATTCCTACAGCCAGAACCCAGGAATGGCATCACAGCAGCTCCTGAAGCTCTGCTGCACCTTTATTTTGCTTTTCCACCACCCAGCACTGCATGGACTCCGTGAAAGAGGAAAAAATTCCACTATTTTTATGGACAAGATGCTGGGGATGCAGTCAGCAGCTGGCAAATCCATGCCAAGCAACTTGCAGAGCTGGAATTGGCACCTCTCACCTCCCAGCTCTGTGCTGGAGCCCAAATTAAAGCTCTGTTCTGTTTAAAACAGATGGAACAATAGGTTTGATACAAACAGAGGCTGCTCCTCCCTCTGAAGGATGGATGTAGGTTAAAGCAGAGGAATCCAGGGATGCAGTGAGCAGGAGGGAAGAGAGGAGGGGTACAAAGGGCCAGGGAGGAGATGCTAATGGAACATGACTGACTTGTTTAGTAGGGGAGGAAAAAAGGACAAGTGAAGAGAAGGGAAGAGAGCAAACAGGAATTCAACCTGACACAGGACATTCCCAGTGGTGAAGGCTCAGGAGAAAGGATGGAAAACCGAGTAAAGCTGGGGGAGCAGAGGAGCAAAGCCCAAACAGAAATAGCACAGGAGGAGTTTTCCCGTGACTCAGAGCTCACAGCAGCTCCTGCTGCTGAAGCCAAAATCAAAAGGGCTTTTCCCAATTATTTTTTTGGGAGAGGTGCTAAAAATGACGACAATTCCTGCTCGTCCGGTGAGAACCACAGGGAGAATTTTGGGGGTGAGGAGCAGCAGCAGCTGGGCCAGGCTGCAATTAATAATGGCAAATTTATTGAGGAATTCCTGCTGGAGAATTCCTCAGTCATTCCTCCCTGTGCCAGCTCGTCTGCTGCCTTCTGGGCTTGGCCACACTCTCACACTCATTCAAGCAACTCCCACACCACGGCTCCTGATCCAGCTGCTTTTTTGGCTGCCATAAATCGACTTCATTTTTAGAGGTGTGGATTTTATACTGGGAATGTTCCTTCTCCTTCCTCCTAATCAGCACTTCCTGCTCTGATGCCAGGGTGCCAAGTTTTTAGTAAGGAATTACTGAGCTGGATCCTACTCTGACCTCCACTGTTTAGGAATTCTGGTCAATTCCTGACCCCTCACTAAGTCAGGAGAGGCTTTTGATCATCACCACCAAGCCTCTGTATCATTATAAATAAACTAAAGGATGTTATAAATAAAATAAAGGACAATGGAATGTGCTGGGATGCCCAGAGGGCTGAGGAGCACTTAAAGCTTCCAGCACATCCATGGCACCACTCTGGGGCTGGCAGCGTGCACAGACCCTGCTGTCCCACAGGAAATAGAGTTCCAGTGGCAGAGGAGCCCCCCAGGAATATCCTACAGGAAACTGGGAGTTCCCAGTGGAACAGGAGCCCCCCAGGACTATCCTACAGAAAATTGGGAATTCCCAGTGGCACAGGAGCTGTCCCACAGGAAACAGGGAGTTCCAGTGGGAGAGGAGCCCCCCAGGACTATCCCACAGGAAATTGGGAGTTCCCAGTGGCAGAGGAGCTCCCCAGGACTGTCCCACAGGAAACTGGGAATTCCCAATGGAACAGGAACCCCCCAGGACTATCCCACAGGAAATTGGGAGTTCCAGTGGCACAGGAGCCCCCCAGGACTGTCCCACAGGAAATTGGGAGTTCCCAATAGCACAGGAGACTACCAGGACTGTCCCACAGGAAATTGGGAGTTCCCAGTGGCAGAGGAGCCCCCTCAGCAGGACAGGAGCCCCCCAGGACTGTCCCAGAGGAAATTGGGAGTTCCCAGTGGCACAGGAGACTCCCAGGACTGTCCCAGAGGAAATTGGGAGTTCCCAGTGGCACAGGAGACTCCCAGGACTGTCCCACAGGAAATTGGAAGTTCCCAGCAGCACAGGAGCCCCCCAGGACTGTCCCACAGGAAATAGGGAATTCCCAGTGGCACAGGAGCCCCCCAGGACTACCCCACAGTAAATATGGAGTCCCCAGCAGCAGAGGAGCCCCCCAGACCACCCCAGAGAGCAGCACTCACACATTCTATTGGGACTGGCCAAACCCCACTGTTTCCACAGAGAATAGGGAATTCCCAGTGGCACAGGAGCTCCCCAGGACTGTCCCACAGGAAATTGGGAGCTCCCAGCACGACAGGAGCCCCCCAGGACTATCCCACAGGAAACAGGCAGTTCCCAGTGGCACAGGAGCCCCCCAGGACTGTCCCACAGGTTACAGGCAGTTCCCAGCAGCAGAGAAGCCCCCCAGGACCGTCCCACAGGAAATTGGGAGTTCCCAGTGGCACAGGAGCCCCCCAGGACTGTCCCATAGGAAATTGGGAATTCCCAGTGGAACAGGAGCCCCCCAGGACTATCCCACAGGAAATTGGAAGTTCCCAGCAGCACAGGAGCCCCCCCAGGACTATCCCACAGGAAATTGGGAGCTCCCAGCACGACAGGAGCCCCCCAGGACTGTCCCACAGGAAATTGGGAGTTCCCAGTGGCACAGGAGCCCCCCAGGACTGTCCCACAGGAAATTGGGAGTTCCCAGTGGCACAGGAGCCCCCCAGGACTATCCCATAGGAAATTGGGAATTCCCAGTGGAACAGGAGCCCCCCAGGACTATCCTACAGGAAATTGGGAGTTCCCAGTGGCAGAGGAGCCCCCTCAGCAGGACAGGAGCCCCCCAGGACTATCCCAGAGGAAATTAGGAATTCCCAGCGGCACAGGAGCCCCCCCCAGGCCCACCCCAGGACCACCACTCACACATTCCGTTGGGAGCTGCCAGCGGCACGCGGGGCCCGATGAGGTTCCCGGACATCGGGGCCATCCCTGGTGGAGCTGCCCCACTCCCGGGGTGGATGCTGGTGGGCATCATCCGGCCTGGCAGGGGCTGCCCAGGGATCATGGAGCCAGGCCCTGGCATTTGACCTGCAGAGGAGGGACAGACACCAGGTGAGGTGCTGGGAAGGGAAGAGCAGAGGGGTTGTGCTCCCAGCATGGCAGAGTGTCAGAGGCGGCTCTGTTCGTGCTCCACACTCCCAGGAAATTCCCAGGAAACTCCCAGGAAATGCCTTTCCATCCCCCAGCACACCTCCAGGAAGGGCCAGAGGGCACTTGGAATCTCTTCACAAAAAAAAAGTGGGAGACAACACAGTCAAACCCAACGCTGGCACAGAAAACACAGCAGAAAGGGCAGCCCATGGAATGCAAGTTTGGGAAGCAAATGGAATCACGAGGCATCAGAGGATGAGCCCTGGATGGAAAGGAGCAGCCAAGAAGCCTCATGGATGAATTCCGTGGGGGAAATGAAATCAGACAGTTAAAATGGGGCTGTGCAGGAATTCCTACCACGATTCCCTGGTTGGTGTGAGGGAGGATTCCAAGGCTCCTCCTCACAATCCAGCTCCATGGGAGACCTCCCTGTTCCAGCTACAACATCCAGGCCTTGGGCACCTCCAGCTTGGGGTTGATGCTTTAAAACCTCATCTGAGGGATGGTTTGGCATAATCCAATCCCATTTCCTTCAGCATAATTCCATGGAGGGACTTTGGAGTGTTTTAATGAGACAGGGATGGAAACAGCTCCTATCCCCTAACCCCAGGCAAGGGGGGAAGGACCTGAGAGCCAAAGGGGGTCCCAGGAGAGCTGGAGAGGGACTGGGGACAAGGGATGGAGGGACAGGACACAGGGAATGGCTTCCACTGCTAGAGGAATGGGATATTGGGAAACATCATCCAGTTCCAACCTCCCAAAGACTCAGAAGCTTTGCAGCAGCAGGAGAAGATATTCACAGCTACGGGGGGTGTCATTCACTGGCAAAATTAAAGTTGATCAGGGAATAAAAATATAAAAACTGGAACAATACAGCTGTGTTGGAGGGGCCCAGGAAAGGTGGGAACTGTGAAATTCCCAGCCTGGGAGCTGCCACCTGACAGGAGCCTCAGTAATTTGGCCATCCCTGAACACCACAGGCCTATGACAAGATTGTCTCTCACTAACTGAGTGATTAATATTAAAATACCTCTTCTGAACCACCTGAAGCTGAATCAGATTTTACTACACACTGAGTGGTTTCGTGTGAAACTCCAGCACTGGGCAAGAAATCCTTCAGGGAACGCTGTCAAACCCACAGGGATGTGAAGAGTCAAGGATATTTTATATGCAAATCAACCCCAGCTGAACTAAAATCACCACTGAACAGAATCTACTTCATAACATGTATTTTCTTCATAAATGCAAAGTGTGCCCCATCCCTGGGAGTGTCCAAGGCCAGGCTGGATGGGACAGTGGGTAGTGGGAGGTGTCCCTGCCATGGCACTGGATGATCCTTAAGGTCTCTTCCAACCCAAATCAGCTCCAAATCTCCCAGCAATGCTCAGTGGGACCATGGAGTGTCCCAAGCTCATTTCCCTGTTAAACCTGGAGGTTTAAATCCATGCTGCTGGTTTGAAGTTGCCCTAAGCTGGGAAGCTCCTCTGTGTGGGAGTTTGGCCGCCTGATTTTTCCTTTCCTGACAAGGGATGCAACATTTTTATCTCCAAATTAGCTTAGGGAGCTGGCAGAGGAACAAGCCCATCCCATCCCAGCTCCAAAACACCCAAGCTGAGAGTACCCAAGCCCTGAACCCATCTGGAGTGGGATTAACCAAGGGGAAATCACCGCTGCCACCACAGCAAAACCAAAGCCCTGCCTCTACAGAGATGTTTTGTTTTTTTCCAAGAGAAAGCGCTCCAAGACAGCGGCTCAAGCAGAAAATGTGGAAGTGTGACCTACATAGGGGGGAGAGAGCTTAGGAACAGCAGCTGCGGGAAGAGATCCAGCCCAAAGGTTCAACACAACGAGACTGAACTGACTGAAAACCCCTCACATGAGATTGAACTGACTGAAAAACCCTCACACGAGATTGAACTGACTGAAAACCCCTCACACGAGATTGAACTGACTGAAAACCCCTCACACGAGATTGAACTGACTGAAAACCCCTCACATGAGATTGAACTGACTGAAAACCCCTCACACAGATTGAACTGACTGAAAACCCCTCACATGAGATTGAACTGACTGAAAAACCCTCACACGAGATTGAACTGACTGAAAACCCCTCACACAGATTGAACTGACTGAAAACCCCTCACACAGATTGGACTGACTGAAAACCCCTCACACAGATTGGACTGACTGAAAACCCCTCACACGAGATTGAACTGACTGAAAAACCCTCACACAGATTGAACTGACTGAAAACCCCTCACAGGAGACTGAACTGACTGAAAACCCCTCACACAGATTGAACTGACTGAAAACCCCTCACACGAGATTGAACTGACTGAAAACCCCTCAAACAGATTGAACTGACTGAAAACCCCTCACATGAGATTGGACTGACTGAAAACCCCTCACACAGATTGGACTGACTGAAAACCCCTCACACGAGATTGAACTGACTGAAAACCCCTCACACGAGATTGAACTGACTGAAAACCCCTCACACGAGATTGAACTGACTGAAAACCCCTCACACGAGATTGAACTGACTGAAAACCCCTCACACAGATTGAACTGACTGAAAACCCCTCACACAGATTGGACTGACTGAAAACCCCTCACACAGATTGGACTGACTGAAAACCCCTCACACGAGATTGAACTGACTGAAAACCCTCACACAGATTGAACTGACTGAAAACCCCTCACAGGAGACTGAACTGACTGAAAACCCCTCACACAGATTGAACTGACTGAAAACCCCTCACACGAGATTGAACTGACTGAAAACCCCTCAACAGATTGAACTGACTGAAAACCCCTCACATGAGATGGACTGACTGAAAACCCCTCACACAGATTGACTGACTGAAAACCCCTCACACGAGATTGAACTGACTGAAAACCCCTCACACGGAGATTGAAGTGACTGAAAACCCCTCACATGAGATTGGACTGACTGAAAACCCCTCACACGAGATTGAACTGACTGAAAACCCCTCACACAGATTGGACTGACTGAAAACCCCTCACACGGAGATTGAACTGACTGAAAACCCCTCACACGAGATTGAACTGACTGAAAATCCCTCAAACAGATTGAACTGACTGAAAACCCCTCACATGAGATTGAACTGACTGAAAACCCCTCACACGAGATTGAACTGACAGAAAACCCCTCACACGAGATTGAACTGACTGAAAACCCCTCACACGGAGATTGAACTGACTGAAAACCCCTCACACGGAGATTGAAGTGACTGAAAACCCCTCACACGAGATTGAACTGACTGAAAACCCCTCACACGAGATTGAACTGACTGAAAACCCCTCACACGAGATTGAACTGACTGAAAACCCCTCACATGAGATTGAACTGACTGAAAACCCCTCACACAGATTGAACTGACTGAAAACCCTCACACGAGATTGAACTGACTGAAAACCCCTCACATGAGATTGAACTGACTGAAAACCCCTCACACGAGATTGAACTGACTGAAAACCCCTCACACGAGATTGAACTGACTGAAAACCCCTCACATGAGATTGAACTGACTGAAAACCCCTCACACAGATTGAACTGACTGAAAACCCTCACACGAGATTGAACTGACTGAAAACCCCTCACACGGAGATTGAACTGACTGAAAACCCCTCACACGAGATTGAACTGACTGAAAACCCCTCACACGAGATTGAACTGACTGAAAACCCCTCACACGAGACTGAAGTGACTGAAAACCCCTCACACGAGATTGGACTGACTGAAAACCCCTCACACGAGATTGGACTGACTGAAAACCCCTCACACGAGATTGAACTGACTGAAAACCCCTCACACGAGATTGAACTGACTGAAAACCCCTCACATGAGATTGAACTGACTGAAAACCCCTCACACAGATTGAACTGACTGAAAAACCCTCACACGAGATTGAACTGACTGAAAACCCCTCACACGGAGATTGAACTGACTGAAAACCCCTCACACAGATTGAACTGACTGAAAACCCCTCACACGGAGGGGCTGGGCAGCTTCACCTTGCCCTCCTGCCAGTGCAGCTCACATTCCAGGGAAACGGGGAGGAACTGCCTTTAGAGGCTCTCCAAGGTATTTATCTCCATTAAAAAGCCTCTCCCTCTATTAAATCAGCACTTGAGGAGCGCTGGGCTGATAAGCAGCCAGAGGGGTTTTGTTTTGATGCACGAGGCTTGGAGCTGATCCAAATCCTCTGAACCTCTTCCTGCCCTGGCTGTGCAGGGAAAACCTGCGGGCACCGTGCAGAAGGGGCCTTGGTTTGGCAGGATTTGGTGGGGATGAGCCTGGCTGACACGGAGCAGGCAGAGAAGAGCTGCAAGCAATGGCTGCTGGCACTCCAAGATGTGCTCCTCCCCACTGGGAATGGGTTTCACAGGCTCTGGGAACCCTGCAATGGTTGGGGTTGGAAGGGACCCTAAACTGATCCCGTTCCACCCATGCTGTGGGCAGGGATGTTCCAACAGCAAATCCATCCTTCCCTCCTCCCTCCCTTCCTCCCTCCCTCTGCCCCCTCAGCCAAGCAGTGTGAATAATTAACCACAATAACTCATTTAGCCTCGTGTCTGAGGAAGGAGAGGCAGAATTTCCACTTCACTGGCACCCAGCACTTCTGCCCCTCCAGAGCCAGAGCCATGCCCAGCTCCGGGATCACCATTCCCGGCCTCCCGGGGAGCACGTAGGATACACCAGGAGTATCTTGTGAGGAGCAGGTAGGATACACCAGGAGTATCTCACAGGGAGCACGTATGATACACCAGGAGTATCTCATGGGGAGCACGTAGGATACACCACGGGGAGCACGTAGGATACACAGGGAGTATCTTGTGAGGAGCACGTAGGATACACCAGGAGTACCTCATGGGGAGCACATAGGATACACCAGGAGTATCTTGTGAGGAGCACGTAGGATACACCGGGAGTATCTCACAGGGAGCACGTAGGATACACCAGGAGTATCTAATGGGGAGCACATAGGATACTCCAGGAGTATCTCACAGGGAGCACGTAGGATACACTGGGAGTATCTCATAGGGAGCATGTAGGATACACCAGGAGTATCTTGTGGGGAGCACACAGGATACACCGGGAGTATCTCATAGGGAGCACGTAGGATACACCAGGAGTATCTCATGGGGAGCACGGAGGATACACCAGGAGTATCTCATGGGGAGCACATAGGATACACCATGGGGAGCACATAGGATACACCAGGAGTATCTTGTGGGGAGCACGTAGGATACACCGGGAGTATCTCATGGGGAGCACGGAGGATACACCAGGAGTATCTCATGGGGAGCATGGAGGATACACCAGGAGTATCTTGTAACACGTAGGATACACCGGGAGTATCTCATAGGGAGCACCTAGGATACACCAGGAGTATCTCATGGGGAGCACGCAGGATACACCAGGAGTATCTTGTGAGGAGCACGCAGGATACACCAGGAGTATCTCATGGGGAGCACGCAGGATACACCAGGAGTATCTCATGGGGAGCACATAGGATACACCACGGGGAGCACGTAGGATACACAGGGAGTATCTTGTGAGGAGCACGTAGGATACACCAGGAGTACCTCATGGGGAGCACATAGGATACACCATGGGGAGCACATAGGATACACCAGGAGTATCTTGTGAGGAGCATGTAGGATACACCAGGAGTATCTCATGGGGAGCACGTAGGATACACCAGGAGTATCTCATGGGGAGCACGTAGGATACACCAGGAGTATCTCATGGGGAGCACGTAGGATACACCAGGAGTATCTCATGGGGAGCACGTAGGATACACCAGGAGTATCTCATGGGGAGCACGTAGGATACACTGGGAGTATCTTGTGAGGAGCACGGAGGATACACCAGGAATATCTTGTAACACGTAGGATACACCGGGAGTATCTCATAGGGAGCACCTAGGATACACCAGGAGTATCTCATGGGGAGCACGTAGGAAACACCCTCTGACCACTCTCACAGCTCCAGTCCCAATTTACACCCTGGTTACAACGCCGTGGATCAGCTCCAACCCACCCACCACCCCTGAGTTGGATTTCCTTCCATCCCACTGCTCCCTGCACCTCCCCAGCACGCTCTGCACATCTGATGGAGAAATAGGAAGCACTGACAGCTGGGAGGGAATATTCATCTAAAGGAATTGAACTCAAAATCCTTTTTTGTACCCAAAAAGCCCCCTGGAATCATTACCAGTCCAGTAAGGAAGCAAATAACATCCAGCAACTTAATTTAAACCCACAAATAACAAAATGCTCAGCAGCTGAAAAACTCCAAGCTCAAAATTCCTGACAAAGTCTTTTTTTGGAGTATTTCAACAATTGACAGAAAATGAGGTTAAATATATCTGGGAAAAGGTTATTAAAGTTGCTCATCCAGCTGTGGTGGGAAGTGTGTCCTGCCCTCCTCATTCCATGCCTGCCTTAGGTCAGAAATGATTTCATTTCTCATTTCAAATCTCACCTGAAGGAAGAATTAATAATGACAGTTACTAATTCCCAGCTCTCTCTCTTCCTCCAAGAATTTTCCAAAGTTTCTTGTCACACCATGGGTACCACCAGAACCAGGAGTTCTCATCCCACTGATCACCAGCCCAGAGCTTGAAGAGAAATCAATGAAATGCCAAAAGTGGTACTGGGGGAAGAAACTGGGAATTTTATCTCCTATTACAGTGACAAGGTGCAGCTTTTCACAGTGAAATTGGAATCCAACTTTGTTTTCCTATTTTAAAAGTTTTCATTCCAGGGCAAAGGGGAGAACAAAATAAGCTCAGGGAACATCAATTCTATGGTCCAGCAGAGCCAGACATGCCAAGGAGAAGCAGGTGACCCTCGGCTGGAGATGATCTCCAGATGTTCTCCACCAGCATGTCCAGACTGACATCTGAGCTAAAATTTCTGGGAAAAGCCTCACTTTTAACATTCAGTTAAGAGCTTGATTTTACTGCTTCTGCCTCCAGGCCTGGACTTGCTGTGAGCAGGAATTTATCCTCCTCTCCAACCTCTCCAAATGCCACCTCAGATCCTTTCCTCCCTTTGCCTCCCACCATCCCTTCAGCTCTCGTCAATCACCCCAAGGACGCCGACGGTGCCGCGCTCTGTTCACGGTCTGCTGAGCCCACGGTGCAACTTTCACTGCTCCTGAGGTCAGAACCTGTCTGGGAGCACCAAGGTTGGGTCTGGAGTGAAACCTGGCCAGGAAAACCTGCAGGCATTCCCAGCCCAGCTGTGCCATGGTGCTTCTGGATCATTCTCAGGGGTTTGGGGGTTTCTTCTCCCCATCCATGGCTGGATGAGGCTTGGAGCAACCTGGGACATTGAAGGTGTCCACCCCCAGGAGGTGGCACTGGGTGATTTTCAAGGTCCAACCCAAACCATTCCAGGACTCCATAATCTCCTCACACTCACCAAATTTTGGGATCTCCACCTGCAGGAGACTTGGGGACAGATCCACTGAGGGAACTCACAGCTGTGGGGTCAACAAGATGAAGTTCACCAGTTTCCATTTTCTCTCTGTGTCTCTCCATTTCCAACTCTCCTGTGCAGCCAAAGAGCTTTTGGCACCCATGGGCTCCCCAGGCACTCCTAAAAACTTCCCCTGAAGAACTCAAGGAAAGGAACCTCCTCTGTTTTCTAGGCAAGATCAGCCGGGCTGTGGCTAGAGACACAGAGGGGTTTGCTCCAAACTTTGAGCAAACTCAAATTCTTCCCTTTACAACAGCATCAAAACAGAAGTGTCAGAGGAGGTGAGGGCAGATACTGGGGGCACAGGGAATGAGCCAGCCCTGGATAGAGCTGGGAGTGCTGAGCCTCAGCCAGGGGAGGAGCTGCTGGGAAAGTCAATCTATTGACCAGCTTTAATCAAACCTGAAAGAGAGATGTTCTGAGTAATTAACAGAGCACAATCCCTGTCCCTGCTGGGAATGCAGAGCCTGGATGGCTGCGAGGGGCTGGAGCAACACAGGGTGAGCCAAGGATGGGAACACATCAGAGTTATCAGGCCCCCAGTGAATAAATACAACAATGCTTTAATTTGGGCCACTCCTGGTCTCCACAGAAGGGAGAGCAGGGATATTCCAACAGCAAATCCATCCTTCCCTCCTGTATGGATGTACCAGGATTCCCTCCTTTCTTCTGTTCTCACTTGCCAGTTTTCCCTTTCCAGGTTGTTCTTTTATGGCCACATAACCAGCCCTGAGCTGTCCACACCCCACTGAGCCAGGATGTTAAATGTGAGTCTAAAACTAGAATGTTTTATCACACTCCCAATCCAATTCCAGCAAAAACCAAACCAAACAGTCCCAGGGATTTTTGTCCACAGTAAACCCAGGAACTCCCTGAGCATTAAACACAGAGTGAGCCTGAGCCTCACCAGACAATTTCTGACTTCCTGAAGTCACCAGAACTCTGCACTGCTGAGGGAACCCACTTTGATTACTCTGCAGATCCAGTTGGATTAGATAATTCCCATTTTCCTGGTCACCTGCAAATCCTGCTGCTTTCCTGTGCCCTTCTGCTCCTTCCCAAACCAAATAGTTTTTATCTCCAGGAAAACTCAATCTCCTGCACCTTCTTGTTGCCATGTTCTATTTGCATCATGACACCCAAACTTTCCAGCTCCTTCAGCAGTTCCTATGAAAAAATATTCCCAAATATTTTTGGCTAATAACTGATCAAGTCTTCTTCTGGAGCAGGTTTTGGTCAAGCTCCTCCTTGGCTGCATCCAGTCCCACAACCAGGTTCCCATGTGCCAGACACGTGGTAATTTTTTATTTTAAATTACCATTTCAACAATCTTAAATAAAAGTTGCCAATTCACATCATCACCTGATCACCCCACCCTCTGGAATGAGGAATATCCACCCTTGGAATGCCCAACCCTCAGCAGGAGAGGCTGGACTGGAGACTTCCAGGTGACCCCTCTGACCCTCCCCTGGCACCAGACACATCCAGGACACAGGAACCTCTCACAGTCACGACTCCTGCCAAAGGAAATTCCTTAAGGAGCTTCCTCTGCCCCTGCTGCTCATCCCAGTCCTTTCCCTTAATTCCTGTACCTGGTTTGGTGTGCCATGAACTGGAGGATTTGAGGAGTGATTGCTTTTGAAGGAGCATCTGCTCAAATTACCAAATATAAAAGAAGTCTAAGGAAATACAAATAACCTAAAAACATCTGGAAGTGCTCGGGGCAGCTCCATATTTCACTTTAGTTCAGAGCTTGACTGTCCCAGGCAGGGACTCCCAGCTCTGGCAGACAATCTGCTCTGGGGATGATGAACCTCTCAGGGAAAAAGGGTTTTCCTGTGGTTGGAAGGAATTTCTGCTGTTTGTGCCCACTGCCTCCCACCCTGGCACTGCTGGGGGGAGCCTGACCCTCCCTCATTCCTGATTTTTGGGGTTCCCACCCTCCATAAGACACCTCCTCCCCACACTCCATCCACACATCTGGGATGGGGCTGAAAGCTCCAGAACAAGCCAAGCTCATCATCCCAGCAACCTCTGTCTGACAGTGGCACCAGTACAAACCAGTAACCCAGACATCAGATGTGCAGAGCTCTGCAAAGCTCATCCAGCACCCTCTGCCTGACAGTGGCACCAGTACAAACCAGTAACCCAGACATCAGATGTGCAGAGCTCTGCAAAGCTCATCCTCCCAGCAACCTCTGACAGTGGCACCAGTACAAACCAGTAACTCAGACATGAGATGTGCAGAGCTCTGCAAAGCTCCCAGCAACCTCTGACAGTGGCACCAGTACAAACCAGTAACCCAGACATCAGATGTGCAGAGCTCTGCAAAACTCATCTTCCCAGCAACCTCTGTGACAGTGGCACCAGTACAAACCAGTAACCCACACATCAGATGTGCAGAGCTCTGCAAAGCTCATCCTCCCAGCAACCTCTGTGACAGTGGCACCAGTACAAACCAGTAACCCACACATCAGATGTGCAGAACAAGCCAAGCTCATCCTCCCAGCAACCTCTGCCTGACAGTGGCACCAGTACAAACCAGTAACCCAGGACATCAGATGTGCAGAGCTCTGCAAAGCTCCCAGCACCCTCTGACAGTGGCACCAGTACAAACCAGTAACCCAGGACATCAGATGTGCAGAGCTCTGCAAAACTCCCAGCACCCTCTGACAGTGGCACCAGTACAAACCAGTAACCCAGACATCAGATGTGCAGAGCTCTGCAAAGCTCATCCAGCACCCTCTGCCTGACAGTGGCACCAGTACAAACCAGTAACCCAGACATCAGATGTGCAGAGCTCTGCAAAGCTCCCAGCAACCTCTGTGACAGTGGCACCAGTACAAACCAGTAACTCAGACATGAGATGTGCAGAGCTCTGCAAAGCTCATCCAGCACCCTCTGCCTGACAGTGGCACCAGTACAAACCAGTAACCCACACATCAGATGTGCAGAGCTCTGCAAAGCTCATCCAGCACCCTCTGCCTGACAGTGGCACCAGTACAAACCAGTAACCCAGACATCAGATGTGCAGAGCTCTGCAAAGCTCCCAGCAACCTCTGACAGTGGCACCAGTACAAACCAGTAACCCACACATCAGATGTGCAGAGCTCTGCAAAGCTCATCCTCCCAGCAACCTCTGCCTGACAGTGGCACCAGTACAAACCAGTAACCCAGACATCAGATGTGCAGAGCTCTGCAAAGCTCATCCTCCCAGCAACCTCTGTGACAGTGGCACCAGTACAAACCAGTAACCCAGACATCAGATGTGCAGAGCTCTGCAAAACTCATCCTCCCAGCAACCTCTGTGACAGTGGCACCAGTACAAACCAGTAACCCAGACATCAGATGTGCAGAGCTCTGCAAAACTCATCTTCCCAGCAACCTCTGTGACAGTGGCACCAGTACAAACCAGTAACCCAGACATCAGATGTGCAGAGCTCTGCAAAGCTCATCCTCCAACAACTCCTGTCTGACAGTTACCAGTACAAACCAGTAACCCAGACCACCCAGAGCCCTTGGGAGGCCTCCCTGGGGCTCACTCCTCAGGGATTCAGGGCAGGAATTCCCTGCTCCCAGCTCTTACCTGGCTGAGGTGGGTGAGGAGGTGGCATCTGGTGGTGCATCATGGGGTAGGGCGGGGGCTGCTGGTGTGGCAGCAGCCCTGGGTGTGCTGGTGCCCCCAGGGGGTTCATGCCAGGCCCGCTGGGGTGCTGGTGGGGCTGCTGGGGGTTCTGGCTGTGCTGCTGCTCCATTTGCTGGCGAGCCCTGAGCTCGGCGTATTTGAGCTGCTCCATGTGGAAGTTCTGCCTCTCGGTCAGCAGCTGCTGCCTCTGCTGCTCCAGCTGTGCCAGGAAAGGGACAGAAGGCAGAGGTGAGTTAGGAATGATGCATTTCAAACATGATCCAGTCAGTGAGCTGGCTTGGAAGAAGCTTTTCATCCCAACCCCAGCAAATCCCAAATTGAACTGCTGTCCTGGGGATGTTTGCAGCAGGTTCTGAACTCACCTGGTTCTGTCCTAAAACCCCTCAGCAGCACAGCTCGTTACCCACTGAGCTCAGCACTCAGAACTCAGCCCTAAAACAGCTCTGGAAGAAACTAAGGGGTTTTTCTCTCCATTTTCTGCATGTTGGAAGGAGGGAGAACAGGAATTTCAGGGGATTTTCTAGGTAAGCCTGAAGCAGAACGTGTGTGCAGCTGCAGGAGCTCAGGGATCACAGGCAGGATCCTCCTGCATCCTTTGAGTGCAGGAATTGGATATCACAGCAGCCAGGCACCCGTGATTTGCACTATTAAGAGCTTTATGTAAAAAATCTCATGTCATTTAGGCCAATTAACATCAAATAGGCTACTTTGATTAATTATGAAATCATGTAGAGAGTGAGACCTGAGCAATCAGGGCCCTGCCATGGGTGGAACCAGATGATCCAGAAGATCCAACCCAAACCAGTCTGAGATTCCATGAAAAGACAAAAAAAGCTCCAGAAAGCATTTCCTGCTGTTGGGCACGTGTATGATGGATCAGTGCTCTGGTGAAGGAATATTTGACTTATTTAAGGAATATCCACACATTCCCACGTTATTCCTCTGGGATAACCAGACCAGGGTTTGCGTGACTGGTTTACAAATATTTAACGAGTGTTTTCAGGTAGACTCCACAATTGAGCTGAAAAGGAGGTTGCCAAGGAGACTCTCACCTAGCACGAGTTCTCTAAAAATCCCAAAGCTCCCTCAGTAGTCGGTGCTGGCAGCCTGGCTGCTGACAAGGCAGGGATGGGGAGCAGGAAGGGAGCTCCACAGAGGAGGCATTGAGCAGCCCCAGATGGGCCGAGCTCATGAATTAAACATTCTCCTGGCCGGGGTGGAGTGCCTGCTGCAGGGCACACAATGGCATCATTCACGCTGCCCTGGCTCTTTTCTCCTCCCACACTCTGATACGCTGAGGGAAGCACCCGATAAATTCACCCCAGCGGGGAAATGGGGCGTGTGGGGAAACATTCCCGAGGTGGCAGACAGCTGGGAGAGGAATTCCTGCGAATGACCCCAAACAAAGGCTCAGGCAACACTTTTTTTTTATTCCTTCCAGACCCTTTTGTGGCCCTGCTTTGCTCTCTTCGTGGCACCCCATCCTGCTACAGTTTAAAAGAGTCTTTACAAGGATGCCCAAACAGCAGCCAGTGCCTGAAAATTCACATTGGAGAAGGAAAACTTCCCTTCTACACAATCCCTGTGCTTGGGACGAGGAAAAACAGTTGGACAGAGGAAAAAAAGGCACAAAAATATAAATTATGAGTTGGTGTTAAAGCTGAGCCAAGTTTAAGCTTGGGCTCCAGCACAGCGCCCAAACCCTGGTTCTGTCACAGGCTCTGTCACCACCTCAGACACAACCCCAGCCTGGCATTAAAACAACTTTTTCCAGTGACACATTTTGCAGTGGGAATGAGATAAACAAGGAAATTTTATTGCAAATGAAGTCATTGTTAGTCCAGTGCTCCTTGTTAAATGTTCATCCATCAGTACCCAACGCTACTCTCCAATCTCAGCCATTCCTGCAGCTGGAGTGAGGCAGGAGCCAGGCTGGGAACCTTCACCAAGGTCAGCTCCTGTCACCTGTCACAGAATCCCGGAGTGCTGGGGTTGGGAGGGTCTGGAGATCACACAGAACAACCCTGCCAGGCTGGGAACCTTCACCAAGGTCAGCTCCTCTCACCTGCCACAGAATCCCGGAGTGCTGGGGTTGGGAGGGTCTGGAGATCACCCAGAACAACCCTGCCAGGTTGGGAACCTTCACCAAGGTCAGCTCCTCTCACCTGCCACAGAACCCCGGAATGCTGGGGTTGGGAGGGTCTGGAGATCACCCAGAACAACCCCTGCCAGGCAGGGTCACCTGCAGCAGTGACACAGGGATGTGTCCAGGGGAGATTTGGGATGTCTCCAGACTCCAGGATCCCCTGGGCAGCTGTTCCAGGGCTCTGCCCCTCCATGGAAAGAGGCTCTTCCTCCTGCTGAGCTGCAGCTTGTTGGGGTTTGCTTTGTGGCCACTGCTCCTTGTGCTGTCTGTGGCACCACCCTGTGAGAGCCCTTGGGGAGATTTGTGTGGATTGCTGGGATCCCCTCTGAGCCTGCCCAGGCCCAGCCCCTGCAGTCTCTGCTCCCCAGAGATGCTCCAGAGCCCTGAACATCTCCGTGGCCTCTGCTGGACCCTCTCCAGCAGTGTCCCTACAAAATCCCACTCAGGAAATGAGCTGGAATTCAGGGAGGTGGTTCTGGGTGTCACACCTGAAAATCCCCAAAATCCAGCACTGGTGTAGAAGTGCTGCACCAGGAGGGGCAATACAAGCATTTAATGTTCACTCATACAACAAATCTCTCTGCCACAGCTTCATCTCCAGCACAGAACTTCCTTTCAGCAGGAATTTCTCCATGGAAAGGAGGCTCAGACCTTGGCAGGGGTTACCCAGGGAGGTTTGGGGTGCCCATCCCTGGAGCTGTCCCAGGAATTCCTGGAGGTGACACTCAGAGCTCTGGGTTGGGAACAAGGTGAGGATTGGGCACAGCTCAGCCTCAATGGGCTGGGAGGGCTTTTCCAACCACAGGAATTCAGGGATTCCTCCCTGAACAGAACCAGCAAAGCTTCAGGTGCCATTAGAAATCCTGGATCAGCAAAGCTCCACCAACAGGCCCCTGGTTTCCCACACTCAGCACTGGCATTGCTGGCAGTGCTCAGCTCAAACACAAATAAATGTGTTTTGCCTGAAATGTAACACCCTGCAGTCTGCAGCACTGATTCCTGTCAACACTCCCAGTCCCTGCTCCTTCCTTCCCAGGAAAAGCCAGGGCAGCAGGAACGACAGGCACAGCGTGCAATGGCAGCAAGGAGGTTTTTCTGCTTTAATTATTCCACTAAATATCCACAATGACAGGTGAAAAGACTGAATTTAACCACCAGGAAGCCGAGGGGAAAAAATCTGTATGCACATTTTTAAAAAGGGAAATGTCATATGCCTTAAAAGGGAGGAAAAAAAAAACCTTCCCTGTCACTAATGGAATATATCCCCCAAAGAAAGAATCTGCAGGGAACCTTTCCAAAAGAGTTGGGTCCATTTCCTGAGCTGCCAATCAAACACAGACTGAAAGGGTGGAGGATGTGGAGCAACCCAGAAATTCCTGCTGACATCCTGCTCCAACAGGAGTCCACATCTTGTCAAACTCCATCAGTGTGATTAGGGGCAAGTCTGGATTGGAAAAGATGGAGATCATCTCCATTCTCCATGGAAAGGGTGGCCAGGCTGCCCAGGGATGTGGCACCAGGCCTGGCAGAGCTCAGGGAATGCCTGCATGATGTTCTTGGTCACCTTTTTTTAGTTTTAGGTGCTGTGAGGAGCAGGAGTTGGACCTGATGCCCTTTCCAGCCTGAGATAGGATCCCATTAATGCCAAATGGGGGTGTAATTTCATTAAATTCACACAGAAGGGCAAATGTGGAAATCCCTGGAATTATGAATCAACATAATCCAGCTTGAACCTTCAACACATCCATAGTAATGTCTACTCACAACAACAATGAGGCAGCTACACAGCAGAAAAAAAGAAATTAAAAACTAAAAATAATAGTGATAAAAGTGAGATTTTGAGAAGCTGGAGAGGAAGCAGTTCTCCAAAGCCTCTGGCACTACACGTGACACAACTCCTGGTAATTCCTGAGTAATCCAGGCCCAGACAGCTCCTGTCCATGTCCTGACCTCACTCCTCCCTTCCCAGCTCAGGCAAACCCAGCATCATCACCACAAAGTGAGGCTGTCACTCCTGAGCATTCCCCTTCCACCTGCACATCCAACGTCCAGGGCTCTCCCAAGAGCTGCTCAGAGTGCCCCCAAACACCTGAACTCTCTCCTGGGAACCCACTTTTCACCAGGGTCAGGGGAAAGGCACACAGGGATGGTTCCCTTCCCTAGGGAAGGAAGGGTTCCAGGGAAAAGCTCTTCTTAGGTCAGTGACCATCCATGTGAAAAGGCCACAAAAAACCTCAATTCCACATCCCTGCTTGGAGTAAGGATGAGGAAGCAAATTCAGGATAGCCCCAGTGTGCTGCTTATGGAATAGAGAAAACACTGGATGAAGGAGGAAAGGGCTCAAATGCCACTGTGGGAGGGAATTATGGATTCCAGGAGAAGGATGGAGGAGGATGGAGGAGGATGGAGGAGGATGGAGGAGGATGGAGGAGGATGGAGGAGGATGGAGGAGGAGGAGGAGGAGAAGGAGGAGAAGGAGGAGAAGGAGGAGAAGGAGGAGAAGGAGGAGAAGGAGGAGAAGGAGGAGGGGGAGAAGGAGGAGAAGGAGGAGGAGGAGGGAAGGAGGAGAAGGAGGAGAAGGAGGAGAAGGAGGAGAAGGAGGAGAAGGAGGAGAAGGAGGAGAAGGAGGAGAAAGGAGGAGAAGGAGGAGAAGGAGGAGAAGGAGGAGAAGGAGGAGAAGGAGGAGAAGGAGGAGAAGGAGGAGAAGGAGGAGAAGGAGGAGAAGGAGGAGAAGGAGGAGAAGGAGGAGAAGGAGGAGAAGGAGGAGAAGGAGGAGAAGGAGGAGAAGGAGGAGAAGGAGGAGAAGGAGGAGAAGGAGGAGAAGGAGGAGAAGGAGGAGAAGGAGGAGAAGGAGGAGAAGGAGGAGAAGGAGGAGAAGGAGGGAGAAGGAGGAGAAGGAGGAGAAGGAGGGAGGAGGGAGGAGAAGGAGGAGAAGGAGGGAGAAGGAGGAGAAGGAGGAGAAGGAGGAGAAGGAGGAGAAGGAGGAGAAGGAGGAGAAGGAGGAGAAGGAGGAGAAGGAGGAGAAGGAGGAGAAGGAGGAGAAGGAGGAGAAGAAGAGCTGCTGTTTTTCCAGATATTGGCACACAAATCTTTGCAGTGAGAGATTTAACCCCAAATTCCCACTTACCGCCTCTTTCTCCCGGTCCATGATGGTTTCCAGCTCCTCAAAGTGGCGAAGTTTTATCTCCAGCTTCTTCATCTGAGTCTCCACCAGAAGGGCCACCAGGGACTTGATTTTCCTCTCCTCCACAGCTGCCAAGTGCTGGGGATGAAACACAGGGGTTGTTCTGTGACACTGGGCACAGCAAAGGGCTTGGAGGGAGGGAATCACCCAGCATCAGCCATCTTATTCCAATTCTGGACAGAAACCAGGGAATTAGATTATAAATCTTACACTGGGAACCAGAGGCCCTGCGAAGATTATTAAGGTTTTAATGAAATAAATCAGTGTGAAGGTTTCATACAAGGGGTGTGGAGGATGCTCAGAGCAATCCAGCTCTGCCTTCCCAGCACTGGGAGAACTTCCAGAGGTGTGGAGGATGCTCAGAGCAATCCAGCTCTGCCTTCCCAGCACTGGGAGAACTTCCAGAGGTGTGGAGGATGCTCAGAGCAGTTCAGCTCTGCCTTCCCAGCACTGGGGGCACTTCCAGAGGTGTGGAGGATGCTCAGAGCAATCCAGCTCTGCCTTCCCAGCACTGGGAGCACTTCCAGTGGTGTGGAGGATGCTCAGAACAATCCAGCTCTGCCTTCCCAGCACTGGGGGCACTTCCAGAGGTGTGGAGGATGCTCAGAGCAGTTCAGCTCTGCTTTCCCAGCACTGGGAGAACTTCCAGAGGTGTGGAGGATGCTCAGAGCAGTTCAGCTCTGCCTTCCCAGCACTGGGAGAACTTCCAGAGGTGTGGAGGATGCTCAGAGCAGTTCAGCTCTGCCTTCCCAGCACTGGGAGAACTTCCAGAGGTGTGGAGGATGCTCAGAGCAATCCAGCTCTGCCTTCCCAGCACTGGGGGCACTTCCAGAGGTGTGGAGGATGCTCAGAGCAGTTCAGCTCTGCCTTCCCAGCACTGGGAGAACTTCCAGAGGTGTGGAGGATGCTCAGAACAATCCAGCTCTGCCTTCCCAGCACTGGGGGCACTTCCAGAGGTGTGGAGGATGCTCAGAACAATCCAGCTCTGCCTTCCCAGCACTGGGGGCACTTCCAGTGGTGTGGAGGATGCTCAGAGCAGTTCAGCTCTGCCTTCCCAGCACTGGGGGCACTTCCAGAGGTGTGGAGGATGCTCAGAGCAGTTCAGCTCTGCCTTCCCAGCACTGGGAGAACTTCCAGAGGTGTGGAGGATGCTCAGAACAGTCCAGCTCTGCCTTCCCAGCACTGGGAGCACTTCCAGAGGTGTGGAGGATGCTCAGAACAATCCAGCTCTGCCTTCCCAGCACTGGGAGCACTTCCAGAGGTGTGGAGGATGCTCAGAGCAGTTCAGCTCTGCCTTCCCAGCACTGGGAGAACTTCCAGAGGTGTGGAGGATGCTCAGAACAGTCCAGCTCTGCCTTCCCAGCACTGGAAGAACTTCCAGAGGTGTGGAGGATGCTCAGAACAGTCCAGCTCTGCCTTCCCAGCACGGGGAGCACTTCCAGAGGTGTGGAGGATGCTCAGAGCAGTTCAGCTCTGCCTTCCCAGCACGGGGAGCACTTCCAGAGGTGTGGAGGATGCTCAGAACAATCCAGCTCTGCCTTCCCAGCACTGGGAGCACTTCCAGAGGTGTGGAGGATGCTCAGAACAATCCAGCTCTGCCTTCCCAGCACGGGGAGCACTTCCAGAGGTGTGGAGGATGCTCAGAACGATCCAGCTCTGCCTTCCCAGCACTGGGAGAACTTCCAGAGGTGTGGAGGATGCTCAGAACAATCCAGCTCTGCCTTCCCAGCACTGGAAGAACTTCCAGAGGTGTGGAGGATGCTCAGAACAATCCAGCTCTGCCTTCCCAGCACTGGGAGAACTTCCAGAGGTGTGGAGGATGCTCAGAGCAATCCAGCTCTGCCTTCCCAGCACTGGGGGCACTTCCAGTGGGAATACAAATGAGGGAGAAGGGTCTGTTCAGTGGAGTCAGCTGAGGGTCACCCAAAAATCTCCCAGCAGGACACACACAGGAGGCTGTGACCCAGAATGACTCCAAACCAGGGAGATGGCACTGCCATGCCTTCAACATTAAAATAGATTTTTCTCAAGTAGAAGGCAAATGGATTCTTTATAAGGATTAACTTCATCCCATTTATACACACACATAAATAACAGCAGAGATCTGTGGTTATATATTTGATACATGAGACAGCCACAGAAGTGTTTCACACCCTCGGAGTGTGACAAGTGTGGTCTTGATGCCTTTCCTGGGTTTTTGTTAAAAACCTGCTGCTCACAATGAGAACACCCTGAGACCACCCTGCCCTGCTTGGGGGCTCTGTATTCACAGGCACAGATGTGTCCCAGCTTTCCTGACACATCCAAGGGCTGGGGCTGTCAGAAGGGAAAGGTGAGGGCTGAGGGGAGAAGGAAAAAAGGAAAAGCTGGAGCTCATCCAGCCCCAGCTGCAAACAGATCCCTACTGAGGGAGCTGGGCCCCAAACTGGCTCAGAGCTGGAGAAAAGCAGCATTAAAAACCTCCCTGGAACACTGAATATAATCAGAATTTCTCAAACCCATGTGGTACCGTGCCATTTGCCTCCCTGACCCACCAGCAAGGCTCTGTAAATGTGGGTAAATGCACTCCTGAGTCCTTAAAGTGAATTTCAAATCAGATCTGAGAGAACCAGAGTGACCCCAAGCTCATCTAACACCACATCCCTGTGAGATTCCAGCAGCTGTTCCAGAACTGACCAAAGTGCTGCACACACAATAATGAAACAAAGCTGACAGAGCAGGAAATTTCATGTCAAATAACACTGTTTAGTAAAATAAACTTGTCTGTATGAAAATTCAGAGTGAGGGAATCACCTGGTGATACAGACTCTTCTACCAAACATTTCACTCTGATTTACATGTGCAATATTAATAATAAAATGGGATGAACATCTAATCAAACCACATGATAAGGTAAAGGAAAGGTCTCAAAATAAACTTTGGAAAGGAAATTATCCCTGAAGTTTTTCCTAGAGAGATTCAGAGGCTGTTCCTCAGCCTGGCATTGGCCAGGGTTTTCCAGAGCAAAGGACAAATCCCTGCAGCTGCAGATGAGGAAAATCAGGAGCACAAATTCAGTGGTAATTTGAAATGCCTGATAAACCCATCACTGCACCAGCCTCGAGTCATAAATGTGCAAGTGATCCTAAAGGGCTTTTCCAACCTAAATGATTCTATAAAAAAGAATGATGGAATGCATGGATGGTTTGGGTTGGTTTGGACTTTAAAACCCATCCAGTGCCACCCCTGCCATGGCAGGGACACCTCCCACTGTCCCAGGGTGATCCAAGTGTCCAACCTGGCCTTGGGCACTGCCAGGGATCCAGGGGCAGCCACAGCTGCTCTGGGAATTCCAGCCCAGCCAGGAATTCCCAATCTCCCATCCATCCCTGCCCTCTGGCAGTGGAAGCCACTCCCTGTGTCCTGTCCCTCCATCCCTTGTCCCCAGTCCCTCTCCAGCTCTCCTGGAGCCCCTTTGCATCACTGGGATCAGCAGCCCCTGGGAATGATCTCCTCAGTCCCAGCCAGCTCCCAACAGGAATTCAGGGAGGTCACAAATGTCTGGCAGGAGGTCAAACTGGGACCAGAACAGTTCTGGGAAGGGGAGTGATGGATTAAGAGCAGAAGTTCTGCAGCTCAGTCCCAGCCAGAGCAGAGCAGGAGCAGCACAAGGATCCATCAGGGATATTTTTGCACAGAAAGGAAAAATCAGCTCACATTGGGTGTCCATTGAGAGGAAAATGAACAGAAGGTATCTAAATTCTAATGCTGTTTGTTCAGAAACCAGAACCTGTAAAAACACATTTAAATTGTTGGTTTATATGAAATAAAGAGTATCACCCTGAACATTCATGTTCACCATTTCTCAAACAACACAACTCAACTTCTGGAAGCCACTGATCCCAAAAGAAAAGAAAAACCAAGAAAAAAACAAACAAAAAAAACACCCCCAAAAAACAAAAAACCCCAAAAACCCAAAACCAAACAAAACCCCACAAAAACACAAACAACAACAACAACAACAACACCAAAACCCCCCCCAAACCCAAAAAACAAACAAACAAAAAAAAATCCCCAAAAAACCCACAACAAAACACACCAAAAACAAACAAACAAAACCCCCCCTAAAAAACCAAAACCAAACCACCACAAAACCAAAAAACCAAACCAACTCCCCATTCCTATCAATTGTCTTTAACCCCCATCTTCACTCAGAATCCAACTGCAATATTCCCCTGATATAAAATCCTAAGGAAAACAGCTTTTCACAGGACCAGGCCTGGAGTTTATGATGAAGAGTTTAATTACTCCCTCAGACAAGACACAGACCACCCAAAGCTCTAATATTGTCTGGCTTTTTAAGTGAGTGGGAAGAGAAATCCCTGTTGAACCTGAATTCTACTCTGAAGTGTCAAGCTCCTAATTACAATGCATTATTCCCTGTGATGGAAAGCTGAAGCTCTTCCAGAACATTATTAGTGCCATAATGAAAAGTGCCATCAGCCAGGTCCCTGCTCCCCCAGCTCCTCATCTCCAGAGGGAGGGGAGCAGCTCATCCTCATTTGGAGCAAGTGGCCTTCCATAAAACAGATTAAATCTCATGTCCCCTCATAGAGATAAAGGTTTTCACAACTTGGCTGAGGATATCTGTGAGTCTGATGAACTGAGAGTCACCCTCAGGTTCAAAGTCATGCACAAGGGAGCCACTCTGGGCTCTGAACTCCACCAAGATCCTGAATCTCAGCTTGGCCTGCAATTTTGGGATTTTAATGGACAGGGAGTTGTCTGCCATGTGGGATTTTACAGCCTGGTTTGAAAGGTAATAATTAAAATATCCCCCCATATCTTGGGTTCAAAAGGAGGGGCTGCACAGGACATCACCCACCATCCTCACTCTGGGGAATGCAGCTGGGGAAAAAGTCCAAAGTGAAGAGTCAAAGAGCAGAGGGGGAAGTTAACAGAACACACAACACCTCTTCTATCCATGGAAATCCATCAGGAATAAACACCAGCCATGCTTTGCTCTTGGTTTATACAACACAGGTGGACGTGGAATATGGCACTGAATCCAAGAGTGTTTTAAAACCCCAAATTAAACCTTGAATCCAAAGCAATTTGTTAAGAGAAACCAGATTTGAAAAAGATACTCTAAAAGCAATGAAAGCAGTGTGGTTCCTGCAAGAAGGCAAAGCAAGACAACGTGCAATTAGTAATTACAGGGTAAAGAAAAGCTGATTCAACACAGCTCATTAGAGACCACACACAAACAGGAGCTTAAGGGGAGACACCAACGTGCTTTTAACTAAACACAAAATCATTAAGGTGTCTGTGAAACAGAGGACTGAACATCCCTCTGTGTTTTCTCAGAGCCCAGGGGTTTGTGTGCAGCCCTGGGGCAGCACAAGAGGCCATGGAAGGGTTTGTGCCCCTCAGCACCACAGCCAGACCTCACAGCAGATAAAAGCTTTGCCAAGAAGTCACACACACATTTTGGGGCCATTCCTTAGGGATGTTCAGCCAGTTCATAATCACCAGAGAGCTGTTTAATTAAAACTATTTGTTATCTCCCTTGGGAGCTCAGGAGAAATTAAGGCAGCCCTTGTGCTCCTGTGAGGTGTCAGGGATCAGAGGGTGAACCCCACATCTCTGGGACCAAGGAGCACCCCAGGCACAGCTCTGCTGTCCAGGGGGTTGGGACAGCACCAACCTTGGCTTTGGTGGCAGCAGAGGCCAGGGCAGCAGCTGCAGCTGTGGCCACGTTTCCTTCTGAGATTTCGTGTTCCACTTTCTTCTTCCCAGCCTCGGCCTCTTTGTCTTTGCTGCCATCAACGTTTTCCTTGTTCTCCTCTGCCTCCTTTTCCTCTGCAAGACATTCCCAGCCCAGCCCGTTACACGCCTTTCCTGGCATGGCAGGGCACCACACTAATTAGTCAGGCACTAATTAACTCATCCTCAGTTCCAGCACTGCTCCCCATCCAAGTGCTGACAGGGGAACCCCAGTTTGAGAGGATCTGATCAAACAAATGGGGCAACTTGAAATGCTCTTCATTCCCATCCTCTCAATTCAGCACTGCCATCAGCTCCCCCTGTTCATTTCCAAATCAACTCCATCAAACCCAAATGCTCCTTATTCATATGGAGCTAAAAATTAAATCTAAGCTGCAGGAAAAAAGCAATATATCCATTCCCATCCCTGGCAGTGCCCAAGGCCAGGCTGGGCAGGGTTTGGAGCAGCCTGGGACAGTGGGAGGTGTCCCTGCCATGGCAGAGGTGGCACTGGATGATCCTTAAGGTCCCTCCCAACCCAAATCATTCCATGATTTTATGAGGCACAAGAGAAATGTTAAAAATAATAATGTTTTATGTTGATGTTGTTACTCCTGTCAAATTCCAGGCTCTGCATCACTTCCCAGGGAAACAGAGGTGAAATGTTAACTTCCAAGGGGAGAAGTGAGTGGAGAATTCCAGGATGGTTTGGGTTGGAAGGGACCTCAAAGCCCATCCAGTGCCACCCCTGCCATGGGCAGGGACACCTCCCACTGTCCCAGGCTGCTCCCAGTCCTGTCCAACCTTCACCACCACCAGTAGTTCCACTTCTTTGCACCCAAAATGATCAAATGCTGTGGAATATGTGCAACTCCCCCCATTTCTATGACCCACAGACACTTTGGTGCTGCAATTCCTTCCCCCATCCCCAGGGCTGGAAGCTCAGGGAGGGATTTGATGCCTGAGCTCTGCAGGGAGATTCAAGTGGAATCTGCCCTGCTGAGCAGCCAGGGGAAGATCCCCAGCTGGGTTTGGGGCTGTCCCAAGCACTCTGGAGGAGGTGTTGGAGCTGTACCTGTCTTGGGCTCTGCAGCCCCTTCGCTCTCCGGCTCCTTCTCCGCGTTCCGCTCGTTTTCCCCTTCCGGGACCTTCTCTCCTTCCTCAGTTTCACTCTCGGCTTTGTTCTCCACCTGAAGGGGATGGGATTGGTGGGACAACAGCAGGGAGAGAAGATATTCACTGTTCACTTTGTTCATGGCCCTCAACTGAATTTATTACCACAATGGAAGAGATTACATTTTAATCTGTCGCTTAAGCCAAATTTGACAAACAAACCCAAAATGTGAATAACAGTAAATGTGAATGTGAATAATTATTAAATGTGAATAACAGTAAACTGGACCAAGTCCAGTGACCCAGGCCAAGCTGGGTTACTCTGTGGGTACAAAACCCCCTGAACTGAGATCACAGAATCACAGAATGTCTGGGAATATGCAGATTTCCAAACCCTGAATGAGTGTTCCTCACTTATCTCTTCCCAAATGTCTGTGGGAGGCAGAAGAACTACCCAAAACCAGAGTGAGAAATAACCCCAAGGTTGCACTGATCAGCCCCAGGTTAGTCTGAACTCCTCATCTGGTGAAGGAGGCAACAAGAAACATCTCCTGTTGCTGCAGCCTCCAGAAAAAAAACCACCCTCATTTACTTATCAGGAATGTAGAAGGAATCAAATAATAAATAAATAAATAAATAAATAATTCAAAATTAAATTTACATCTATAATTAAAACATTAATTTTATTAAAATACACATTAAACAACATTATATTAATACATAAACAAATAAAATAGTAATAATTTAAATATTAGGATAATTTAGCAGGAATTAAACTGCCACCCTGGAATTCCAGTTTAATCCCAGTTCATGTCTGAAACACTCACTGCAGTTTGAGGTACCTGTCTGTGGACACAGGTTATGAAAAAGCCACAAATGTGTTCGTGTGCTCATTATCAACAGGTTGAAGGATAATGATAATGAATGTCTAAAGATCTGATCTTTATGGGCAGGGAATCACCCCCAGCATCAGGAGGACACAAACACATCCATGTCCAAGAATTCCTGTGGGAGATTCTCCTTGAGCAGCTCAACTGGGGCTGCTCAGGCAGAACTGGCTGTGAAATAACTGAGAGTGTTCCAAACCCAGTGTCCTGAGAGCCTTGGGGGTGTCCCAGCCCCTGGGCCAGGACCAGCCCTGCAGGGGACACTCCAGGACACCCCACATCAGGATCCCACCTCCAATCCCAGCTCCCAAAGCCTCTCCCCATCCCCAGCTCCTCCCAGCCCAGCCCTTTTCCTCCAGGAGCAGGAACAACCCACTGATGCCTCATTTCTCACACTCCATCACTGAGAAGCAGCCCTGTGGAGGCTGGACACTGTCCCTGTGGGGACACAAACTGTCACAGGACCCTAAAACTCATGAATTCAGGACTGAAATGTCACACATTTGTGTCTGCTGCCAGCAGACCCACACTCACCTTCTCTGCTGGCTGCCCCTCTGCCTCTGTTTCCATCTTCTCTTCCTCAGCTCCATCTGAGAAACAAGGAGGGAAGGGTTTGGAATTGCCCCCACAACTCCCCACACTCACCCTCTGTTCTGGGTAACTAAAATCTGCTTTTCTCTACCAGTGGCTGGGGAAGGGTTTGGAATTGCCCTCACAATTCCCCACACTCACCCTCTCTTCTGGGCTAAACTAAAATCTGCTTTTCTCTACCAGTGGCTGGGGAAGGGTTTGGAATTGTCCCCACAGCATTCCCCACACTCACCCTGTTTTGGGGGTAACTAAAATCTACTTTTCTCTACCAGTGGCTGGGGAAGGGTTTGGAATTGTCCCCACAGCACTCCTCACACTCACCCACTGTTTTGGGCTAAACTAAAATCTGCTTTTCTCTACCAGTGGCTGGGGAAGGGTTTGGAATTGCCCCCACAACTCCCCACACTCACCCTCTGTTTTGGGCTAAACTAAAATCTGCTTTTCTCTACCAGTGGCTGGAGAAGGGTTTGGAATTGTCCCCACAATTCCCCACATTCACCCTCTGTTTTGGGCTAAATTAAAATCTGCTTTTCTCTACCAGTGGCTTCAGGAAAGTGGCAGCACTGAACTGCCACAGACCAGGCTACTCCATCTCCCTCCAGCCCCAAACCACACCAAAATACAACTGGTGTTGAAGTGAGACCACCACGAGGAGAGAAGAAGAAATAACAAAGTTAATGATGAAGGAGTCACTGGATGGGTGCTCCTCATAGCAGGGGTGCTGGAAGAGCTGGGAGTGCATCCCTGGACACAGCCCTTGGCAATTCATTTATTGCTTTGTAAAACATTGATTTAAAATGCTCCTTTAATGACAGCTGATTATGAAGATCAGGGGGTGACAACCAGCCATGGAAACACCATGGAGGTACCTGGATAATGTCCTAAAATCCCTGATATTTTGTGGGATTGTTTAGAAGTTCAAGAAATCCCAATTTATCCACAGCTCTGCAAGGAGGGATGGGAGGAAGCACAACCTCGTGGTCCTGGCCCAGGATTTCACAATTTAATGTACAGAGGCATTAAAGGAGCTTATTTAGATCCTGGACTGGGGTGATGCAGAACTGCTGGTGACAAGCCCTGATCCATCTCTAAGCTTCTGAAGACATCAGCTGGTGCTGGGGGTTCATTTTCAGTAATCCTCATTTTCCTGCTAATTCCTGTGTGCTACACTGA
Source organism: Acrocephalus arundinaceus (assembly GCA_021534815.1). NCBI lineage: Eukaryota > Metazoa > Chordata > Aves > Passeriformes > Sylviidae > Acrocephalus > Acrocephalus arundinaceus. Next base: position 53,310,693 of record JAJEOU010000373.1, on the reverse strand, counting down.
GGAAAAACAAGGTATGAAGAGTTCTCCTCGAACAGCAACAGCTCTGTAGAGAAATCTTTACACAAAACCCTTCCATATATAAGAAAAACCAACTAAAATGTCTGACTGAAGGGTAATAGTTTTCCTCATGGCCTATTTTAAGATGATAAACCCACTTATCTGAACTATCTGCCACCATAATTCAATTTAGGGAGACTGGGGGACGTTCTTCCTCACAGGTTTTATCTCAGAGTTAGGATTTAGTGACCCAATAATGTCACAGGGAAAAATCTCGATTAGATTTTGTCAGACAGCTCTTTCAAGCCTAGAAGCAGAGTTCCAAACCAGGCTTAAAAGTGTCATTCCTCCCAGGAAAGGGAAGGATTCACAAAGCAAGCTGGATTCAATCCTTTAAGGAAAAAAAGGAGAGACAAAGTGCAGAACGCTCTGAGTGTGCTCAGGTTGGTGGAACTCAAACAAAAAAAATACTGCACAGAAATACAAAAATTTACATTCTTGGGTGGGGAGGATCACCAAGATCATCCCATTCCCACCCCTGCCATGGCAGGGACACCTCCCACTGTCCCAGGCTGCTCCAAACCCCAATGTCCAACCTGGCCTTGGGCACTGCCAGGGATCCAGGGGCAGCCACAGCTGCTCTGGCCAATGGGAGGTGCTGAGGGACTGATGCTGCTGCTGTGGAGAAATTCACAGGGTTCCAGGATCCCTGAGGCTGGAAAAGCCCTCCAGGATCATCAAATCCACCCTGTGCCCAATCCCCACCTTGTCCCCAGCCCAGAGCTTCTGAGTGCCACCTCCAGGTGACACCTGCAGGGATGGGCACTCCAAACCTCCCTGGGCAGTTCCCATTCCTGAGCACCCTTTCCATGGGGAAATTCCTGCTGGTGTCCACCCTGAGCCTCCCCTGGGCCAGGCTGAGGCCGTTCCCTCTCCTCCTGTCCCTGGGAGCAGAGTCAGACCCCCCCTGGCTGTCCCCTCCTGTCAGGCAGGAGCTCCAAACAAACAGGACATCCCAGAAGGAAAAAATGCTTCCCATCCATTCTACAGAGAGGATTTTCTCAAGGAAAAGCACACAGAGCATCTCAAAGTGCTCTCAGATCCTCTCTTGTGCCAGGACACATTGAGGGACACCATCCAAACCCAAGTGCTCCTTCCCATTGCCAGGGACACCCTGGGGAGGAAGGGTGACACCAAGATTATTGCAAACATCCTGATTTAACCTCGCTTCTCTGGTTCTGGCTGCAGCAATAAATGCTAGGTTAAAATTAGGCTGACAACTTCAGACAGGTTGTAGTCAATGGGTTTTGAAAAGTGTTTTCCTGCATCAGCTGCAGAGCCCTGATGTGCAGTGACAGCGTGGTGGCTGCAGCTCCCAGGGCCACCAGGTCCCATGGGTGGGACAAGACACGTGCAAGGGACACCAGGTTCAATGACCCATTGTTAGTTTGGGGGGAAAAATGAGTTTGTCTGGGTGGAAGGAGGTTTTTGGTTCTAAATCAGAGGCTGCTCAAAGGATCCCAGAGTTGCTGAGGTTGGAAAAGACTTTCAGGATCATGGAGTCCAAGCTGTGCTTGATCCCCACCTTGTCACCAGCCCAGAGCACTGAGTGACACCTCAAGGCCTTCCTGGGACATCTCTGGATCCACCACCTCACTGGGCAGCCCCTTCTAAAATTTAACACCATTTCCATGAAGAATTCCTCAGGAAGTACCTCAAAATAGGAGAGCCTGGTAAAATTTAATCCCTAATTCCAAAATGAAAGGATCACACAAAGCCCCAAACACACCTGACCTTCTGCACAGCCATGACAAAAATGCCTCTGGCCCCTGGCACAGACACAAACACAATTGTACTGATTTTCCTGTGTGATCTAATGAGCTTAATGAAAATACATCCCAGAGGAATTGATCAGTTGGAGATCTGTGTCCCTGGGACAAAAGGGGAAGCCTTGACTTCAAGGAGGGAGCCCCTGAAATCCTTTTCCCCTGCACCAAAGATGCTCCTGAACTCTTTTCAGCAGGTTTGGTGTTGCACCTTGCAGATGTGGGAATTAAGAATCACAGAATTATTAAAGCTGGAAAACACCTCTGAGGCCATGGAGTTTGTGCCTGATCCCCACCTTGTCCCCAGTCCAGGGCTCTGAGTGCCACAGCCAGGGACACCTCAGGGATGGGGACTCTGAACATCCCTGAGCAGCCCCTGCCAATATTTAACAACCTTTCCATGGAGAAATTCCTCCTGATTCCCAACCTGAGCCTCCCCTGGGACACCCTGAGGTCATTCCTGTCCCTTGTTCTCTGCATGAAAGGACATTCCTTAGGTCAGGGAGAGGCAGATGGTTGTGAGCCACCACAAGACACCTCTCAAAAGGGAAAAACCATTGGGAGATGAGAAATCATCACCTCTGCAAGCTCCTCTTTCCATCTGAATCAGCAGGTATTCAGTTTTTGTGGAATTTTGTTCTGTCGTGCACATTATCTCCATGAACACTGAGCCCTTTTTTCTAACACATGAACTCAGAGCTGATTTCTGCCCCAGCTCAGTGACTTCAGAGAGAACTTAAACAGACTTTGGTTCAACAAACAAACCTGTGACACATCTCCCTGCTAAGAATTCCCTGCGTTACCAAAGAGATGCAGAAGCAGCAGATGTGGAACCTCTGCTGCCCTGAGAGGAACAAACAAAGCTCTGCAAACAAAAGCAGAGTCACCTGCCTGAGCTTCAGCTCAGCAAACAGTTTAAGATGCTCTCCAGACAATCCCAGACTCCTCTGTTTTCACTGAGGCAACACACAACCTGTCAGAGCCAGGCTGGAATATTAATATTTAATGGAGAGGAAATAGATGTGGAAATATCCCAGCTCTGGATATGATAATGATGCTGTTATCTAAACCATCATTTACATTTCCCACAATAAATCAGGGCTGCATAGCTCTGCTCGTGCCTCACACAGCCTGGGGGGCTCAGCAACAGGGGGGGGCTCCATGGGGAAGCCTGGGGAGCTGGGAAAGCTGCTGGGGGAACTGGGAAAGCTGGGAAAGCTGCTGGGGGAACTGGGAAAGCTGCTGGGGGAGCTGGGAAAGCTGCTGGGGGAACTGGGAAAGCTGGGAAAGCTGCTGGGGGAACTGGGAAAGCTGGGAAAGCTGCTGGGGGAACTGGGAAAGCTGCTGGGGGAGCTGGGAAAGCTGCTGGGAGAGCTGAGAAAGCTGCTGGGGGAGCTGGGAAAGCTGCTGGGGGAGCTGGGAAAGCTGGGAAAGCTGCTGGGAGAGCTGGGAAAGCTGCTGGGAGAGCTGAGAAAGCTGCTGGGGGAGCTGGGAAAGCTGCTGGGGGAGCTGGGAAAGCTGGGAAAGCTAGGAAAGCTGCTGGGGGAGCTGGGAAAGCTGGGAAAGCTGCTGGAGGAGCTGGGGGAGCTGGGAAAGTTGCTGGAGGAACTGGGAAAGCTGCTGGGGGAGCTGGGAAAGCTGCTGGGGGAGCTGGGAAAGCTGCTGGGGGAACTGGGAAAGCTGCTGGGGGAACTGGGAAAGCTGCTGGGGGAACTGGGAAAGCTGGGAAAGCTGCTGGGGGAGCTGGGAAAGCTGCTGGGGGAGCTGGGAAAGCTGCTGGGGGAACTGGGAAAGCTGGGAAAGCTGGGAAAGCTGCTGGGGGAACTGGGAAAGCTGGGAAAGCTGCTGGGGGAGCTGGGAAAGCTGCTGGGGGAGCTGGGAAAGCTGCTGGGGGAGCTGGGAAAGCTGCTGGGGGAGCTGGGAAAGCCACAGCAGCTTCTGTGAGAGCCACAGGAACTCACCAGGAGAGGATTGATGGGCTCAACCCCTCCCTGGTGCAGACCCAGGGCACACCCAAAGCTAAGGAGCACTCCAGAATCCATTGGTTTGGTTTCCATCACCCTGGAGAGCAGGAGAGGAATCTCCCTGCCAAACACAACTGTAATAACTGTGTGTATGTGCCCTCCTCCTTGTGTGTGGTTGGGAATGAATCAAACCCAGCCACAAAATGGTAAATTTAACCTCCACTGGCAGCATTTACAGGTGTAGAGATGCAGGAAATCAAAGCACCATTCCCTCACTCCCTGGCACAGAGCAGCCCCAGCCTGAGGCCCTCAGGATGGTGGAAATTCTTGTTGGAGTGAGACCTGAAATGCTCAAGAAACTCCAACCCAGCCCCTTCAGAGGCTGCCTGGAGAAATCAGTGTCATTAACCACCTCTGGAAAGACATTAACAAAGACTTCCTAGGAATTATTAAACACCACAGGTGTGCTGGATATTCCCTTTCTCTGGAGCTTAATCCCAGCCAGAAGAGCTGGATCCTTGCTTGCTCCCTGGGCTCATTGTCACTGACACAGCAGCTCCAGTGATTGTGTTCCACAGCCTGCACTGCAGAGGATTCAGAAAAAAAAAATATTTATTGTGGAAACTGTTTTAAAACCTTAGAGCAGATTGTCCAGAGACAATTTTCCTGGATTCCTGGCAGTGTCCCAGGCCAGGCTGGACGGGGTTGGAGCACCCTGGGACAGTGAAAGGTGTCCCTGCCATGGCAGGGGTGGCACTGGGTGGGATTTAGGGTCCTTCCAACCCAAACCTTTCTATGACTGTATAAAAACAGGAGACAGAGTCCACCACACTCACCACAGCATCTTGTAACTCTACTGAAGCCTCACTTTATCAACTTAAAAGGAATTACCACCAGCTTTTAAAAAAACCTAACAATGAAGACTTAGGAGATTCTTGGGTATTAACTTAAGCTCCTCCAATCTGTTCCAGTCATTTTCCCTTTTCACATTCCATATTGACTATAATTCACTGATATTAAATAGTTTTTAAATTATTACAGAGCTCTGATATAATTTGATTTTTGAAATATAGCGACTAATGAACTTTAATTCTAGTATGGAACTTTAGGCAGATACTTTTATTTCTCCATAGTTGAAATGGAGAAATTTATTTATTTAAATATAAAACCAGCATTCTGTGATTCCATTACAGAATGGATGGAGGGATAGGACATGGAGAATGGCTTTGAAGAGAAAGAGGGCAGGATTAGACTGGATATTGGGAAGGAATTGTGAGGGTGGGCAGGTCCTGGCACAGATGTGGCTGTACCTGGATCCCTGGAAGTGTCCAAGGCCAGGCTGGATGGAGCTCACCTGGGATGGTGGGAGGTGTCCCTGCCCATGACAGGGGTGGCACTGGATGATCCCTGAGCACCCCTTGATTCCATGACAAGGTAACAGCCAGTGAAGTTTCACTCCCCTGGAACCCCAGGCAGATGTTTTCATCCCTGCCCTGCTGCTCTGAGGTACAAACCCCCCAGTGTCCGAGCACAGCCAGCCACAGCCCATGGGACAATCTCTGCCAGGAACACTGGGGGTCCCTGTGCCCAGCTCTGGGGGGTGGCAGGCACCACAGATTGCTGAGTGACCCAGTTCACTCGGGCTGAGCAGCTCCCCCAGGGAGAACCATCTGCTCCTGCCCTAATTTATTCCATTAGTCACAGCCCAGTACAAATCGCATTAACGCTGCTGGGGCAGGGCTGGGCCCCAGCTCCCCACGCCGCTCACTCTGAGCTAACTGTGGGGTGGGCTCTGCCCTGAGACCCCCCAAACACCACTGACAGCACCTCAGGGTCCCCATCTCCAGCTTGGACCCAAATTCTTCCAGAAAAAGGGTCAAGAAGGGCCAAGCTGGCAATGGGAAAACTCAAAGCAGCCAATGTGTTACAGGGGACACATCCAGGACAAGAGGAAATGGCCTCAGGGTGGATATCAGGAGGAATTCCTTCATGGAAAGGGTTATTAAATATTGCAAGGGGAGGTTCAGAGTCCCCATCCCTGGAGGTGTCCCAGGTGTGACACTCAGAGCTCTGGGCTGGGGACAAGGCACAGGTCACTCTGTGACTTTGGAGGGCTTTTCCAACTGAAATGATCCTGTAACCTTAACACCTGTACTGGGAAAATATGGGAAAGGGGAATAAAGATTGGAAGAAAAATTTAACTTCAGCTGACCTTATCCTAAAACAACTATGAAATCAAACTCAGCCCCAGATGGAGTAACACAGATTTATATATATATTTATAAATATCTGATTTATAGCTGGCTTGTAAATAAACAAACCCCAAAGCCTTGTCCTTCCAGCAGAGCTTCAATGCCTGCTGTCAGCTCTGAGGAACAGGGAGCAGCAGATATTCCAGATGTTTCTCTTCCCTTTCCAGCACACAATCCACACCATCCCAAAGCACTGAGCTGCCTCATGGCAAGTTTGTCCCACTGAGTGCAGAGCTGAGATATGTGACAGAAGGGCTGAGTGGTTTGTTTGCTTCTTTTCTAATTAAAAACTAACTTGGTGATTTAAATGGCATTCTGCAATCTAATTCACTGGGTAGTTTTGCAATGGACATTAAGTGCTATAAATAGCAGCCCTCCATGGGTAGCAGTTGACAACTGAAGAGCACCAAACACAGTCCCTGGTGCTGCCATCCTACAATCTGGCACCTTGCTCGTGTCCCTGGATGGGGTGACAGCAGGTCAGCTATGCAATGCAGGAGCACATCCCAAATCCAGCCTCCCAGTCAAGCTCCATCACATCCTGCTCAGCTTTACCCAAAGCCAGACGTGCCTTTTCACGTCCAGTCACTAAATTCACTGAAATCATTTGTGATAAGCTGAACAAAGCAGGAGCCAACAGGGCTGAGAGGAAAATAACAGTGACAAGATAGCAGATCTGTAAGCAAAGGAGGAGAGCAAAGTCTGAGAAAGCCGTGGGGAGGGAGGAAACTGTGTCTGCTCCTCCTGCTGGGGACAGCCACGAGGGGCCAACAGAGAGGGGCACACAGGGCTTCACTCCCCAGGGAGCTGCTTTGACACTCCAGACTAAGGAGGAGCCAATTTGCACCAGCCAGGGTTTCAGAGAAGAGATTTAATAGCAGGATATTTGCTGAACACGACAGAAATGAAACCAGGGCTTGTTAACACACACAGGTAATGCTCAGCAGAATTCCAGCCCAACCAGAGGCAGGACTGGATTATCATCTGCCAGTCCAGCATTTCACCAGAAATTCCTCTCCTGCTGGGCCCACAGTGAGCAACACACTCAGGGTACCAGATTCACCTTAAAACTCACTGCCCAAACCCCTCAGTTTGCTTTAACACACAAAGGCAGCATCCTCCAACACCCCAACTAATGGAATATCCTGCTCTGGTATTTCTGGTCAGTCCACTCTGTGCATCTCAAGAAACAGCATTTCCACATATAGAGCAGGAAAATAAACTCCTCAAATTTAAAGTAGTCCTAAATTCCTTAGTTCAGTGTCCTGCAGTGAGCAGAACAACCCATCCCCTTCTCACTATCACAACTTCCACCTCCTGCTGGAGGTGATTTTGGGGTTTATCCTGGCTCAGAGGAACATGTCCCCAGGGAAGCCCAGCTGCAGCATTCCATGGGATGGATGGACACTCACCCATCTTCTCAGGCTCATCAGGGCCGGTGCCAGCGATGCAGCTGCTCTCCAGGCCATAGGTTGGATCCACCTTCCCAGAGGCTCGAGCTGCTTCCTGCACTTTCTTCACGTGGGCTTCCACCAGCTCCAGGGGCACCTCCTCTCTGACCCGGGAAAACTCCTCTGTGGGACACCAAGCAGGAAATGAGACATTCTGGGGCTTTTGCAGCAAATTAAATCACATTTTCTCTGATCAGTGTGCAGGTAAACCCTGGGACAAAGGGAATTCTCAAATATCTGAGTTCCCTCGTGTCACACGGGGTGGTTGATTTTGTCTTTCAGATGTGGTACACAAGAGTCTCTTCCCAATTACATAAAATTGTGTTTTATGTGAAAAAAACAAGAGAAAACTTGAAAGTAACTATTTTATCAAGTGGATACATCCAATCCCACTCAAGACTTGAACCTTTTGGTGCAAGTGTCCCTGCCTGTTGCAGGAGGTGGAAGAGGAGGTCCCTTTAATGCTTCTTCCAACTCAGTCCAGCCTGGGAATTCCAGGATCTCTGGCAAATAATTTCACACAGGTAAAACAGGAGAACTGCAAGATTCACACTGAATTTACCCAGGGCTGCACTGGTGACAGTGCTCAGAGGAACAGCAACCAACAGGTGCAAACACAGCAGCAGCACTGAGGGCAGAAGGCAGCACCAGCCATTTTTAGGCACTCAGTGGCCTTTTGGAGCTACTCCAACTTCACACAGAGTGGTGGGGTTGGGAGGGACCTCTGGAGATCACCCAGACCAACCCCTTACCCAGGCAGGGTCACCTGCAGCAGTGACACAGGGAGTGTCCAGGGGAGATTTGGGATGTCTCCAGACTCCAGGATCCCCTGGGCAGCTGTTCCAGGGCTCTGCCCTTCCATGGAAAGAGTCTCTTCCTCCTGCTGAGCTGCAGCTTGTTGGGGTTTGGTTTGTGGCCACTGCTCCTTGTGCTGTCTGTGGCACCACCCTGTGAGAGCCCTTGGGGAGATTTGTGTGGATTGCTGGGATCCCCTCTGAGCCTGCCCAGGCCCAGCCCCTGCAGTCTCTGCTCACCAGAGATGCTCCAGAGCCCTGAACATCTCCGTGGCCTCTGCTGGACCCTCTCCAGCAGCTCCTTGTACTGAGGAGCCCAGAACTGGATATTCCAGGATATTCCAGCTGTGCCTCAGCAGGGCAGCCTGGCAAACGGGATTTCAGGAAAGCACAACACAAATGTGGGAGAAGAGCAGAGCTTTTCCTACACAACCTTTCCCCCCAGCTCTAACGTTTTCCTCCTCCCTGAGGGCTCAGCTCTGTGAGGGGCAGGCAGGGGGAGGCTGGAGCTGTCCATACCGAGGGCAGCCTTGGCAGCAGCCGAAGCCACACGTGGATCCACCACGGAGGCCAGGAAGGCCACGGTGCTCATCACGGGGTTGCCTGACTGGCTGAAGGGCACGGGTTGGTAGGCCAGGGGCCCCAGGGAGGCGTCAGAGTTCTCCAGGTAAGGATCCTCGATGGGCAGGCGCAGGAAATGCAGGATGCACTCGTCCTGAGTGCGGCTGCCCACGTGCTCTGACACCTTGTTCCAGTCGTCCTTGTACATCTCCAGGGCCTGCAAAAGGCAAATGCAGCAAATTAAAGTGCAGAGGCTGCACAGGGCCTGCTCAGGGAGAGCAGCACTGCTGTGGGCAAAAGGGTTTCCCATATTGGTTTTAGTGTGGTGATGGAGCAGTAAATGCAGATAAAACTGTGGCACTCAGATGTTTATTAATTCTTATCTATGTTACAGTCTCACAAATTGTGAGTTCTGGCTAACAAAGTGAAAAATGGATCTGTCTCTATCTCTTTACAAGGTTTTTTAAGCACAAATTGTCCAATTATGAAATGACACCTAAATTATTTTGGTGTCATTTAAATATATTATATTATACATTATTTTAATATATTATATTCAATATATAATATTGAATATTATAATTAATATAATCTATATAATTATATAAATTATATTAATTACAATATCAAATATTATATATTAATTATATATTAAAATTATATAATTAGACATTAATTATATATTTATATTAATTTTATATTAAGTATTATATATTAATTATAATATTATAGAACATTTACTATAACTAATATAATTAATATAATTATATAATATTTAATATTATTAATATAATTTATTATATTTAATATATTAATATAATTAATATATTATATTTAATATATGATTTTTTTACCCAATAACCAACCACCCGTGGCCTGCAATGCAGATTTTTCTACCCAGTTACAAAATCCCACCCAGACCCATAAAGAAAGTAAAAAAAGGACTTAAGCCATGCCCTAAATCCTCCATCTTGCTTTATATACCTTCTATATATAGAGATATACATAATGCTATGTATGTTATATTCTAAAACCTTATAGAGATATATAATGCTAATATATGCTATATTCTAAACCCTTAAACTCTAAATTCTCCACCCTGTGATATTAAACACTTCTATTCAAACTACACATCCAAATTCTCCCAGAGAAAGGGCCAGAAGGGGCCAAGCTGGCAATGGGGACACATTCAGGACAAGAGGGAACAGCCTCAGGGTGTGCCAGGGGGGCTCAGGGTGGACATCAGGAGGAATTCCTTCATGGAAAGGGTTATTAAATATTGGAAGGGGCTGCCCAGGGAGGTTCAGAATCCCTGGAGGTGTCCCAGGAAGGTCTAGAAGATGGCACCCCAGTGAAATCACTCAATTTTGGAATCCTTTTCCACAGCCTCAGGTCAAATGTAGTGTTTTCTTGAGGGTCAGTGCCTGTTAACACAGATTCTCAGCTTCCAGGGTTCCAACATCAACAACTACTAAAAATGGGGTTTTTTCTGGTATCAAAATTATCTGCATTAAAAATATGAGAATTTCCCTGGGGTATCAGTGACATGGCAGCCACAGGGGTCATCACAGGAGTGGATGCTGCTACTGTATCAGAAAGAATTGTCAGAAGACTTGGGGTTTACTAATATTTGCACAGGAGCTGTTTCCCCATTTTGCTTCCACAGAGAAATAAATCTGCTTTTCCCACCAAGTCTCATAATTCTTTAATTCCCATCACTGCCCCTGTGTTCCCAGGAAGCTCCTTGGGGCAGGAACAGGATCTGTTTCTCAGATGTGGACTGGCTGTGATGGTGAAATCCAACCTTTAGATCCATCAGATGTTATGGAAATGGAAAAGCACCAAACCAATACACCAGGGGAAAAGAGGAAAATCTATGCCACATCCTGAGACCAGCTCTGCACCAGTGTGATTTCTGGGCTAACAAACCATTGCTGGCTAGATAAAGCACCTGATGAAATAAGAACTTCCAGATCATATCAAAGACATAATTCTGAATTTCAGTCATTTTTAAACTTCCTCAAGAAAAGTCTAAAAACAGTTTAACAGAAATGAGCTACTGAAGGTCCTGCACTAATTCCTGAAGAACCAACACATTAATCCTGTAATCCTCCAAGTCACAGCCTAATAAATTATTACTCCTTAACAAGCCATTTTTCTCCCTGAAAATTGTTTTAGTGAAGCATCTGGACAGTATAAAATAAATACTGACATCTCCTGAACCATTAACTTTTACATTTCTGAGAGGATTCATGGTGCAGTCACCCAGAAAAGGCAAAAACCCATTTGAGTTTCTGGCAATGTGAAAATGAGTTTTCCCAAGTAAATCTCTCCCACAAGGCTGAGAACTCCCAAAAATCTCAACCCTCCAGACTGACTTAACTCAGAGCAGGGAGGGAGAACTCAGGGCCCAGAATATGGAACAACTTCTATGAACACCAAGGCCAGGCTGGATGGGGCTTGGAGCTACCTGGGGTAGTGGGAAATGTCCCTGCCCATGGCAGGGGTGGGGTGGGAAGAGCTCTAAGGGCACTTCCAAACACACTCTTGTCTTCAGAGCAGCTCTGGAGAAAAAGTGTTTTAGTATTTGTTCAGTTAAAACAGAAACTCTGAGAATTCCTCAAGGACAAAATATCGACCTGAATGAGCCCCTCGGGCACTTTGTGGCTGCTGAGGGTCAGCTGAGTTCATGAAATTGCTCCTGTTTGCAAAGATGTGGAAGCAAACTGGTTACAGGGACAAATAATTCAATCCAAAAGCATCAGAGATCCAACAGGGATCAATCTGGAGAAAAACACCCGAGCTGCCTCAGTGGGCAGCACTTCCCAGCCCCTGACCCCAGAGTGGGTTAAGCTTAAACCTGGCTGAATTTTTCTCTCCCAGCCAGGTCTCACTGCTTGTTTGGGAAGGGGAAACCCCCAGTGTATCTTCAGCAAGCCTCTGGTTCCCTTCCAGCAGCACTGGGATCAGTGGGAATGGCTCAGCTGGGTGAGGAGAACACCCAGGAGCTGCACAAGTCCCAGACTGGAGGGAACAGCACCAAGCTGAGTCAGGGGAGGTTTAGGTTGGGTATTGTCCCTGCTCCTTCCCTTCCAGCAGCACTGGGATCAGTGGGAATGGCTCAGCTGAGTGGGGAGAACACCCAAGAGCTGCACAAGTCCCAGACTGGAGGGAACAGCAGGAAGCTGAGTCAGGGGAGGTTTAGGTTGGGTATTGTCCCTGCTCCTTTCCTTTCCCTTCCAGCAGCACTGGGATCAGTGGGAATGGCTCAGCTGAGTGGGGAGAACACCCAGGAGCTGCACAAGTCCCATGGGCAGTACCCAGACTGGAGGGAACAGCACCAAGCTGAGTCAGGGGAGGTTTAGGTTGGGTATTGTCCCTGCTCCTTTCCTTTCCCTTCCAGCAGCACTGGGATCAGTGGGAATGGCTCAGCTGAGTGGGGAGAACACCCAGGAGCTGCACAAGTCCCAGACTGGAGGGAACAGCACCAAGCTGAGTCAGGGGAGGTTTAGGTTGGTATTAGGAGGAAGGATTTTCACCCAGAGGGTGGCTGGGCACTGGAACAGGCTCCCCAGGGAAGTGGTCACAGCAGCACCAAGCCTGACAGAGCTCAAGAAGTGTTTGGACAACAATCTCAGGCACCTGGTGTGACTCTTGGGGCTGTCCTGTGCAGAGCCAGGAGCTGGACTCAATAATCCTGATTGGTCCCTTCCAACTCAGCACATTCTGTTGATGCCCTAAGTTTTATTTCCATGTATTTCAGGTTCTGTGCTGCACAGGGATGCAGCTCTGAGCCCACAGTCAGTGTCACTCAGCAGGGACACAAAACAAATCCTTGTCCTGCTGCACACCAAGGACAACTTTCAGCCCAACAGCACAAACAAGGGTGGCTGGAGGGAGGAACAAGAAGGATGAGACCTCACAACCTGGACAATTAAATCCCAATATGCAAATAGACCAAAGCTTATAAAAATGTGAGATCTCATGACTGGTTATGCTTTTTGTGACCATTTTAAGTTCACCTTGGCTGTAGCCCTGGCCAGGCTCTTGTGCTGCCCAGGGTGGCTCCTTAAGGGCCTTTTAATAAATTTCTGCTTTATTCTCCATCTCTGTCCAGTCTCTGCTCCAGCTCAGCCTTCCCAAGGCATCAGTGTGATCCTTCCCAGTTCAAGACTCCAAGGAACACCAGGAGGGGCTGGGAGAGCTCCATGGGAGGAGCTCCTGGCTTGGGAATGACCCTGGGACAGGCTGCACTGGTCCCCACCACAGGAATCAACATTCCCAAGCCCTGCTGAGCCCTTCTCCTGCCCCCTGGGATCTTCCAAGGGTTTCAGTAGAGGAAAAACTGCTCAGCTCAGTAGGTCACACTCAAGGGAGATATTTATTCTCTGCTCAGCCTTTATTTCCCTTTCCCTAATTTCAGCTCTGGGCTCTCAATCCCTGTCTCCATTTTTAACCCCCCTGGCACATGAGATCAGCTCTGCTTCTCAACCCCCAAATTTCTGCTTTCTGCTCCTTCTCCTTTCCCCGTCTGTTGTTTTCCTGCCAGACAAGCCCTCGCTCGCAATAAATGTCCTTCCTAAAAATAGCTGGAAATGCATTTAACTCTGCCTGAGCCATGCAGACACCGAGGGGGCTGTGCAGGGAGGCTGGTTTGGGGAGGAAAAACTTGATTTTCCCCCCCCAAATTATTCAGTCAACAGGCAGAAGGCCAATAATTATTTCAGATACGATTTATTATTTGGAACTTCACTGCCTATCTATTTGCCCAAAGCTACCCTGAGGATTTAATTGGACTGAGCTGGCTTGTTACAGCTGAATTGCTTCTGCTTGAACTGATATACTCTTTACTGATTTATTCATAGAGCAAGTCCATGAAAAAGGAGGAACAAAAACATTACTAATTTAAACTCATTAAACAGAATTGCAATCTCAAGATTATGGGGGGTTTTGGTTTGTTTTAAACACAGAATATGTCACTGGGCTACAACATGCAGTGTATGACCAAAAGCTAAAAACATACAAACCAATGAATTTTAAATAATAGTACTATTAATATTAAATATTTAAATAATATATTTCAATAAATAAAAAAGGAAAGAAGTCAGTATATCAAGGCATTAGCCTTGTTTCTCCTTGCAAGAATGCCACGGGAAACATCTTAGCTGTTTAGACCCTATAAGCAAAATGTTTCCTGTACCAATAGAAAAGTATTGGCTAAACAGAGAATATCAACCTAAAATAAATAGGAAAAAAAGGGAGATTTTGGCTGTTTGATGACCACACTCCATATGTGTGAAGAGTGAATCACAGCTGCTGATTTGGCACTGACACAGGTCCATCCTCCAGGCTTTTCCCCAGGAAATTAACTTTTCAATGGGTTTATTGACACATGGGAAGACAAAAAAAGCTGAAACAAGCAGGCAATTGCAGTTTGCTCTGAGCTCTGCAAATAAAACCCAAAAAAACAACAGAGCCCCAAACTGGAATTCTCAGAACTCTGAATTACTTTCAAAGAAAGAAATCAGCCATGCAGCCTCTACATGAGGAAAATGTTCCTGTGAAAGCAAAACTGGGCAGAAATCTTTTCTTTGCAGGAAGTGGCAGCACTGGAAATTATTTGTGGAAATTATTTGTGGAATCTCAGGCCACTGAGATTCTCCTGCTGAAGCAGAGAGAAACAACTGCCCTGATGTGAGCCCAGAACCTCCTGCAGCTCCTCAGAGGGTTCCATCCCCACTGCAGTTCCAGGAGATCCAACCATCCCCATGTGCTCCACTTGAGGCCACCTGGGGACACCAGCCTGCCTTATAAGGCACCTCATGGAATCATCCCAGGGATTTTTTTTTGGTAGATCTCCAGAAAAAGCTCAAAGAACACCCCAAGTGCAGCTACAGGGAAAACAAGGAGGAGACAGATGGGATGGAGGAGCTACCAAAGAACTTCCCTTCTCCATGGCCTCAGCTGCTCCTCAGCTTCCCAAATGAGCTGTTTCCCTAAGCTATGGCATATCTTGGAAATCAGAATTTCCAAGTATTTATCTCAGTGCCAGGTAAACCTTTTCCTGAATTATTTACCACTATTTGAATTATTGACATTATTTCATACTGTCAGTGAGTCCTGCTGAATAAAAACGCCTCTCTGCCTGCAAAACCTGTTCTTGACTTATACAAATTCCTTAAATGCTTCATTTCTGGCATTGCAGGTCCAGGTTAGAACCAAACCTTAGCCACAGGCAGTCCCTCTCTCACAGAGCTGCTCCTGCCATCTCTTTTTGGTAGCAACACTTTTGTAGCTATGATAGCAATTGTCATCTAACTCCAAAAAATGCACATGTGGATTTTTAAAGCCTGAACCATCCCTTCTGGTTTGGTTTCCTTCCCTTTGGCCTGTCCTCATGAACTCACCTCTAACAGCAGCAGTGTCTCCTGCTCTGTCCATTCCCTGCCAGCACTTGCACCTTTACTCTACAAAAGACAAGAGGGAAAAAAAAAAAAGGTGAAACACAGAACTTCTTGCACAAAACCTTGTAGAAGAAAACACTGAGGAGGAAAGGGGAAGAATGTGTGATTTGATCCACCCAAACCTCCCTCCTGCAGTTGAGCAGCCCTTGGTCACCCCATGGATCCCATGGGATTTACTCCTCAGTGGAGGCACAGCTGGGGGTTACACATCCCAACCTCCCACCACACCTTCCTAAAGCAAAGGGATCCCAGTGATCTGTGCCTGCACACACAGCAGAGAGGCTTTTCCTCAATCATAAACCCCCTCTGAGTGCTCAAGGCAGAGTGGGGTGGTCCAAAAGAAGTTAATTTATCTCCAAGTTCATCAGTAACTCAGTAGAGAAATAACAACTCTTTACAGGCAGAGTAATTCCAGCAGGATCATCTGCACATCCAGCTATCACCTGCTCCAAGGGCTGCTGCTCCCAAATCTACACCTGGTGGTTGGATCAAAATCCCAAATTCCTGGTGAAACTTTCCCTCCTGTGACACCCTGACCCAGCACAAAAGCAGCTGGGGACCTGCTGCTAAGGAACATCAGCACCATTGGATGGCTCCGTGCTGGACTGAAAGGAAGAGGCTATTTAGGATAATAAATGTTATCTCCAGATGCATTTCAAACAGCTCATTAACCCACAGAGAACATTAATCAATGTGAGTCACCCAAGTGCTGCTCTCCACAGCCAAAACCCTCAGCACACAGAAACCAAACAGGGAAATCTGCCAACAAACCTGCTCCAGTTCACAGCTCCTGTAAACAGAGCCAGAGCCCGGAACCAGCAGCAGATTTATCAATTTGGAGAATATTTATATCTCCCTTAACAAGTGAAAAAGTCAATCCATGATGTGTGAGACAGAGCCAGCCTTATAAAAAATACTTCTAGAACTGTTTGGGTTTGTTGGGTTTTTAAAGGATGGTCTGAAGTGGTAAACACTGTTTAAATAGTTATATTTTAGGTTTAAACAGTGACCTCTGAGGACAATGAACCAATGACAGGGATTTGCCTGATGCCACCCACGAGAGGCACTGCCCAGCTCTGGAGATTCCCAATTCCCACTGTGGCATTCCCACAACACCTCCAGGGACACACAGGGAGCAGGGAAAGGCAGGAGGCTGTGGAATCAGCACATCACTGCAATGGTGACTCCCAAGTTTAATTATCCTGTGTAACACTCTGCAGTGACAGTGCCCAAAGGTCCCCTGTGGGAATTGGGGTCCCTGTTTGTCAGCCTGGAAAACAGGAGGGGCAGAGATCCTGCTGGAAGCTCTCTGTGTCCCAAATCATTGGATGGTTTGCTGATGCTGAACCATTCCAGCAGGAACACAATGAGTTTGGCATGGCAGGGCTGACACTGTGGACTGGTCTGGGAAGTTTTCCATGTATTTATTCCCACAAAATCAGAATTCCAGCACAATCTCCCACCAAAATGTCCTGCACAGGGATGGAAGACATCTAAATCAGGAGTGCAGTGGCAACACAAGTCACCTCAGACACAAACTGGGGGATCCCTGAGGAATAACAAAGCTGTAGGGAGCACCCCAGGACACTTGCCTTGGCCAAAGTCTTTTTGGAGTAAATGTCTGTGCGAAGGCCAAAGTTCTGTAGGTCAGTTGGCTTCTCCTTGTTTTTCTCAGGAAAGCTCAGCATCTGCTGGGCAGCTGGAACCTGGGAACAAAGGTTACAGGGGAAAGGGGAGAGGGGCAGCGATTGATTTATCCAAGGTTTTCAGACCAACACTCAACAGAACACGGACAGAGAAGCTGAGCACAAACCCAAGACATGAAAACAAATGTCTGAGCAATGTGTGAGTGGTTCTGCACAGATGCTGGGGTTCTGCTGGTCCAGCTGGGCAGGAAGGGGACATTTCCCAGCTGGCTCCTGTGCTGGGCTCACCTGTGGGGTGCGGATGTGCAGAGGCATCAGCCCCGAGGGGGTGTCGGCCAGCACGTTGAAGTGGGGGGTCGGGGGGGGCCCCATGGCCATGGGGCGGCTCTCGGGGTCCACCTGGTAGTTGATGAGCCCCCACTGCTCCAGGAAGGCGTGGACCCTGAGAAAAATAGGACAAATCCAACCTTTGCCACCAAAGCTTTGCTTGAGCTTCGTGTGGGAGGTGACGAAGGACAAAGCTGATGTTTCTGGATCAAATCCAGATCCAGGAGTATCTCTAGTTCTTCAGTAATCCCAAACAGCAAAATAAATCCCAGAGCAGCTCTGTGCACACCTGAGGCCACTGCAGTGGGATGTATAAACCAAACAGCCTGACTGTGTCCAGCTCTGGGCCCCAAAGAAAGATCCTGAGGGGATGGAGCGTGTCCAGGGCAGGGAACAGAGCTGGGAAAGGGCTGGAGCCCCAGGAGAGGCTGAGGGAGCTGGAAAGGGGCTCAGCCTGGAGAAAAGGAGGCTCAGGGGGGACCTTGTGGCTCTGCACAAGTCCCTGCCAGGAGGGGACAGCCGGAGGGGTCGGGCTCTGCTCCCAGGGCACAGGGACAGGAGGAGAGGGAACGGCCTCAGGCTGGGCCAGGGGAGGCTCAGGGTGGACAGCAGCAGGAATTTCTCCATGAAAAGGGTGCTCAGGCCTTGGAACTGCCCAGGGAGGTGACCTAGAGGCACTCTGGATGTGGCACTCAGTGCCCTGGTGAGGACAGGCCACGGGCTGGACTCAACCTTCGGAAAGCTTTCCCACCCTCAGTTATCCCACGATGTTGCTGATGCCTGGAAACATCCAGAAGCTCCAAGCCCCAAATTCCCAGGTCCCAGAGCCCCCTGTTGTCACCTCATGACAGCACAGACGTCCCCGGTGAGGTTCCTCCTGCAGGCAGTGCTGGTCAGGTACTCCTGAGGGTTCAGCCGGTACGTGTCGATCATGAAGTTCCTGTAGGCCAGGTATCTGCAACACAACAGCAGCAGCACCTCCAACACAGCCCAGAGCTTGCATTTTAACATTCACCCCTCAAACACCCCTCACTGATGGGGAAACATTGACAGATCTCTTTTAGTGCTGAAAGTTCAGAACCAGCCCCAAAACCAATAGGTGGAATTCATACTCTTCCAGACTCTTTACTCTGGATTTTTCCCTGTGTTTGGATTAGCAGCACACAGAAACGTGTTTAAATTGTAAATCACACAATTATCTGTTATAACTTGGTCACTGACTAAATATTCACACAACAGAGTAGAAGCTGCAGGGTGAAAATAATGGGGTCTGCTCTTCACACAGGAACAGGATAAATAATCCTTGTGCATCCCTGTGTGAAGGAAAAAAGCTGCACAGAAAAGCAGAAGAGGATGGAACACTGCTGTGGCTGCATGTGGAGTTTTTAATGGACAAAGGGATGAGGCAGGAAAGGCTGGAGAACAGCAACATGGAAAAGATCTTTGAAAAGCAAAGGACAAGAGCCCAGAGCCAGCACAGCTGAGAACAGCTGGAGCAGAAAATCCCTATGAGATTCCCCCATTTCTGGAATATACTGATGCTTCCTAATACAAATTACCCTGAAGAAAATAACCTGCCATAAAATTATTGATAGCCCTGCTCTTGAGAGGGAACAAACCCCATCTGCCAAACACAGGTTGGCACCATCCAAGCTGGATGGGGCTTGGATAACCAAGTGTCCCTGCCCACAGCAGGTATGGAATGAGATGGGCTTTAAGCTCCTTTTGTATCCAAACAATTCCAGGATTTTATTAAGTGAGTATCCAATGCAAAGCTGTGTGTAAAACAGTGGTTTTAAAGCAGATTTCTGCCTTTGGAAAATTCCAGGGGGGAATGTTTCACATGCAGTGAGTGTGTGAAGCAGCTGGGAACCAAAAATATAAATCATCCAGGCAAGGCCTGAGCAGGCAGATGCTGCAAGCACATGTCCCTGCCAAAATCCCACATCTTCCTCCTGACCAAATCATATGTGCAACTGGCTGGAAGAAAATTGCTGGAGTAGGTGTTTGGCTCCATGTGGGATGTTTGGGAGGCAGGAGACAAAAAGGAGCATCTTCCACAGAGGAATACTGAGGAACATTCCTGAATGCTCCAGGGGAGGAGGGGGAGAACCTGCCCAGGAATAAATCTTGGCTGCAGGAATTAGTATTTATTAGCAAAGGTCACATCACGAGGTGGAGAGAGAAGCCCAAGACAGAAAAATCCCCAGGTTTGTTCTGAAGGGAGATGGTTTTGAGCCACGACACGACCCATCAGCTAAACCCTGTCAGCAGTGAGAAGAGAAGTCAAGCAGGATTTAGTTCAATCCCTTTTCAGGCAGGGCCCACCTCCAGGCACTGCTGTCACAAGGATGAACCTGTGTGAGCTCCTCAAACACGGTGTTTTGGCCTGAACATTCAGCTGGAGGCAACTCATCTCCATTCAGAGGGATGGGCCTTTTTTATTTCAAAAGAAAACACAAAGCCAGGACCACGTGCCACTTCTACAACCCCGAAATGGCACCAAAAATAGACCTGCAGGATGAGATGAGGACTGGGAGGAGCCCCCAGCCTGCTCCTCTCACAGGCAGTGCCCAGTGGCAGCCCAGGAGCTCTGATGTTGTGATGCCAGCTGGAGAAAAGCACCTGGGCCTGCAGTGACAACCACAGGGAGAGAAACATTCCTTCCACACTCCAGCTGTCTGCTGCCTCTCACTCTGAGAAATCCCCAAACTCCAATTTCCTGGGCAGCCAAAGTGCTGGGACAGAGTCAGTGCTGGATGGACTTTGGAACAAACCCACTTTGGAATGCAGGGAGGGGAACAAGAGGATTTTTATGGATCTCCTTGTGTCCCCAAGCCCTGCTGGGGCTCTGGGATCCAGCTGTGGTTACTCTGCACTCACACAGGCAGAGGAGCTGTGAGGACACACCATGGACTGGGAATCCCTGGGGGTGCCTCAGGGGGTGTCTGAGCCAAGCTCAAGCCATGAATTTTCACCAGCTTTCTTAGGGCTTTGTCCAGGAAGGCCTGAAGGACTCCAAGGAGGAGCAATCCAACTTTCCAAGGCCCCATCCCAGTGCCTCACCTTGTTCAGAGTTCAGAACTCCCCTTTTCTCGAGCTGTCTCAACCTGAGCTGTTCCTGCCCTGTCACAGACTCAGTGACAGCCTGGCTGCACCCCAGGGACCTCCTGGGCCAGGGCACAAACACCACGAGGGCCCCAGGAGAAAAGACAGTCTCTAATTCTCTAATTTCTCTTTCTTTCTGTGACCTGGAGCATCACAGACCAACAGCTGAGGTAGGAGATTGCAGAACAAGGACAATCTCTGCAGGAATTCTCCTCTCCAGGCTGGCAGAGCTGGGAATGTTCCCCTGGAGAGGAAAAGCTCCAGGGAGAGCTCAGAGCCCCTGGCAGGGCCTGAAGGGGCTCCAGGAGAGCTGGAGAGGGACTGGGGACAAGGGATGGAGGGACAGGACACAGGGAATGGCTTTCACTGCCAGAGGGCAGGGATGGATGGGAGATTGGGAATTGGGAATTCCTGGCTGGGCTGGAATTCCCAGAGCAGCTGTGGCTGCCCCTGGATCCCTGGCAGTGCCCCAGGCCAGGCTGGACAGGGTTTGGAGCAGCCTGGGACAGTGGGAGGTGTCCCTGCCATGGCAGGGGTGGCACTGGGTGTTTTTTAAGGTCCCCTCCAGCCCAAACCATTCTGGGATTCCATGGAATGCTGTGTATGAGAAATGAAGGGCCCAGATGACATTAGGACAATGAGGAGACACCTCAAACACTTCCTTTAGTATTTGATTAAAAAACCACCTCCTAAAATCCCCAAAAGCTGCTTTGCAACCAGGTCAAGATTTGACACCAAGACAAGGTGACCCCAACCAGGCCAGTCCCACTGCCCACATTGACCAGCACACACTGGTGCCCAAATCCAGCATTTTTTGGTGTGAGATCTCAGCTTTTAGGATCATTTTCATAGAAATGAGCATATTTGATCATCTTTCCTTTATCCACGGCCTTTCAAGATCACTCTGAATAACCAAACTTAAAACACAATATTCACTCCACAGCCTGAGACACATGGAAATACCAAAATACAGCACGGCATGAGGAGAGAGGGAGGAATAAAGAGGATTATTCCATTTCTACCCTTTCATGACATTTTAACATGACTTTGGAAGTTGATCACATCTTGTACCACACAGGGTTCAAGAATTGTTCCAATATTACTTGGAGGAAAGTAGTTTTCTTTTACCTGGTAAATATCACTGTGATGTTTAAACTTTTACTTTACCACAACAGTGTCCAAACATTGTCAGGGGCTCTGTCCCTCTTCCAGGCCCTACAGGAGCATCAACCTCACACACACCCAGCTGTGTCCAGAGGATTTATGGAATGGGAAGCTCCTTTATCCTGCCCCACTCTCACTGCAGATATTCCCAGGTTTTACTCACATTTCTGGAGTCTTGGACTTGTTTTTCCCGTTGAAGAATTCGGGAAGTGCACGACGTTCAATCACGTGGATGCTGCAACAAAAACAGTTCAGGTGTCAGATCCTGAAACAGCCCAGATTCCAAGGAGGATTCCAGGCTGCAACAAATCCTCCTCTATAATCACTGACTTCTCCTCAAAGTCAAGTTCTGAAGCAAAGCACAAAGGCTTTCAGTAGTAGGGACAAACACAGAATGGTCACACAAAGATTTGAGAAGTAAAAGAGAGAAAGGAATTAAGGTGGGAATTAGAGGGAAATCAATGTAAGCAAAAACTGCTGAGGATCAGAGTGAAGATCTCTGCTGTTTGAAATTCTCTTCCTCATTCCCAGTCCCTGAGAATGGGCAGAAAGATTTCAACACAAAACATGGGAACCATACCTAAAGAAGAGTCACTTCCAGGCTGATTTATAAGAAGGAAAAGGGGCAAAAGGGGCAAAAGGGGCAAAAGGGGCAAAAGGGGCAAAAGGGGCAAAAGGGGCAAAAGGGGCAAAAGGGGCAAAAGGAAAGAAAAAAAAGAGAAAAAAAAATAAAATAAAAATAATAAAATAAAATAAAAATAAAATAAAAAAATAAAATTAAAAAATAAAAAATTAAAAAATAAAATAAACATCAAAAAAATTAAAATAAATTTTAAAAATAAAAAATAAAATAAAAAATTAATAAAATAAAATAATTTTAAAAATAAAATTTAAAAAATATAATTTAAAAAATAAAACAAAATAAAATAAATTGCAGCCTGCCCCAGCCCCTCTCACCAGTTGTAGTCGAACCAGGAGGCGTAGCTGGGGATGATGATGTGGTTGGTCTGCTCGGTGACATTGTCCTCCCCCGGGTCAATGGAGCGGCTCTGGTCACCCTTGTTGGGGTCCTCGTCCTCCTGGGGCACACAGGGGACACGGCAGAGTGAGGGGACACAGAGAGAAGGGACATCACAGAGTGAGGGGACATAGCATAGTGAGAGAGGGGACATGGCAGTGAGTGAGCGAGGGGACAGAGTGAGGGACATGGCAGAGGGAGCGAGGGGACAGAGAGTGAAGGGACATGGCAGAGACAGAAGGACACGGCAGAGGGGACATCGCAGAGGGAGTGAGGGGACACACAGATAGAGGGGACACAGCAGAGGGAGTGAGGGGACACTGCAGAGGGAGTGAGGGGACACTGCAGAGGGAGTGAGGGGACACAGAGACAGAAGGGACACCGCAGAGCAAGAGGACATGGCAGAGTGAGGGGACATGGCAGTGAGTGAGGGGACATGGCAGAGTGGACACGGCAGTGGGTGAGGAGACACGGCAGAGAGAGTGAGGGGAGATGGCAGAGTGACAGAGGGGACACAGTAGAGGGAGCGAGGGGACAGAGAGTGAGGGGACACAGCAGAGGAAGTGAGGGGACACAGCAGAGTGAGGGGACATGGCAGAGAGAGAGGGACACGGCAGAGTGACAGAGGGGATACAGAGAGTGATTGAGGGGACACGGTAGCGTGACAGAGGGGACATGGCAGAGGGGACATGGCAGAGGGAGTGAGGAAACAGACAGAGGGGACATGGCAGTGACTGAGGGGACACGGCAGTGAGGAGACATGGCAGAGTGAGTGAGGGGACACAGAGACAGAGGGGACACAGCAAAGGGAGTGATGGGACATGGCAGTGACTGAGGGGACACAGCAGAGAGAACGAGGGGACAGAGATAGAGGGGACACAGCAGAGTGAGCAAGGGGACACGGCAGTGACTGAAGGAACAGAGATAGAGGGGACACACCAAAGGGAGTGAGGGGACACAGCAGTGACTGAGGGGACATGGCAGTGACTGAGGGGACATGGCAGTGACTGAGGGCAGGACAGGAGCCTCCCGAGCCCACAGGGATTCTGTGCCACCCCACAGGGAGGGAGAGCTTTGGTCCCCGTGTGCTGCTCCACACGAGCCTCCTGTGAACAGCTGTTCTTCTGCAACTCAAGTCCCAGCAAATGTCAACTCCTGATCCCAAATAATCATGAGGGGGACACAGAGGAGGCAGCCAAACAGGGTCAGGACATGACAGGAACTGCACAGAACACCTCAGGTGTTGTTTGAGCAATGTTAAAAATAACCAAGTCCCACAGGCAGACCCCAAGGAGTCACTGGTATCAATAATGGATCTTTATCTGGGACTGAGCTGCCCCTAAAAACAACAAGGTATCACTCTGAACACATTCAGTGATCTGACAACTGTTAAAAATAGTGCCTGGCATGCCACAAATGCAATTCAATACAGACACTACCCCTGCAGCTCTATTGAAATGATCAGGAAGCCAAAGCAGGGTTTAGATTTAGTCCTAAAAAAAAAAGCAAAACCTCTGAAAAATCTCTCATCTGAAAAATGCTTCTTGGAAAATACTTGGCACTCCTCATTCTCCTTTTTAATACACTGGATTTAAAAATACCAAGTAATCCACAGAATCTGGAGAGTTGTAGAATAACAAACCCTCAATCCTGCAGGAACTGATTTAATCTTAGAGATCACTTCAAAATGAGTACAGGTGAAGTTACTGAAGGTGCGATTGGGATTTTGAGAGGACACAGGGAATGACTTTGAAGAGAAAGAGGGCAGGGTTGGATGGGACACTGGGGAGGAATTTTTCCTGGTGAGGGGCCAGGATGGAATTCCCAGAGCAGCTGTGGCTGCCCCTGGATCCCTGGCAGTGCCCCAGGCCAGGCTGGGCAGGGTTTGGAGCAGCCTGGGACACTGAAAGGCGTCCTTGCCATGGCTGGGGTGGCACTGGATGATCCTTGAGGTTCCTTCCCACCCAAACCATGTGGGACTCCACAATCTCAGCTGTTACCAAATTCAGGAAGAAGCAGTTGCTGTTACCTTTCCTCCAGTTGCCACTGTCTCCTCATCCTGCTCATCTGAAAGGTAAAAACATTGAGAATTACACCAATAAACTCATTTAAACACTCACCAGCCATTCCAGCAACAGAATTGTTTAATTGGAAAGAATTGTTTAATTGGAAAATTTAATTTAGTTTGGAAAGGAAGAGAGAAGGGAAACAAAGAGGATCCCACATCACTGAAGCAATTCCACCTTTACCTATCCCAGACCAGGGAACAGGTAAGAATACAGAGGAAGGATAATGAGAATTTCTCAATTCAGAATCCATAATTAATTACTTCCTTTCCCAGTGTCCTAGGTGACTCTTGTATAATAAGATATGGGATATGAGTTTGGATCTCATGTCAAGGCTCAGCAAAGCTCAGGGAACCTGTGATTTACCCTGATTCCCAGTAAAAAAAAAATATTCTGCCAGAAAAGGGCAGAATGCCCTTAACATGTATGTCATGTTAAAGAAATAAAAATAAAAGAATATAAAAGAATAAAAGAAAATAAAAATATAATAAATAAATAAAATAAATAAAAATAACAATAGCCTATGAGGGAACAGCCTTGCAGTGAAGAGTTGGTACATTGCCACTTGAATATGTATGAAATATGAATTAATTCAACAAAACAGCAGAACTAGAGGTTGTTTTTTAAACCAAGAGATTTAGAGCTATTTAAAATCTATTTTAAACTCTTGACTACAAGCAGGACTCAGGGGTGCAGGGGCTTTACCCAGGTCAGCCACGGTTCCTCCTTTCACGGGCGTGTTCTCACTGTCCTTCTTTGGGTTCACTGCAAGAACAGGGAGTGATGAGAGAGCAGCAGACAGGGAATTCTCCAGCCTGGCCTGATTTCCCTGTGCTCTGCTGCAGGGCAGGAGTTCACAAGGGCCTGTTTGTCCCATTTCCCTGCATTCCCATTCCAGGAGCTGCCCAGGATAACCCTGCACCTCCCCACCTGTCCCACACACACAGCAAGGCTTTGGTGAATCCAAACCAAGGAACATCCAACAAATGGAGAGACTCCCAAATAATCTGCAGGATGAATTCTTTTTCCCAGAATTATTATTGCCCACATCAACACTTCCCTGAAAAGGACTAAAAGCATTTGAAATGTGGCACATTTTCCACTCATTTAACATCCTCCTGCTGGGGACTCGGCAGGGAAATATTTTGCTCCAAAAAATTCCATTTCCCCCAACAAGAACAGGTGAAGTGAAACATTTAAGTAGACTGTAGCAAATCCATTTTTCAAAGTGTCTTTTATAAATGCAGTTTTGTATTTTAAAAGGTTGAAGGAAGTGACTCTGCTGCCCTTTTCAGCTTTTACATCCCTGACTAGATAAATTTATGGGCAGAGGTGACCTGCCCCATGGCCACGGAGTATTTCAAAGAATTCACAAAATATACACACAACTTTAACACAGTTTAACTTTTAACACTCAAAGAGCTCCAAGTGCTGTCATATTTTACCATTTTTGGGAAGTACCACTTCTTCTATGTTGGGTACTGGGGTGGGATCCTCCATGTCCTTGGTGAGATCCTCCTGCTCATCCTCTTCCTTCTGCCCCCTCCTTTTGCCATAGAGAGCTGCTTGTCTGGAACAGAGCAGACACAGGGGCTCTGCCAGGTGTGCCAGGGGGGCCAAACCCTCCTGGAACCACTCTGAGAACAGGGACAGAACCAGCCCCACGTCTCCTCACAGACCCCAACTCAGGTTTTACACTTGGGAAGGAGAATTCAGATTATCAACTCATTCATGATAAAGTTCCAGATTTGTCTTATTAGAGCCCAACAGATCCATAAACAAGACCTGAATTTTTAGCTCTGAAGTGCTCCCCTCCATACCCACACATAATACCCCATAATGAAGTTTTTATTTGGGTAAAATATTGGTAGAATAAGGAATTGCACAAAGTGCTCAGGAATAATCCCTCAAGTCTATCCAGAATTAATTACAGAACCCCAGGTCACAGAGAAGAACCTCATAAGCATTTCTTGAATTTCTTCTTTTCACCTCAAATTCCAGGCCTCTGGAAACTTCCAGACACTCACCCTTTCTTCCCTGTCTTTTTCCTGGACTCCACAGGAGTGGGGGGTGGAGAAGGGGAATGTTTCCTTTTCCTTGTGCTGGCTGCTGCTTTCCTGTCCCTCCTCTCGGGGCTCCGCACGGGCTGGGAGGGAGCAGAGGTTTGAGTTATTCCCAAATTCTCTGACTGCAGAGCTGGAGGCTGCATCTTTCCTTAACCCACCCCAAAACAGGATGCTCTGGGCACCCTGTGCCAGGGCCTCCCCACCCTCACAGCCAGGAATTCCTTCCCAATCTCCCACCCATCCCTGCCCTCTGGCAGTGGAAGCCATTCCCTGTGTCCTGTCCCTCCATCCCTTGTCCCCAGCCCCTCTCCAGCTCTCCTGGAGCCCCTTCAGGCCCTGCCAGGGGCTCTGAGCTCTCCCTGGAGCCTTCTCCAGCTCTATCCATGCAGAGATAAAGGACATTCCTGTCCCTCCACCACTCACCTCTTCATTCTTCATGGAGATCCTTTGGCGAAAACTCACGGATTTCCTGTTCTCATCCACCTCATAATCCTCTTCGTTCATCCACTCATTGAACACATCCGTGTCCAAAATCCACTTGGCATGAACCTGCAGAACAGGAGACATCCAGAGGCTGAAGCTTTGGGAAGGAATAACTCCATGAGAGACCTCCCAGGATTCAGGACATTCCCTGAGCTTTATCAGGTCTGCCTGTCCCAGTCTCTCCCACTGGTTTCACACACACTTGTGGCACAAAGGATGAACAGAACTCAGTTGACAGAATTCAACCTCTGCTCTTCAACCATTTTCAGGCATCCTGAAGTGTGAGGTCAGTTCTGAGAGCTGGGACAGCAACTCAGGGTCACCAGTGTTCTTTGGATGCTGAAAATTACCATCAAAACCTCCTAAATATAAAGATCCTCTTGGCAGGTGTGCCACAAACACCAAAAAATGAGGAAGAGTTTGCCATTCCCTGGGAGAGACAAAACCAACTGTCTGGATATAAAATATCCACTTTCAGATAGTTTGGTTTACACAGCTGAAAAAACTTCTGGTGCTTTAGAGTAATTTATAACTGATTTATTAATACTTCACACAATTCTCTCTGACTATTCCCAGTAAGGTTCACACTACAAAATCCAGTTTTCCAATGAGTCACAGGTGTTTGAACAGACTCCAAGGCCCCTCCAGGCTGGGCTGCTGTGAGTGAGCAGCCCAGGAGCACACACAGAACACAGCCAGGGGTTAACAGTGAGTGCAGGAACAACCAAAGCACAGCCACCACCCAAGTGCTCCAGCACAGGAGCTCTGGGAAGGGCTGAGCCAGACTCACCTTCCAGGGTTTCTCAGGGATGGGGGGATCCTCAATCTCCGCCTCGATTTCGTTGGCATGGACCCAGGTGTCGTAGCTGGAGGGGTCAGGAGAG
This sequence comes from Acrocephalus arundinaceus, assembly GCA_021534815.1. Taxonomy (NCBI): domain Eukaryota; kingdom Metazoa; phylum Chordata; class Aves; order Passeriformes; family Sylviidae; genus Acrocephalus; species Acrocephalus arundinaceus. The sequence goes on along the minus strand of JAJEOU010000373.1, from coordinate 53,282,622 downwards.
AGCAGCTCTCAGGAATGGTTTTCCAGCAGCTCTGGCACGTGCAGGTCCCACTGCTGGGGCTGCAGTGCTTCCCAAGGGGAACAATCCTGCTGTGTGCCACAGGAACTGGGCACAGTGCACATGGAGGGCCCTGGGGCAGCTAATATTAAATTTAAAAACCCTCCCAGTGAAGCAGTTACAGCTTCAAGTGCAAATCTGGAGAGATTCAGGGGGTAAAGGCAGCTCTGAGTCACCCAAGCAAACCCTGCCATCAACTTAATTCACTTCTTTCTGTTCTGTGACTTCAAAGCTGGACTCCTGGAAGGGAGGAAGCTGCACCCTGTCCTAGAAACCATTCATTATTTATATTCCCTCTTCCACATTATTCCCTCAAAAGTCTATTTACAAACTGCACTGAGCAACAGCAACAGCCAAAGTACTTTGTAATCCACACCAGGTGCTGAGGAGCAGGGAGAAGTCAGGAGCAAGGAAAGATGTGCACACAGCATTCCTGGGTTTATAATGGTTTTGTGTGTACCTGGTTTAAAAACATCAATACAAACTTGACTACTGATAGAAATATAAAAATATTTAAACACTCTTCAGTTGTATAAATATAAAAACTTCAGTGTGATTTACTCCTTTTCCACTGAAAACCCCATATGAGATAGAGTTCCTAGGAATTGGGTGTGTGAACAGATTTTAGTGGCCTGAAAAAATTAATTAAATAGAAGTCAGTACTGGGTTATCAATGCTTTGATTGATCCTCCAAAGCCTGGGCTCAGGAATCAGTTATTGCAAATACACTGAAGTTCCTAACAGCACAAACATTGAATTTTAACAACAGCACAGGGCAGGTTTCTCAAAGGGGTGCTTCAACAGCCACTTGCACCTGACTGAAAACAACCCTTGGAGTGAAATCTTTTTGTTAAAATTCAGCCAAGTGACTGAAGTTCTCTCTCTCAGAGAGAGAAGTTTAAGGAAAGGTTCAAAGAAGTTTAAGGAAAGGTTCATTCCATCTTTAAAATCTGGTTCAATTTCCAACCAGCTCCTTGTGGCTCTGCAAAACTCCTTTCCCAGCCTCACCCACCTGCCAGTGCCACAAGTGGATGTGGAAATTGTAATTTTAAATCAATGGTTCATTCTTTTCAAGCTTTGTGCATTAGGATCAAGACTTTTCCATCAATAAACAGTTAAGACTCAGGGTTTGCTTTTTCCCCCAGCTTTCTTTACCTGTCTGGAAAGAAGCCCCAATGTACCAGCACCTGCTTGTCCTTTTTCATCACAGGTCTCAACCACTCATCTGCAAAGAGAATGAGAGATCCAGGTCAGATGTGGAGGGAAAAGCAAAATAATTCACTTTTCCATGGTGAGTCAGTGGGAGGTTACTGCAAACCCCTCTGCTAAAGGTTTGCTTGGGGCCTGAGCTGGGAAAGGACCTCAAAGCTCATTCCAAATTCCCCCTTTGCCATGGGCAGGGACACCTTCCACTGTCCCAGGGTGACCCAAACCCTGTCCAACCTGGCCTTGGGCACTGCCAGTCATCCAGGGGTATCCACAGCTGCTCTGGGCACCCTGTGCCAGGGCCTCACTCCCTCCCAATATCCCATCCATCCCTGCAGCTCTCAAGTACCAAACCCTGCAACTCAAATCCCAAGAACAGAGCCCAGAGAAGCATTCCAGGAGAAATCCCAAGGATGTGAACCTGTATCCCTAATCCCTGCTGGAATTCTGGGCTGCTCCCCACAGAGAACAGGCTCAGAGCTCTGTCCCACCCTGCTGAGAGCCTGGGCACAGTGCTGCCAGAGGGACAGAGCCCAAACCACTCCTGATCCCTGCAAACTGCAGGGAGCACTTCCATCTAGTGGCCAGCACAGGCCAGGGAATGTGGGAAAGGGATTTATTGATGTCTGTGCAACCTGGGCTTGAGGACAACGATCCACCAGGTAATTAAATATATTTAAGATGAAAAAAGGAAGAAATATTTTTTGCTATTTGCTGGAAGAGGCAGCTGTGGGATTGCTTTTTTTGCACTTGATGCAGGCAGAGTGAATTTTAACACAGCCAAGCCTCATGTGGGAGCTCTCCTTGCCACCCACACACCAGGACTGCACCAGCATTCCCTACAGAATTCCTGGACAACCAGGAACTCACAATCAGGGAATCTCTGAGGTTGGAAAAGCCCTCCAAGATCACAGAGTGCAGCCACTCCTCAGCATTGCCCCATCTCCCCAGGTGCCACATCCACACAGCTCTGAAATCCCTCAACCCTGCCCTGGGGTGGAATTTTCCCAAAATCCAGGCTAAAGCTCCCCATGCACATTATCCATAAAGCACCAAGTGTTCCTCAGGAGCAGTTCTGGTGATCACTTCCATAACTTCTCATGGCATTAATTACAAAACTATTCCCACTTCAAAACTGTCCCAGAGCATTACCATCATCCATTGAGGTAGGACTTGGATACACGTGGTGGGTGGCCTTGGATTTCTCTTCAGTGACTGTTCCCTGTGGGAAACATGGAAAAAAGAGGAGAAACTGCATGAGAAACCCTCAACACATCACCCCAAACAAAGCTGGTGTTCAAAAGTTATATCCCATAAACGTGTAAGGGATTTATTTAAAGGACAAGGAGCTGCAAATCCCCTCTTTGGATGGCAGCAGAACTGTGGGAGTGGGATGTGGAGATGCTCTGGGATCAGGGGCTCAAGAGCAGGAGTTCCCACAACTCAGAAAAGGGACAGGGGCAGCTCTGAGCAACAGCAAAAGAGGGAGCTGGAAAATAACAGAAGTTGGAGCAGGGAGGATTTGGGATACCAGGGAGCCACAGACGCCAGGCTGGGGTAGTGGGGAGGTGACAGCAAGGGGTTAAAAAATGAAAATAACCAAGATAGTAAGGAGCAAAGTTAATGATAAGATAAAAATTCAGAGGCAGAGCAAAGGAAAGCCTAAAAAGCAGAATTAGGGACAATTTCTGTTTTCATCTCTTCACATCCCTGTAGATACAAAGCTGCTTTAAAAATCCCTTAAATCACTCATGGATACAGCGTGGAGCTCACTACAGACTTCCTTTATGAAAGAAAAATTGACTCATTCACTCTAATTTAAGCAGTAACACCCATCCTGAATCAGCCAAATAATTAAGAGCAACTTGTGAAAATCTATTTAACTGAGGCTGAGACAATGGTTCATAATCACAACACAGGAAATACATTAGATCTGGAAAAGAAACTCTTTGGCTACAGCTGTGAATTGTCCTGACACAAAAGCCATCAGAGGTCACGTTCCAGGGTATTTCTCTCCAGACTGTTCATTTTTTTTTTTTAAGAGATGAAGCCATTAATCTTACTCAAGTCATCCTGGAATTACCAGGGTGAGGTGTTGGTTCTCTGAGGCTGCCTGGGCTCTGCTCAGCACCAGCAATGAACCAGTGAAATAAAGCAAAAACCAACAAGCATTTCAAGAGTGAAGCTTCCTTCTGCTGTCCCACACATCTGGAACAGCTGCCTCACTCCCTGCTTCAGTCTCAGGTTTGGACAAACCTGCACTGAGCAATAAATCAGCTGGGCCAGAGCTCACCCAGAGCCACCTGGCAGCAGGTGCAGCTTTGCTTTTAGAGCACAGCCAGGATTCAACCTCCATGGGAGGATAAAAACCATTGCAGAGGTGAGCTGCTGCTGCTGCCCTGTGCCCTCTGACACCCCCAGGGGTAAACCAGGGGTTTCCCTCAGAGCTGAGCAGCCCTGGGTACAACTGTGCTGTGTCACACTCACCTGGTGACGTTTGACAATGTCCTTCAGCTTGTTGGCCAGCTTCAGCTCCATGTCAGGAATGAGGTAGATGGTTGGTCTGCTCAGACAGTTGTTCTGTGAGGGAACAGCAAGTTGAACAAGGAATTAGGAGGTGATCTGTGGCAAAAATCAGAATATTCCCATTAAAATCCCCAGTGCTGGAACCCCAATAGAGCCCAGAGCAGGGGTGACACAGGTCAGTGATCCCAGCTCCAGGAGCCTTGGGACAGGGACATTTCCTTCACACAGCAAAGCCCTGCCCAAGACTTTTTTATCATGCACTGAAACCACAGCATGTGGCTAAGAGAAACATTATTATCCTTTTTGTAATAAGAACATTGTTGCTTTTTGCTGTTCTTCCTTGTTTCTATTCCTAACGACACCTGAAAGTTACATTCTGACTACGTTATACCCTGAACTCGGCTTCACAGTTTGAAAAAAACCATACATTGTTCCCATGCAGCAGTTAAAAATCCTGAGCTTCAGATTAGCCTCCCCAGAGCTAATTAATGGATACAGATAATACAAATAACTTGTTTGATAAAGTGAGACTAAAATGTATCCTAACCTGAAAAAAGCCAATTTAGGTCAAACTGAAAGTCAGCCCTGGAATGGGTGTGGACAAGACCAATTACTCAGTCCCAAGGGTGCCACTTTCAAGGGGACACTTGGGACTTTTCTCTTTCTTTGCTACAGGTTTTCCTCATCCTCTGCACAACCACAGAGGGTCCATGGAAATATTCCTCATTTTTCAAGTGAAAATCTGGAATTGTGACTAAACTGGGTGGGATAGAGAGGGGAGGGTCCCACATTCCTGCAGAAGGCCAGGATAAAATCTTTCCCTGAGTCCCCAGGGAGTGATCCCTGCCCTGGCAGGGGGGTTTGGCCTTGCCTGCACCAGTGTCTTCTCAATGTTCATGAACATCTCCACGTTCCGATCCATGCGGGAGGGATTCTGCAGGTCAAACCTCCTCCTGGTGAGGGAAATGATGGAGAAATATTGAGAAATATGAACCCCAGCTGGCAGCAATCCAGAACCTTCCCCGCTCCACACAAACACTGGATCATGGCAGCCGTGGCAGGACCCTTCCAGCACAGTCACAACAATTCCTGCTGCACTTGGCACCCTCAGGAGTGAGAAAACCACAATGAACCAAATCAACAAATGCAGCTGGTTTGTGAGATGTTCAGGGAGAAAAAGGAAGGTTGACAGTGTCCACCCAACCCTGGAGCAGGGTCGTGCATGCCACCACAGTCACAGGGGGTCATTAAACACAAAACCACCATGGATTTCAACAACCAGATGAGAAAATTCATGAAGGAGCTCTCACGGTTCTCTTACTTCTAGCTGCACCCATCCACCAGTCCTGGGAATCCAGGGAACAGCAACTCCTCTGCCTGGTGTGAGAACAAACCACCCTCCAGAACACAGCTAATAATCCATAGCAGCATTTTAGCACTGCCTTTACTGGAGCCTGGTGTTTTTAATTTTTTATCACCGCCTTTACTGGACCCTGGTGCTTTAATTTTGTTATTTCACAGATAAATCCTCACAATTATTGCAATGCCAATGGAGATTTGTCCATCAGAAATGGGAAGAGGACACAAAACCTGAGAAATCCTCCTGGGAAGCAGCATGAGAACCCCAAGATTCCCACTGCTGTACCCACCTGAACCCTGAACATGTCTGGAACTCACAGAGGGGCCAACCCAAGTGAGGGATTTGAGTGGTGACCCCCAGAGGCTGAGGAGGGACAACCCCAGCCCCAAACCAGCCCCTCACCACATCCAGAACTTCCACGGGGATTGCCAGAGATGGGGCTGAGCCTTTAGGATCCAGCCTCTCCCAAAGCACTTCAGGCTGTGCCTCTCAAATGTAGAACAGGACCTGGGGCACACCTGCACCTCCAGGTCTGGGAACACTGCTGGAGCCTGGAAAGGCTCCCTGGGGTGTGAGGGGGTGCCAGGGTGTGAAACCCAAAGCCCTGCACACCCAGGGCAATGGAAAACCAGGCATGTCCTCCCCATGAGGGACTGACAGGCTCCAACCAGTCACTCCACAGCCAGGGACAGCTTCCTATAAACACATCCCTGTGTCCAGCAACAGCTCCCTTTTTCCAGTCCATAAATGTTCACAGAAGGTGAAGGAAAGCAAAGCTGAGCCCCAAGACTTTTAGCTCCAAGCCCTGTGTGACCCCACTAAATCAAACATGACACCCCACGTTCTCCTGGATTTTCAGGAGGGAGGAGCCCAGGCAAATGGTTCTGTAGGAACACTCTGAGGTGCTGGGCAGCTCTATCAACATCCTCTGTCAGGGGGGATGTTCTGTCCTAAAGCACATTAGGGCTGCCCTTCACACTGAGGACACAGCAAACAAATCCAACCTGGCATATTTATTGGAATCAGCCTTTTAAAGAGGAATTTATGACCTTGTTGTGCTTTGGAAAGTTCACCCTGACTTGCAGAAGCAGGACCAGACATCAAGGCTGACAGGTCATTGTTAATAAAGTATTTTACACCTATAATACAGAGGATTTTTGAGTCACAATTGAGCCCCTTCAGTATTCAGCTATGGTTTGTATCCAAAACACCCAGAACAGCTCCATGGGAGACAAATGCCAAATAAACACCTACAGACCTCCTGGTACCTGTGAGACTCAGAGCATGACCAGAATTTTGACATTTTTTGCTCAAAACCTGCACTGTGGAATGCTGTATGCCCCCAGCTCCCTGCCTGCTGCAGAAACCCAGAGAAGGACAATGACACATTAACAACAGCACTTTAGCTGCCCATTTGGATAAAATGGCACTAATTCTTCCTGTCCTCAGCCTAAGAGGCTCCCTGTGCCAGGCTGGGACAGCTATGTCCAGCTCTCAGACATACCTATTGTGGCGAGGAAAGGGACTTCTCCTATAAGACAGATCAGTCACAAACAGGTTAAGCAGGAGCGACAATGCAGACCATTCAAAAATCAAATCAAGCACAGGGCAGGCAAACAGCACGGATTATTTGGTAGAGTCAGTGAGGGACACATTCCAGGCTCTAGGGCTGATCCTCAGAGTTAAGGTGCAGGATTACTGCCCGCTACAGCCCCCATGCACACACACCAGGCACTACCCACGCTAATCCTGAGGCAGCAGCAAGGGAGGGACAGGGGAGGAGGCAGCTCCAGAGCTCAGCTGGGCTGGACAGCAAACCAGATTTTCTTGGTTAAAATGTGAGGTATTGAAATATTCAAACGTTCCTGAAGCTGGAACTGTTTAATTCCTGTATCTTAAGGCAAAGAGGTAGCGAGACACTCCTGATAAACCACACTGCAAAGAGGTGCCTGTCCCAGGGGTTGGCAAGATTGGAATAGGAAAACCCCTGAGAGTGGTTTACTCTTGATATATCCACCTCAGACAGAGCAGATACGAATATAAATAACTCCTAACAACAACCAATCATTCTCAAACAACTTGGGTTTGCCTTTTAAATGGCTCTTGTGTTTAAAAACAACTCAGTCAATTCCAGGGATGATGTTACGGATTGGAAACATCACATCCCAACTATTCAGATTTGTGCAAACTCTGCTTAATTTTATTTATTATTTACATTTATTGACTTTTCAGCCTCATTTTTTTCCCAATGTTCTCAAAAACAGTAATTTCAAAGCCAAGTTGGATGGGGCTCAGAGCAGCCTGGGACAGTGGAAGGTGTTCCTGCCATAGCAGGGGTGGCACTGGATGAGCTTTAGGGGCCCTTCCAGCCCAAACCATTCCAGAATTTTATGATCCCATGCTGCTGTTCCCTTGGGAAGAGGATTATAACTTACAAACACCCAGGTTAAACTATTCCTGGGATGTTACAGGGATATTTTTCATCCCAGTATCAACAGCTCCAGGGGCAGAGTTTTTAAGTGCTTACACTCCCCATTTTTGGGGCAATGGAAATCTGAGCATTTATTAGGATCTGCAGTGCTTCATGCTTTCCCAATTACAACTAAACCAAATCATCAATACAGCAACAAAGATTTACATCTCACAGATGTGAGACTCTAATTCTGGTTCATTTCCTCAGTCAGACAGCAAGGAAATAAAAAAAGAGCCTCAAACTTGTAATTAACTCCAACTACAGGCCCAAAACCTTAAACTTGGCTAACTTCTCTTTAAATTTAGAAGTGTGGGAGTGTGTCTTAAAAAAGCTACCATCAGCAAAACAGGAAAAAATTCCCTCTTCCCATCTCCACTGCCTTGCCTGCCCGATTCTCCAGGAAGGATTAAACTTTAGGTAGTTTGCATAAGCAATTCATGTGCTTGGTTTCATGCAAAAGGTGTGTAAACCACAAATAAAAACTTACCAGCCCTGTTCATTCTTATATTTGTAAGCAGCACCAAGAATGTGACATAATGTACCTCCAGCTTTGAAATCCATGAAGCACTTTGCCTGGAGACCAAAAAACAAGGAAAATCAGTGACACTGACTTTTATGCAATTATTTTAAACAAATACATATTGGTTAGGTGAGTTTTAGACATAGAACATATCAAATGAAAAGTTAATTTTCAGATGAAACACTTTTGGAGTTTGAGATTCTTCTTTCAGAATGTTTCCTGAAGATTAAATGCATTTGGATTAAGCAGAATTCTTTGTGTTTGTAAGAACTTGATGTATCTGAAAGCTCCAAGTCCTTCCTTGTAGAGCTGTAAAAATCCAGAGAATTCTTTGAACACTCATTTCATAGTAAATTAAACCTCAAATCGTGGCTGTCAGGGAAGCAGCTCCTCATCTGTATGAGAACATCAAACCAGATCATCAGAAATGAGCACCTGAAGCAGAGTTCAGAGATTCCACATCCCTCCCCCAAGGAAAGCTGTTTGTCAGGAGCTGCACATCTGCCCTGAAACACCAAATCCAGCTCATTTCTCCCTTCTTAGTTTTACCAGTCACCCATTCCCAAAGCAGGAATTCCACAACATTTAAAAAGGAGCATGAGGAGGCTGGAAGCTTTAGGAGTCCCACAAAGTCCTTTCCTGAAAGGTTATTGGAAAAAAAACCCTGCTTCCTGCACAGAAAGCTCAATTTTTCTGATCCATTTTAGTCTGGAATTGTATTTGCATCTTCCCTGATCTCTCTGGTCAGGATGGTTGTGCTTTCCTGGAAATGGAGACAGGAGGATGGAGCAGCTGAAGGCAGGACCAGGGAGAGGCAACACCAGGATCTGCTTTGATCATGGGTTATTTTGTGTTCCTCAGTAAATATCTCAAGGCACAAAGCAGAATTTGGGGAGTTGTTCAGAGGCCAGGCTCTGGCTTTCTGCTGGGAGCAGAAGGGAGACCCCCCAAAAGCAGCAGCATTCCTGAAGATGCACTGAGGAGTTTCTCCTGCTGGAAGTGAGAGATCCAAGTGCTGTCAATTAACCTGAGCAAATTTGACCAGATTAGACCTTTGAAGCAGCGAGAACAAACACAGGAACAACATCTTTATGATGCCACTGCAACATTTATTGCCCATTTTTAAGATAAGACAAATTGATTTAAGGCTCAGGAGCACTCCAGTGGTTTATGCACTTGGGGAATGTGGGCAGGTTTATGGTTTGTGCTGCCACATCCAAATAAAGCTCTGGCAAGTTCCCTCTGTCCCTAAAGCTTCCCATTATCACTGAGGGATCAGGAGAGGTGGTGAGACCTGAATGGCACCTTGGGGTGCTTCTGGGTGCACTCCAAAGCACCAGGAGATTCACAAAACCTCAAAATAGTTTTAAAGTTCATCCAATACTCCCCTGCCATGGCCAGGGACACCTTTCACTGTCCCAGGCTGCTTCAAGCCCTGTCCAGCCTGGCCTTGGGCACTGCCAGGGATCCAGGGGCAGCCACAGCTGCTCTGGGCACCCTGTGCCAGGGCCTGCCCATCCTGCAGGGAACAATTCCTTCTAAAATTCATCTGGGAATTGTTCTGAGATTCACCCCAGGAGTTTAAAAAACCCTTCCAGTGAAGGAGTGTGCACATCCCAGCCTCATGGAGAGGTTACAGGGGCAGAACCCCTGGGGGAAGCTGCACAGAACAGAAACTTCTGTTTCTGTGACTGTCCTGTCACATGGACCCACAACCACAGGAGTTCTGCCAACAGTTTCCAGGCCAGCTTCAGTTTCAATTGGCTTCAACATCTAAATTGGCTATAAATGATTCCAGCTTTGTGTATCCACCTCAGGGAGCCCCAGAGGCACAACCCCCAATGCCAGCACAACATCCTGTGGTAAAGATGAGCACACACCTCCCTGCTGATGCCACACTTACAGGTTTAGGACAACTGTCCTGGCCCACAGACCTCCCCTAAATCACCCAGCTGGGCCTTGGCACCAGGCTGGCATCCCTGCCCTCCTCCAGATCCCTCTGTCCTTCCCTGTGCTGCATCCTCTGCCCTCCACTCTCACTCCCCAGGACAAGATCCTCTGGGTGCTGGCTGCTGTTTGAAGGCAGCAGCCCTCACAATGCTGATATTTCTGCCCACCTGTGTCCCAAGGGACTGCAGGACTCTCCCAGAGCAAGCAGGTAACTATGAGCTGCTGCAGAACGTGGCAAAGCCATTTCTCAGCCTTGGCAACTTTACAAGTTTGGAGTTTAATCAACCCAAACACCTAAGGGAGGCTTGTTTGCCTTGGAAGGTGTAATTTATTCACTCAGTTTAGGATGCACCAGTCCAGATTTGACTTAAAACTGAGATGAAGTACACTGAGTTTCAGTAGAATTAAAATCTTCCTGCAGCATTCCAGAAATCATTTCAAATATGCAGAGAATAAACTGTATTACACTGAAAATCTGCACTAAGCCCTTCCAGAGGGTGCATCAGGAAGAGCCTGGGCTGGAGCAGGGATGTCCCAATGCCCTGGACACATCCCAGAGGCACCAAAGCTGTGACAGCACAGTGAGAAGCCCAATAATACTCACAGGAAGCTTTGTGAAGGCAGGATTGGTGACATGTTTTCCAAAGGCATCTTCCTGGAATTGCAGCAGCTGCACCACCAGCCCAGCCAATGTTTTATTGGTAGGAGCATCTGCTTGAACGTACTGCAAGACAAAAAAAAAGCAAAGTTTACTGAGGAGAGGCTGACTGGTGTGGCAGTGAAGCTGGTTGGTGACACCTCAGCTCCTTCCTGCCCTTGGAGAGCAGAGCTGTAGGATTTTGGGAAGGGGTGGAGGGGGATTTGCACAGGAGAAGCACCCAGCACCAACATTTTCCAAGCTTTAGGCTGAAAATTCAGCTCACTTACCTGTGGTTCATACCCAGCTCCTCAGGGCTGGGTTACAGACATGGATTAACCACTCAAGCTGATCTCAGCTCCTAATAAAGGAACTCATGCTGCCCCCACACACACAGAGCTTCCTGCAGTAACTTCACTGCTGTAATCAACTCCTAATTAATCCTCAGAGCACCCCTTTGGTATAAATAGGATGTCCTGCACAGAGGGAAAAGCTGAGCCACACAAAGGCACTTGTGAGGTTTTGGGACAATCTGAGCAGCTCCCAAGGTTCTACTTGCACTAAAATTACATTTACAATGTGAATGTAAAATCACAGCATGGAATATTAAACCCCTCCCACGGTGCTGAGTTTTTGTCACTTGTAATATTCAGTATTCACTCACTGGATGTCACCTCCTCGCTGTGCCAGACAGCTTCCAAGAGGAGAACAAACATCACTTTTCCAGGTAGAACATGAGCAATTTGAGCTACCCCAGTCTCTCAGCTGGGGAACTCTCAACCTTTGCTCTTCCCTCAAATCAGATTCTTCTAAAACCTCTTTAAAAACCCCGATTTTGAGACCCAGAAGCCTCAAAGTTTTAAAGCTGTGGTGCCAAATACCAGTCAAAGCTAAGTGAGCTTTGCAAAGCATCAGCTCCAAAGCCAAAGACACCAAAAGACATGGATTGAATGGAAACAATTATAATTTCAGTGTCTGACCACCCCGAGATGTGAGTTCCTCCAGCACTTTCTAGGGAGCAGACACATATCTGAGGAATTAAATCTTCCCAACTCAAAGGACACAAATTCCCGTGAGGCTCCTGAGTGTCCTGTGCTGTGTATAAATCCTGAATTAGAAACACGAGCCTGGAAAGAACTGAAGGCTAAAATTTCAAAGCTGCATTTCAACTTGCCCTCTTCCCTCCCCAGGAATTAATGTTTTAATTATATCCAAATCACAGAGTATCCCGAGTTGGAAGGGATCCACAAAGATCACTGAGTCCAACTCCTGGCTCTGCACAGGACTTTGGACAAGGGGCTGGAGTCACTGGACA